>OZ014524.1:146804305-147369305 GCA_963966055.1 Lathyrus aphaca
AGCAAATATTTCCACGTAGTCATGTAGCATCTGAATTAACCGGTTCTTGAAACTGTCTTCTAATTCAGCTCCTATCTTGACCTCTTTCCTGTCTATCTCAGTTCCCAAATTACAACTTCGATTGGTTCTTCATGCGGCTGTATAACTTTCTCTTCTTGTTGTAGCAACCTAGCAATCTCTACATGCACTTCACAATCTTCCTCATTTCTATCCTCGTCTTGGTAGATTGGATTCTTAAAGTCATAATTGGCAATAAAAGAATTGTTATCAATGGGATCCAGAGTGGATGAGGATCTGCATTTTAGTGATGTGTGTGTGTCTAAGAACACATAGCTTTTTAAAGGAAAAATAAAAGAAAGACAAAGAGCGCAATATTTACGTAACCAAAAACGTCCATCGATTTTATTGAATGAAAATATGTAAATGAAATGACATCCCTAACAAGCATACCAATGTGCCCCAGGAAAGGCACAAGGCTTCAAAAGTTTTAATTGTTCAAATTACAAAATCAAAATTAGAAAAAAAAATAGCATTTACTCCTGACTAAAGGAGATGGGAATAACGTCTTCAGCCTTCCAAATATTGAGCCCACTGCCAATGGTAGGAAAGATCCAACTGTCTAGGTTGCAGTATTCATCAGAGTCTTCCACAACATTGACTTGATCCTTCTGAATTCCCTTGTTAGTGATACGAATAGCATGAGCATGATGAACCGCCTACTGAGCCTCTTCAGTAAAACCCAAATCAAACTTGTCATACTTGTAAGGGATGTCAGGAAGCTGATCCCAAATAGTACAACCACCTTCTTCAACTACAGCTCTAGCATCTTCAGAGAGGCTATTGTAGGAGGTACTCTAGTAATAATAGGAACGCGTTTAGCAGTAGGGACAGACTCAGCAACGAGAACAACCCGAGGAACCACTTCAAATGTCTAGCAAGGAGTCTCAACAAATTCACCCTCCATCTCAACATACTTGAAAGTGTTCTCATGACTGACCATGTACTCTTCTTCACCATAAACAGTGACATTTTTGCTCTTCACATGATATTTCAGCTTCTGGTGTAAAGTGGAAGTCACAACACTTGCCCCATGTATCTAAGGGCGCACAAGCAAGCAGGAATAGGCAGGACGGATATCCATCACATAGAAAGTAGAATCAAAGACTTGAGAACCTACTTTGATTGGAAGATCAACTTCTCCGTGCACCATTCTTCTTGAACCATCAAAGGCTTTCGCCACCATGTTACTAGGTCTTAGCACAACATCTTCAAAGTTAAGTTTGTCCAGAACATCTTTTGGTAACACATTTAATGAGGAACCATTATCCACCGAGACATGAGACAAAGTAATGCCCTTACACTCAATGGAGATATGCAGATCTCTATTGTGGTTTCTCTTGGCGGGAGTTAAATCAGCATCAGAAAAACCTAAGTCATTATCAGTCGTTAAATTAGCAATACAAATTTCAAATTGGTCCACAGAGATTTCATGTGGTACATGAGTAGACTTCAGGAATTTCACCAAAGCCTTAGCATGGGCTTTAGAGCATAACAACAGAGACAACATAGAGATCTTAGAGGGAGTATGCCCCAACTGTTCAACAATATTATAATCACTCTTGAGGATGATCTTCAGTACTTCTTCCATCTGCTTAAAGAGATCTTCAGTAGCCGGTGTTTCAACCTGAACAGGCTCAATTACGGGTCCTTTGCCCCGGGCTTCAGTACTTGACCCAGAGTTGGAAATACAAGTTGGAGCAGCAGCAGTCTTTGAAGTGTCTTCTGGAGAGAAAATCCTTACACTCCTAGTAACCTTACTAGTCCCAACAATATTTTCGACATCAGGATTAGTATCTGCAACAGGTATATCATTTAGAGGATCTTGCTTGACATCGTGTATATAAACATCAGAACCATAATTCCATGGGATAGCCTTGTCAGAAGAATATGGAATTGGACCGGGAGTAGTAATAATCAGGGGAGCCACCTTTGGCTCAATAGTAATCTTCACAAGACCTTTAGAGGTGATCCTCACAGAGGTTTTAGTAACTACAGACACGTCTTCAAGTTTCAGATCTTGGGACAGACCTTCACATAAACTCTCCACATAAGGGGTCTTCTCAAACAATATAGTACGGTTTTCCATCAAATGTTGAATACCTTCTTTCAGCTTCCAACAATCATTGGATTGAGAGGCACAATAAAAACAGTCTTCATTGTAACCCGGAAATAAACCGGCTTGCAGCAACTTCTTCTTAATAATGGACAAAGGAGTAGTCAAATCAGTCACAGTAGAAACATAAGAATCATCATCAACAACTTTAACAATATTCTCATGTTTGGGCATAGGAGCAGTAATCACATATTAGGAGTCTTAAGAGGATCAAACTTAATTTCTCCAGCATCAATCATATCCTGAATCTTATTCTTCAATTCCCAACAACTATTAGTATCATGGTTGGAGTGATATGCACATCTTGCATTAGGATTATAGCGAGGAGAGGTAGTATTGGGATTCTGAGGAGGGTCCCTCAAAGTACTCAGCTCCCCTTTCAACATGTGTTGCAGAGCTTGAGCCAACGACATATTGATTTTGGTGAATTGCCTCCTAGGCGTACCCTGCTTAGGCTGATTATTTTGTTGTTGATTTTGTTGCGCAGGTGCAGGATTAGAGATTAGGACTGCTCCCACAGATTGGTTGTTCTTATTACGACCCTATTGGTCATACACAACATTGGATTCCTTCTTCCCATTAGAAGGCTTCTTGGTGGTACTTGAAGAGGCAACCATTTGTATCTTACCACTTCGTATTCCACTTTCCACATGTTCTCCAGTCATTATCAGCTCAGTGAAACCAAATGTTGAACTTCCAATAAAGTGACTGTAGAAAGGACCAGTCAGCGTACTCATGAATATGTCAACCAATTCTCTGTCAGTCAAAGGAGGTTGAACTCTGCTTGCAAGATCTCTCCACTTCTGGGCATACTCCTTGAAACTTTCTTTGGAGCACATGGACATGCTTTGGAGTTGCATGTGAGTTCGTGCTAAATCAGAGTTATATTAATATTTCTTATAGAAGGCCTCAATAAGATCACTCCAAGTGCGAATATTGGTTTCAAGTTGATAGTACCATTCCAATTGAGCTCCAGATAAACTCTCCTGGAAGAAATGAATCCACAACTTCCTATCAACAGTATGTGGTTGGATCCTTCGGACATAAGATCTCAAATGCAGCTTTGGACATGAAACACCACCCTATACCACAAAAGTAGGAACCTTGAAACCAATAGTGATGACAACTCCAGAAATCAAACTCAGATCTTCAAAATCTAACCCAAAAGTCTTCTGTAATTCCATGGCATTCACACGGTCTTCCAGTAACTTATATTTCTCATCACCAGTCGAATCATGGTAATAATTCTCCTCATAATTGATAAGTGCAAACTGTAGGTATTTTTGTATATAAGTTTTGGTGCACTTATCGATACTTTTTGTTAAAATCGTTCGAATAAACCCCGTTTTTTTTTGTAAATACGTTTACCTAACATTATAGTATATATATTACGTTATCTTGTAAATATTATTGAATTTAATTTTTTTCCATTTATTTTTGTAGGTTTTAGATCATTGATATTGGAGCATTTTTAAATAGAGCATTGAAAAAGCTTTCCAACGCTTCGAACCGGGCGAAAATCGGAGTTACGGTTCAAAAGATATGAAGAAAACAATTTTTGGATTTTTGAACTTCCAGCAGGTTTTTTCGTTGAGCGAGCTGTAAGGCGGTTTAACAATTTTTTAGGTCTCGTTCTGCGATCATGACAGCTTATATAAAGGGAAAAACAGATTTTTTAGGTTATGGTTTGGGTATTTTTTGCTCCCACTCCATCAAACTTCATTTCTTCATAGATTTAGCTTAGAAAACATCAATGGAGCTTGCAATCGGATGATCCGGAGTCGAATCTCTCGTCGATTGGTGTTGACAAACCAAGAAATGTTTGGTTCCTTTTTTTTCTCTTCTCTTTGTAAATTCTATTTGTTGAGTGTTGTATAGTTACTATGAACATATGTATCTTTGTTGATCATAATAATGTATAAATATGCTTTATAAATCATTATCGATCTCTTCCTTGATCTTTTTCCATTTATGTTTGGATTTGGGTTGTGCTAGAGATAAACATCACAAATCTTGGTTAGGGATGATTATCTGTTAGTTTAAATCTTGATTAGGGATGATTATCTGTTAGTTTCTGGATGTTAGAGATAGATTTAGAGCTAACAATTTTTATGGGTGTCAGATCTTAATGCTCCCGTATCGGTTGTGTCGGGCGCGAGAGTGTCGATGCGAGTGATATGGATGTCTTTCGTAACTTGAGTCGGTGCGAGAATGGCGACGGGAGTAATACGGTTGTACTCTCAACTCAGTGTGTCAGAGATGGACACTGTTGTGAGTGATGCCAGATGATATTGATGAGTATTGTATGTTGAGTATAATTGGTCGATAAGTTTAAGTTTGTGACGAGTAGATTATATGCATGCCTGATAAGTTTCTTCTCTATGAAAAATTAATTCTTTTTATGTTAATATTTACTTTTCTGTTTCTATGTCTCAACCCATTTTAATCCAAACTCATAAACTTAGATATTATCGAACGACAGTTCAATAGAACCGATCTCTGTGAATACGATAAATTCTCGGAAAAATACTTCCAAAACATTTGTTGCTTGCCGTTGTACCGCATTCCAACAAAATGGCGTCGTTTCCAGGGATCGGTGTTTCTATTGGATCGCATTGCGATGGTTTCGATGTTTTTGAGTTTTGCACATAATGTCTATATTGTTCATACATAATTTCTTGTTTTTCTTTGATACATTTATACTTGTCAATATATACTTATTATGTTTAATGTTTGTTCAAGCGTTTGGTTAGGACACTTGCTTTTAGTTTGCGCGGTGAACCATCACCATAGCATGATGGGAGAAAGTTACGAGCTAAGCAAAATAAAGGTGTCGAACTTATAACGTAAAATAAAAATGTTTTGTTGTGTTCTTAGTAGTTGTTTTAACGCGTTGAATTTTATGTTTTCCTCAAGTTTATCGTGTTTAACTTGAGGAAGTTTTTATGTGTAAATATTGTATGTTTTGTGATTGAGTTGTGTAGGTGATAGTGGAGGTAGCATGAAATGCATTTTGTTGTTCGCTTCTGATGTTGCTCGTTGAGCGAGCCCTGCTGTGCTGAGCCAATGAATTGTTTTAATTGTTCACTTGGCTCTCCCTTCTTCCCACTTCCACCAAGGCCTTATATATTAGTAATTATTAGTAATTTTTCTAATTCTTTTGTTGATTGTTTGGACTCAAATTTTGGGCCGATAACTTGAAGTCGCATTTGGTGAATTTTCAAGTTTGATTGTTTCAACTTGCGAATGCGTGGTAGTGATAATGTTTAAAGTTTTGTACACGTTCAAGGTATGTGTTTATCGCTTTCTAGACTTTAGAATATTCATGATACTTAGACTTTTTACAACTTACATGCCATTCATTCTTTTGTATACTTGTTCATTTTGTGAATCACTTTAGTTCCCACCTTTTTTATGAGAAAGCCTTTCATTGTTCATATATGCTCGGAGTACCAACATTCTTGTTTTAACTTGATTTCATTATGTTTAATCTTTTGTTTGTGTTGTTTATACGAAAGCATGAAAATGATAAAGACATTTTTATTTCATATTGAGCATAACTACCTAGCCAAATAGTCAAATTACCATGTGAGTATGTGCGCATTTGTTAACCCCTTTGAGCTTTGTCAATATCCATATTTCGTGTGAACTTGATGCTTGTCTATGAGTGTTAGTTCTCTTTTTGTATGGATTTTGATTCTTTTTTCTTGAACCCTCAACCATGACTTATGGTTTGAATTTTTACTTTGCCTTAGAAAGTATGAAGTATTCACGCTTTGATGTTGGTTGAATTCAAGTTTGGGAGAGCAATGTTTGCTCACTTATGTTGTTGGTTTCTATAAGGTTGGGAAAAAAAAATAGAAAAGTATGAAAAAGAAAAGAAAAAAAAATTGAAAAGAAGCTTTGAAAAAGAAAAACAAAAAGAGTAGAATAATATTGTGCTAATAAGTTCTATTGTGTTTGGTGTAAAATTTGGGATGAAAGAAGAAGTTTGATTGGAATTCTCTTTTTGAAACTTTGTGAGTTGATCACTCCCTTAGGTTTAGGCAAGCTTTTATTTTGATTAGCTTTAGGAATTATCCCTTGTTTGTTCACCCGACCACATTACAGCCCTGAAAGTCCTTTTGATTCTTGCCTTTGTGTTTTCAACATGATTTTTGGATAATTGCATAATTTAGTCTTTTGTTTGCAAGATTGTTGTGAGTAAAAAAATCCCTCATTTTGTGTTTTTCATCGACCGATGATTGTGTGCTAGGTGTGATTCATTTGTGAACTTGTATTGTTTTAGAATGTTTGCCATGACTTTTGTATAGAGCATTTGTTTCGCGATTATGTTAACGTTGAAGTTTAGTGGTGAGTATTTACTTTGTGTGTATCATTTTTGATTGAAACATTGCATTAGTTTTCCGTTTTCAAAACTTGTTGATTCGTGATTCTTGGATTATCATCTTTTGTTCCTTTAGTGTCTGGCTTTGTTTGAGGACAAACAATTATGTAAGTTGGGGAGAGTTTGATAAGTGCAAACTGTAGGTATTGTCGCTCCCGATAAATGGGAATAGGCCCAGATAAAGGTACAGACGCGAACGGTCGGCGAGATGGACAATGAGAACACACAGCCGTGAACTCACTGGAGGTGAATAGAGTCGCCAGCTAGGCATTTTTATCCCGGAGGAAAGGCAATGCTGCATAGACCTAGAAAGAGATGGATAAGACGGTTGCGAACCAGAGAGACTGAGAAAGGGGGTTGGTTACAACCTGGGAAGGTATTAGCACCCAGATTGTCCGTCGTACTCGACGGGATCCACGCTTAAAAGGTTTGTGTTTTAAAGGGGTAGTGTCAGTGCAATTTGTGTGTAAAGGCTGGAAAAGAATGTACAGGTGTCAGTGTAAAAGAAGTGAAGTGTAATATGTATAGTGTCAGTGTAAGGATGAGAGTAAGATGCTCAAGATAATGAGGCTAAGAAAATAATACTGAAAGAGGGGGAATATACAGAGACTTTTGTTCGATAACTGTTAAGTTATGCCTACGTATCCTCTCGTGCAATGAGGAAGTCAGAACACCGTAGTTCGACCCAAAGAGACTGAAAGATGAATTGACTTGTGAACTGCTTACTTGTCTATGCTCAAGTGTATGACCTGTCTGGCTCAGGTGCTAACTGTCTTGCATTAGACGGAAGAAGCAAGTTCTCGTTTGTGAGTGAATGAGGTGAGAAAAGAATCCCGGAGGAGACGATTATTGTTTGTTTTTGAGTTTTCAGTCTTTTATTGCTTTTGAAGTTTGTCATAAGTTAATGAGCTTAAGCCTAAACCAATGGATTAGTAAACTCATCACATCTTCCCTCTGATTAGGGGTAATGAGAATACCTTAAGTGTGAAGTCAGATTCTCACACTTAATTACCTTTGGTGCAGGATTAAGATCATTAACCTACTTGTGATTATTTAAATGTTTTTGGTGTTTTTGTTTAGTGTTAAGTAATGAGGTTAAGCCATAATCGGGGATTTAACAGACTCATTACACCATCCTAATAGAAGGATAATAGATGAGAATGTTTAAGCTGAGGAAAGCTCCTCAACTTCATCCATGATTAGGGATTAAACTCATGACAAAACAAGCCTTTGATTAAATGGATTTTATTCAATGGTATGATGAAGAAGTGCTTTTTAGGGTTTGTAAGACAACTTGAGGGGGACTTGTCCATTAACACTAGGGTTAGTCCTTCTTAACCAATTAAGGAAGAATTAGAACCCTAATGCAAGGCCCAAGTTACAAGCTTGGTGTCTTGATGATTATTAAATGAATTGATTAGAGAAGTTAAACACATTAAGGGTTTAACACTTAGGATTAAAGTTATACGCTCCATCCTAAGAGAAGGATGCAGGCATAAGCTTAATCACAAAGCCTTAAAGCCTTTAGGGTTTAGTCCCTGATTATGAGATGGGAAGAGAAGACTCAAAAGAGACACAAAGGTAAAACTAAGAGGGGAGACTAATCAAAACCTTAATCATTGTCATGCTTGGTTGTTCCTAAGGTTTGTGAGGTTTTCAAGAGAAGTCTTCAATGGAACCACCAGGAAGCAGATGAAAGGATCAAGAGAAGCAAAGCTACTTGCTTCATTCAAGAAGTCAAGTCACTTGAAGAAAGAAAGTGGGAAGAAGAAGAATGAGCAAGCTCAAACTCAAACACAAACAAAAATGCAGCAATGGATGCAAGAGAGATGAAAAGAAAAGTATGAGAAGTGAAGGCAAATCCACTTCTCAGAATCACTTACCACCTGAAAGGTTAGAAAGGAAATGCAATGCAATGCAAAATGGGATGGAATGACATGATGCAAACCAAAACCAGAAGCAATTACATGATGCTAATGATGCTATGAGATGCTACAAACATGAGGCAGCACATGGAAATGATCATACAAGTTCATGAATGCAAATGAAGCAAGTTAGGAACCAAGGACATACATGAAAAGTTATGAAGTGCACATGACATACAACATGGCAAATACATGATGCAATGATCAAACATGCTTTCAATATGTCTTATGATGTCAAATGAATCAAATGGGGGCTTGAAATGTCATGGCAAGTCATGTTATGCAAGAGAATGCAAGATGGATGCATATGGAAGCCTAAATTAGGGTTTATGAACAATACATCAAACAAAAATCAAAATCAGAAGCAAACCCTAAGATAAAAAATTTAAAATGCCACTCAAAGGACCCCTAATCCTATACTAACCCAATGTCCAAAGGATAGGTTTCAACTCTTAACCAATTTCAAGTTATGGATTCTCTAAGTTTTCTAGGGTTTTAGGGTTTCCAAACAAAAGAAATGCCAAACAAATTGAAAATGAAAGATCAAATCATGGTCATTTAATCTCACAAACTACATGCTAAACATAATGCAATGCAAAAAGAATCAATGTCCAACTCCTCATGGATAGTCAGAAATGATTTTTGGAACTTTGGATCAAATTAATGCATAAAAATGATTTTAAATCAATGAAAAATTCTCAAAATGCATCAAGATCAAAAACTAAATTTTGTTTGAAGGTTGGACAATGTTTCTAAATGTCTTAGAACATTTCATGAATTTTTTGGTGATTTTTAAATACCTAAAAGTATTTTTAATAAATTAATTCTCATTAATCAATTAAAAATAAGCTTTTAAATATTTAAAAATACTTTTTTAATGCTAAAAATGAAAATAAAAATATTTTTGTGTTTTAAAAATTAATGAAACTCTTGACAAAAAGTTTCATAATTTTTAAAACATTTTTGCTATTTTAAATAAATTATGCAAAACAAATGAAATAATATGAAAATTAAATGAAATAAAAGCTGAAAATGGAAAAGTCATGCAATCTGATGGTGGAGATTCAAACAAAAACACGCGCGCATTGACCTGGCGCCAAATCCAAGGGCCAGCATTCAAACCTGGCTAATTAATGCTTATGCCCTAATCCTGCCGTTAATCACTTTCAGATGACCGGAACAGTGTTCCGGTCATCTTCTCCGTTCACCTCAAAACCTAATCTCACTCCATACGCATCTAAAATGAATTCTAAAAACACAGGAATGATCCCCACTCACTCACGAACCAAAACCCCCAATCAAAACATGTTTATCATTCCAGAAATAACTGAATCGAAACAAACAAAATCTAGGGCAAAAAGTTTCAGAGACTGATTACACTCTCATCTCTCCACCATTTTCGAAACTAAGGACATATACATGATCAGGGAAGCATGAACAACAACTTAAGAACTTAAAAAATGATTTCTGGAAAAAAAGTTCTTGAGCTACCTGAGTTTCGAAGCTTTCAATCCTGCAACTTTCTGACCTCCCCTCTTGATGTTATCCACTCCACTTGATCCCCTGATGATGCTTGAATGCTTAGAAGGAGTTTAAGTTGGCTGGTTGGGGAGAATGAACAAGTTCTGTACAAGCTCAGGTGAGAATGGTGTTTGTGATTCAGGCTGTTTCAAGCAAAGATGAAGGGTTCTTTGTGTTTAGGGTGATGTTTTGAGAAGGTTTGTGGAGTTTGTTTGAGTGTTTATAGCCTGTGGAAGATGTTTCGAAGGAAAGTGCAGGTTGGAGTGAAAATGGAGAAATGGTGTTCTTGTTTGGTTCAGGCCTAAGTCTTGCTGGTTTTGGCTCAATGAAGCATGGTGATATGATTAGTGAAACTTGTTTGAATGTTTGTGGCTTGTGCAGAGAGATTCGAAGAGAAATGCTTGAGGGAGTGAGTTTGTGAATGTGTGGTTCTTGTGTGTTTCAACCTTGCTCTCTCTGAAATGGCTAGTATTTGGCTTGCATAAAATAATCCCATTGGTCAGATGATGTGACCTGGCCTGCTGTGATTGGGATGTTCACTTTTGCAAAAAGTCCACTTTGGTGTAAGGAAGGCATGGGCTTGGTTCTAGGCTAGTACAAGCATGGGGCTGGCGCAGCATGGTATGTGAGTGAGGCTAGGGTGGTTCAATGGCCAATGCAGCAAGTGGTAGGAAGTATCATGATGGTTTTGCAACTTGGTTATCTTTTGGTTCATATGGAAAGATCTTGCTATACAAGTCATGAACATGAGAAATTCTTGGTCCAATCTGAACTTTAGAAGTTGTGTGATCATGTTGAGTGCATTAGAAGCCCATATGATGACTGAATTGGCCTTGAAAGGAGAATTTGCAACTTTGCCTTTTGGTGCATGACTTGAAAATTAGTGATTTTTGCCAACTTTAACACACCATAACTTTTGATCCAAAATGAATTAGATCATGTTCTTGTACTTTTTGAAAAGGGAAAAATGTATTCTACAACTTTCATGACCAAAGTTTTTCCATTTGAAGCATTTTTGGATCAAAAAGTAAGGCTTGAAAAGTGGCATAAAATGACATATTTTTCAAAAGTCAACCATGCCCTAAAAAGTCAACTTTGCAAAAACTTGTAATTCTTGAATTTTGTGAACTTCAACCTTCTTCCATGATCAAATAAAGATCATATACACTCAAAATGATGAAGATCACCCCTTGGTTGGGTCACTGGGGGCCTCAGATGCCCTGATTTTGCACTGACTTGTCTGAAAAGTCAACCCTTGATCAGATGACTTCCCCATGGAATTTCTTCATGAAAATTGATATGCATACTCCCTATACCATATAGAGACCAATGGAAACAAGAATGACCAAAAAATTTGGGGTTATGGCCTCTGAAACCAAAACCCTAATTTTAGGTCAACTGTGCAGTTAAACCTGGCTCTGCCTCTACACCAATCCCAGTTCTTGTGATTCTTTGGCATTTTTGACTTTGAGGGGATGTAATATGATATAAGAACACCCATGGATCCCTTTGAAGTGATTGTTGACCTTTGGAGTGGCTCAAGAAGCTCTTGGATTGCTCAGATCACAAACCCTAGGTGCAGATGACTTAGAAACTATGCAGTGAACCAAAAATGTAATATGAGGTGATATGATTGTGTTTATGCATATGAAATGATCGCAAGCCATGGTGTGAATGGGTGAGGGAAAATTTGGGGTGTTTACAGGTATTTTTGTATATAAGTTTTGGTGCACTTATTGATACTTTTTGTTAGAATCGTTCGAATAAACCCCACTTTGTTTGTAAATACGTTTACCTTACATTATAGTATATATATATTATATTATATTGTAAATATTATTGAATTTAATTGTTTTCCATTTATTTTTGTAGGTTTTACATCATTGATATTGGATCATTGTTAAATAAAGCATTGAATAAGCGTTCCAATGCTTCAAACCGGGCAAAAATCGGAGTTATGGTTCAAAAGATATGAAGAAAACAATTTTTGGATTTTTGAACTTCCAGCAGGTTTTTCACTAAGCGGGCTGTAAGGCGGTTTAACAATTTTTTAGGTCTCGTTGAGCGAGCCGACGACTTATATAAAGGGAAAAACATATTTTTTTAGGTTATGGTTTGGGTATTTTTTGCTCCCACTCCATCAAACTTCATTTCTTCATAGATTTAGCTTAGAAGACATCAATGGAGCTTGCAATCAAATGATCCGGAGTCGAATCTCTCGTCGATTGGTGTTGACAAACCAAGAAATTTGTGATTCCTCTTCTTCTCTTCTCTTTGTAGATTCTATTTGTTGAGTGTTGTATAGTTACTATGAACATATGTATCTTTGTTGATCATAATAATGTATAAATCTTCTTTACAAATCATTATTGATCTATTCCTTGATCTTTTTGCATTTATGTTTAGATTTGGGTTGTGTTAGAGATAAACATCACAAATCTTGGTTAGGGATGATTATCTATTATTTTAAATCTTTATTAGGGATGATTATCTATTAGTTTCTGAATGCTAGAGATAGATTTAGAGCTTACAATCTTTATGGGTGTCAGATCTTAATGCTTCCGTATTGTCGCTCACCCGAAAAGACACCTGGTCAGATAGGGTACAGACACGAACGGTCGGCGAAAGGAGAAAATGAAAATGAACTGAATAGAGTCGCCAGCTAGGTTTTTTTCTCCCGAAGGGAAGGTAATGCTGCATAAACCTAGAAAGATATGGATAAGACGGTTGCGAACCAGAGAGACTGAGAAAGGGGGATGGTTACAACCTGGGAAGGTATTAGCACCCAGATTGTCCGTCGAACTCGACGGGATCCACGCTTGAAAGATTGTGTTTAAAGGGGTAGGTGTCTGTACTATTTGTGTGCAAGAGCTGGGAAAGGAATATACAAGTGTCAGTGCAAAATAGTGAATGCTCAGGAACTGAGACTTAGAAAAAGAAAGTTGAAAGAGGGGGAAGACACAGAGACTTTTGTTCGATAACAGTTAAGTTATGCCTACGTATCCTCTCGTGTAATGAGGAAGTCAGAACACCGTAGTTCGACTCAAAGAGACTGAAAGATAAATTGACTGATGAACTGCTTGCTTGTCTATGCTCAAGTGTATGACTCGTCTGGCTCGAGTGCTAACTGTCTTGCATTAGACGGAAGAAGCGAGTTCTCGTTCGTGAGTGAAGATGATGAGAAAAGAATCCTAAAGGAGACGATTATTGTTTTTTTTGTGTTTTCAATCTTTTATTGCTTTTTTTGGAGTTTGTCATAAGTTAATGAGCTTAAGCCTAAACCAAGGGTTAGTAAACTCATCATATCCTCCCTTTGATTAGGGATAATGAGAATACCTTAAGTATGAGATAAACATCTCAACTTAATTACCATGATGATGTAGGATTAAGATCATTAACCTACTTGTGATTATTTAAATGTTTTTTTGAGTTTTTGTTTAGTGTTAAGTAATAAGTTTAAGCCATAATCAAGGATTAGTGAACCCATTACACCATCCTAATAGAAGGATAATATATGAGCACACTTAAGCTGAGGAAGATACCTCAACTTAATCCATGATTAGGGATTAACCTCATGACAAAACAAGCCTTTATTAAAGTGGATTTTAATTAAGGGTAAGATTAAGAAGTTAATTTTATGATTTGTAAGATAACTTGAGAGGGACTTGTCCATTAACACTAGGGTTAGTCCTTCTTAACCAATAAAGGAATAATTAGAACCCTAATGCAAGGCCCAAGTTACAAGTTAATGTCTTAGTGATTATTAAGATGGATTGATTAAGAGGTTTAAACAAATTAAGTGTTTAACACTTAGGATTAAAGTTATACACTCCATCCTAAGAGAAGGATACATGTATAACCCTAATCACAAAGTCTTAAAACCTTAAAGGTTTAGTCTCTAATGATGAGGTGAGAAGAGAGACACAAAGAAGACACAAAGGTAAAACCCAAAGGTGGACTAATTACAACCCTAATTATTGTCAAGCTTGGGTGTCCCTATGGTTTTTGAGGCTTAATAGAGATCTTCATAGAAGCCACCAATGGAAGAAGCAGATGAAAGGAGGAGCAACATAAGAAACAAGTTACTTACTTCACTGAAGAAGATAAGTAACTTGAGGAAAGAAAGTGAATGATGAACATGAATGAGCAATCTCACTCTAAGGCAAAGATAAATGCAGCAATGATGCATATGAAGAATGAGAAGAGAAATGAGAAGTGAAGGCAGATTCACTTCTCAAATTACTTACCACCTGAAAATGTTAGCATAAGGAAAGAAATGAAATGAAAATGAAACATATGCAAAGGTAAAAGCCAAAACCAGAAGCAAACACATGATGCAAATGATGCTATGAGATGATGCAAAGGCATACCAAGTGTTATGAATGTTCATATGAGAGATTGGAATGCAAATGAAGCATGTAGGAAGCATGAAAACACATGGATGTTCATGAAATGAAATGGATGCAAAGCATAGCAAATGTATGAATAAATGACCAATCAAGGTTCAAGCAATGTATTAATATGTCTAAGATGGCATACAAGTTCTTAGAATGTCATGGCAAGTTCACATGTTCATGCAATGCAATGTAAGATGCAAGTATGGATGCAAGATTAGAGTTACATGAAAAGATGAAATGAAAATGACCAAAACAGAAGCAAATCGCATGATAAAAAATTGCAAATGATCTCAAAGGAACCCTAACCCCATATGATATCACACTCCAAAGGAGGAGGTCTAACTCTTAACCTAAAAAAAGTTATGATTTTCCTAAGTTTGCTAGGGTTTTAAGGTACCTTAAGAGGAAAAATGCAAATCAAATGGAAAATGAAAGATAAATTCATGACAAAAATATCCTAGAAACTAAATGCTATGTGGAGAACAATGCAAAAAGAATAATTGTCAAACCCTTCATAGTTAGGAAGAAAAGAATTTTCAAAGTTAGGGTTCCAAAAAGGGATTTTATGAACCCTAAATTCAAATAAAAATGTCAAAATTGGTTCAAAACCAAAAAGAAATTTGTATGAATGGTTTGACAATGTTTCTAAATGTCTTAAGATGCAATGTGATTTTTTTTGTGATTTTTGGAAACCTAAATGGTATTTTAATTAATTAATTTCCATTAATTAATTAAAATAAACATTTAAATATTTTTAAAATGATTTTTTTATGCAAAAAATAAAAACAAAAATGTTTTTGGGTGAAGAAAACTATTGGAAATTAAAATGCAGAAGAAAATATTTTTTTTTACTTTTCTAAGTATTTTAAATAAAATGCACAAAATAAATGCTATTTAAATGAAATAAAACTAAAATAAGGGAAAGTATGACAATCCAAGGGATCAGATTTAAACTGGGGGAGGGGGGGTTTCATTGACCAGCGGGCAATCTAAGGGTCCAGATTCAATCTGGCCTAATTCTAATTAATTAAATAAATAAAAAAGATTAGGGTTAAGTGAAATGATCTTAGCCCTCCACTCACGCGCGAAACTCACATCCTACGCTCCAGATTCAAACTCAGCTAATCACCTGAGATTAGCCCTAATTAATTTCAGACGGCCGGAACAGTGCTCTGGTCGTCTTCTCTGGCAGGGTAGTTTCTCAAACTCTCTCCCTAGGTCATTTCAGGAGCTCTAAAGCTCCAGATCAACTCCTCACCTCACCTCACCCTAAACACGAATCCACCCTCAAAACTAATTTATTCTTCATCAATCATGAGAATCAAACAAGAACATATTTCACGGGAAAAGTTTCAGAAGTCAAATACAAGCTTATTTTCCACTCATTTTCAAAACAAATTACATCATGGTGATCAACATAACATGTAGAACAACTTAGAAACTTAAAATCATGCTTCTGGAAAAACGTTTGAAGATTGATACCCGAGCTGGAGCTTTCACCTCTGAAGCTTTTGGACCTCTTCTCTTGTGCAAATCCTCTTTACTTGACCCCCTGATGAAGTTGCAATGCTTGGAAGGAGCTTAGAATGGCTGGATTGTGTGGTTGCACTCTTGCTGCACCAGAATCGTGTTTTGTGTAGAGGGGATTTGAGGCTTGTTTAATGGTTGGGAAATGATCTATGGATGATGGTGAGTTGGTTTATGAAGTTTGTTTGAGGTTTGAGTGGCTGAGCAGAGTGTTTCGAAAGCTTTTGCTTGAAGGTGATTTTTGTGAAACTTTGTGTATGAACTTATTCAGGCTTGTGTGTGTTATGGATTGGCTTGCTTTTAGTCCACATATCATTGTTTGATAGGTCAGAAAGTGGGTGGTGGCCTGTGGTGATTGGTATGAGCAAGTTCCCAAAATGTCAACATTAGGTGTACTTGAGGTATGGGCTCATGTTGCAGCTGTTCTTTGGTATGTCCTGGCTTAGAAAAGATCAAGGAGAACCATGGAAAATGATTTGGGGTGATGCAACAAGTGTATGGAAAGATTCATCCCCTTTTGCAAATTTGAAGAAATTTGGCCCCTTTTGAATTACTTGAAGTTCAAGGCATGAAATAGAATGATTCTTTGGGAAATTTTGGTCACAATTAATTGTATCATGTGTGTATGATGTTTAGAGAGTGATTAGAGGTCACAAAATGACTTGGTTTGTGAAATTGCAAAAAATCCTCTTTGATGTGAAAGTGAAAATTATAGGATTTTTGCCAACTTTGCAAAGCCATAATTTGAGTTCCATAATGAATTAGAACATGTTCTTGTACTTTTTGAAAAGGGAATGATCCAATCTACAACTTTCATGACCAACAATTTTTCATTTGAAGCATTTTTGGTTGAGAAAGAGGAGGTTGAAAAACTTTCCCAAAATGGAAAGTTTCCATTACAAGTCATTTCCATTTTTGGCAACTTTTGGTTTAGCTCAAATTTCTTCAATTTTGTGAACTTCCAAGCAATTAAATGATCAAATAAAGATCATATAACCTTAATTTGATGAAAAATCCACTTTGGTTCCATTGTTGGGGGCCTCAGATGCCCTGATTTTGCTCTGACTTGCTCAAGAAGTTACCCAGTGAACAGATGCCTTCCATAATGAATTTCTTCATCAAACTTGGTACACATGATACTTATAACATATTGTGACTATTAGAAACAATAATGACCAAAAAATTTGGAGTTATGGCCTCTGAAACCAAAACCCTAATTTCAGGTCATCTGTGTAGTGAAACCATAGCTCTGCTTCCATGCTTTCCAAGTTCTTGTGATTTCTTGACTTCCTTGATCCTTGAGGGATATAATATGATGATGGAACACACATGGAACCTCTTGGAGTGATTGGAGACCTTTGGAGTGGCTTAGATGGATCCTTGGATTGCTCAGATCACAAACCCTAGATGCAGATGAACTTGAACTAATGCAGTGAAACAAAAATGCAATATGAGTTGATATGCTTAAACTTATGCAAAGATGAAAGATCACAAGCCATGGTGTGAAATTAGTGAGGGAAAATTTAGGGTGTTTACAGCTTCCCCTATTCAAACATGAGTTAGTTGTGCAGGATGTAAGCGACAGGCTTAACAGACAAACAAAATAACTTGTGGTTGAATACCAAAGACAATCCAAAATTCGCACTCACTGGGGAGAAGAAGAAAAGGGATATAAATTGTAAAAGAAAGTATAGCATGATTTTAAATTGAAGGCGATGAAGGACCACCATCGAGCAGAGGACAACTGTTGGGGATAAAGCAATGACGGGGACGGCCGACAAGTTGGGGAAAGGTAAAGATACCATGATGGGAACGGCCATCAGGTAAGGAAATGATATTCTCTGGGGATTAAAGCAAATTCAATAATGGGGACGGCCATTAGGTTTGCAAAGTAAGGTAAACAACGATGGGGACGGCCATCGGTTTAAAGAATAAATGAAATATTGATGAGGGACGGTCATCAAAGGTGAAGGACGATCACCTAGCAGGGGACGGCTGCTCTTTATCACGACATAGGATGAATGTCGGATAGAAAAGGTCGACGATGGGGACGACCATCGGATAAGCATGATGAAGGACGATCATCAAGAGGTGAAGGACGATCACCTAGCATGGTACGACTGCTAAAATATCACGACATAGGACGAATGTCGGATAGAAAGGGGTTCCAATAATGGAGACTCCGCTAAGGGAAAAGGGATGAGGGACGGTCATCCAAAGGTGAAGGACGATCACCTGGCAGGGTACGGTTGCCGAAAGTATCACGACATAGGACGAATGTCGGATAGAAGAAAGTTGTTCTGCTGGGGAATGGTAAACACGGGCGAGTGCTTACGCTTCAGAAATAAAAGCTATAAGTGTTTTGACGCGGTGTATAGATTAAAGATGCAGACGAGCATCCTTAAGACCATGATACAGACGAGTATCGGTAGAAACAAACGCTGATGCATGTTCAGAGATGATGGTACGGACGAGTACCAACTAGTTAACAAAGAATGCGGGCGAGTGTCGAATCTATGGAGAATAAGTGTATATACAAGATACGGACGAGTATCTGTATAAGTATGAAAAGAGACCCGCTAGGTTGACTGGCCTAGGCAAAAATAAGGGCATCCCGGCGAACCAAAAGGGTTCTGGAAAAAATTAGGGATATATATAAAAAATGTACACCCGGCAAGTCGAAAACCTGAAAAGGCGGCTTGGGCAAAAAAGGGTATCCCGGTGGATTGAAAACCTGAAAGGGCAATCCAGGCAAAAGTTAGGGATTAAAGCGTATGACTATGTCTCGTTTGGATCACCCATGAAACTGCAACCAGTTGTGTTACTTACTCAAGTTTGAACAGATAAAGCTCAATCCAATCGTTTCCATCTCAACAACAGAAGATGAGATACTTGAAGATAATGGCAATAGTAGAATTGAAACTCAATAGGATTATTTCCCACATAGCTGATTTTCTTTGTTTTGTAAAAATTTTATGACAAAGTCCTCTTACTAGGATTTATGTCTCCTTGTACAAACTTACCCATGTATGGGTCACTTTTTGATATGAATAAAATTCCATCTTTGAATCCAGATTTACTTTTACCCTATTTACATAAGCGAAACGTCCATTGGTTGTGTTTGAATGTATGTATGCTTTTGAATATGATTGATGTTTACCAGAAATGCATGTATGCTTAATATGATTGATGTTTACCAGAAATGCATGAAAATGCAGTAATAGTATTTACTAAGGACGAACGAGGGAAGGATTTCAACGAAGCTTCGCCGGTTCATCTTTACAAGACAGTTACAAATCCCCAGTAGGACAAATCCATCTTCATAAAGTCACATCCCCCCTGGAATTTATATCCATCTCTTTTATCCTCATACGGATATTCGGGAATTTACTTTCCAATAGGAGTACGACGAACGAAGACGAGAGGTTATGTATACCCTACTATCGAACAAAGACGGGAGGTTATGTATACCCTACTATCAAACGAAGACGGGAGGTTATGTATACCCTACTATCAAACGAAGACGGGAGGTTATATATACTATATTATCAGACAAGACGAGAACAAGTTCCTCATAATCTTCAGCAACAAATCGGGATTTATTTTCCCTGGCCAGCAGTTATTATACGAAGATATCCAGACGCTTCAGGCTGCATGATGCATACATACATCATTTACATCATATCATACATATACCTAGATACATAATACATTACTTAAGTGCATCATATTACACATGCATACATAATGCATAAGCTAATATTATCATACAAAATGTTGTAATCCTGTTTTTCAGGCTAATTCTCCAGCAGACAAATTTCATCAACAAATTGTGACTATTGGGCCGTTGTTTATCTTCCCAAAAGTTATCATTTCCTCAGGACGTTGTTTATCCTCCTGAAAGCTTCTTATACCTCAGAACGTTGTTCATCCTTCTGAAAGCATATCATTGCCTTGGGCCATTGTTTATCTTCCCAAAGGTTATATCATTTTCTCAGGACGTTGTTTATCCTCCTGAAAGCATATTATCTCCTCGGGATGTTGTTTATCTTCCTGAAAGTTATCATCACTTCCTTAGGACGTTGTTTATCCTCCTGAAAGCATATTATTACCTTGGGCCGTTGTTTATCTTCCCAAAGGTTACACCACTACCTCAGGACGTTATTTATCTTCCTGAAAGCATACCACTACCTCAGGACGATGTTTATCCTCCTGAAAGCTTCTTATACCTCAGAACGTTGTTCATCCTTCTGAAAGCATATCATTGCCTTGGGCCGTTGTTTATATTCCCAAAGGTTATATCATTTCCTCAGGACGTTGTTTATCCTCCTGAAAGCATATTATCTCCTCGGGACGTTGTTTATCTTCCTGAAAGCTATCATCACTTCCTCAGGACGTTGTTTATCCTCCTGAAAGCATATTATTACCTTGGGCTGTTGTTTATCTTCCCAAAGGTTACATCATTACCTCAGGACGTTGTTTATCTTCCTGAAAGCTATTACCACTACCTCAGGACGTTGTTTATCCTCCTGAAAGCTATCATTATATCTTCATATTTTGGATTGTTTTATCCTCCAAAAGAAATGTATCTGAAGAACTTTTCTCCAAGTGGCATCTTTAAGCCCACTCAAGCATACTCAACTAGTCATCAGTATCACTCCACGCACCGGTGAGTGCAAATTTTTGGGCTTTTTTGTTCAATCCCCTTCAACCTTCCAAGTTACGACTGGCACATATACCAATCTAACCCCTCAGGTTTCAGAAAATTGAACAGGGGCAGCAGTTGCACCCCAAAATTTGCCCTCACGATACAAGACTTTGTGTGCTAAGAAGGTTCACAAGGTTCACAAGGTTCACAATACTTACAAGACCTTTCATGAGGTTCATGAAGTTTACAAGACACTTTATGAGGTTCACAAGGTTCACAATACTTACAAGACCTTTCATGAGGTTCATGAAGTTTACAAAACACTTTATGAGGTTCACAAGGTTCACAAGGCTCACAAGACCTCCCATGAGGTTCACAAGACATCTTATGATATTCACAAGGTTCACAAAGTTCACAATTGGTCAGAAGATTTGACAATTCCATCAGACAATGCATCCTCCTAAGCAATGCATCCAAAACTAGGGTTTTAACTTTAATCAGGCTAAATGGACTTCCAAGACTTCAAGTGAGCTTCATAACATATTATATGTGTCTAAGAACCCCCATGACAAGTTTCAAGACTTTTCTCAAAGGTTTGCTCAGTCAGATGATCAGATAAGTCAAAATCAGTTAAAGCAGTTAAAAAGTCAAACTGAGGTCAACTGTGGTCAAACCAAAGTCAAACTTCATGATTTTTTGCCAACATCAAGTATATGAAGTAAAATTCATCATTTTATCAAGGTTTGATCATGATTCATCAAGGAGATTTCAGATCATCAAGAATCAGGAGTTTCTAAATTAGGGTTTCCTTAGGAAAAGTCAACTGAACTTTGACCAGCCATAACTTTCACATGCTTCATCACCAATTTTCCATCCAAAGCTCATTTTGAAGGAAATTGAATTCTCTACAACTTTGTGTCTCACAAGCCAAGCCCAAAAATGCTTCATTTGGAAGGTATGAGCTAAGGCATTATAGGTCCTTTTGAAAGTCAACAAAAAGTCAACAACTTCAAAAGGGCATAACTTGAGAATGGTAAATGATATGGACATGAAACCAGTGGGGTTGGTTAGAGGACTCTTCAAGCTTTCCAAAATGTCCAATAACACCCTCATAGCACTAAAATTGAAGGATGTGTGCCCTTGCAAAGTTGGGAAATTTTTGGTTGATTTATGAAGAAAATGGAGGTTTAAAACCAATTTTTTCTAAATGGGCTTGCCATATGATGATCCAATCCATACCAATACTTCATGCACGACCCAAATCTCAATTATTCAGATTTTTTATCATTTTATTTTATTTATTTTGATTTTATTCATTTAAAATCATTTTAAATTAAAATTAAATAGGAAAATCAAATATTTAAAAGAGATTGAGCTTCTAGAAAGTCATAAAGGTTGCTTGGATCAAATTGATACATAAATAATGGTCATTGGCTTGAAATAGAAAGGGTTTATTCAAGAATATTTGAATTTTAAGTCTTAATATTTTTCAATCTTTTTCAATCAATTTCTTCACACAACAATCAATTATTTTTGACCTAATCCACTCTATTATAAGTACACAACACAAACCTAATGCAGAGAGGACGAATTTCTGGCCTCCAAGTGCACATTCAAGTTTCAAAATTTCACTCAAAAACTCACTTTCGGATTTTAAGGTAGGGGTGATTTCAAGGTGTTCTAAGGATTGCAATGCATTCTATGAGATTCATTTAACATGTCTGGATCATAAACAACATCAAAAACACCCTAAATCACATAAACCGAATGGATGTTCATGTCGTGTTTGGTTTTTTTCGATTTCATGGTTTTGTTGTTTCTTAATTGATTTTGATTGATTAATATTGTTTGTTTCATTGTACTGAAGCTTTCTGGACAATTCCATTGGAGTTTCATGGACTGAATCCGCATATGCCATAGTTAGGGTTTGGCCCAAGCTTTTAGGGTTTCTTGATTAAGAACATATAAATGAATTTTGATGCCATAATTGAATTGTACAGGTCACAAGGAGTTTAAGGATGTCCTTAATTTGATAAAATTGTACTGGTTGTGTATGGTTTGAAAAACACAGGTTTTGAACGCAGGAGAAATCGAAGGAAATTTCCCAGGAAATTTCGCAGGAAAACCTGCGAAATCCCAAGGAAGAAGATGATCAGTGGCGCCATATTTCAAATTCAAAATTTCATCTTAATATTTTATGTAATTGTCTCTGATTTATTTCACAATTGTGTGGTTGGCTCAGTTGGCTAAAGGACGCGCGTATGAGGCTTAGGTCCAGGGATCGAATCCTGGCCTCAGCAATTTTTCTTATTTTTCCAGTTTAATCATGAAACTTAATATATTATGTATTATAGTTGTTATATTAACAGATGCGCCCTCCCGGCTGGAATGGTAATTGTGTGTGTGTGATGTGCGAAGGTCCTGGGTTCGATCCCCCCAGGCCTTTTGTTTTGTTTCCTTTTTCTTTGATTTACCAGTTTAAACAACAAAACCAATTGGAGTGGATTCATTACCAGCGCGCGCAGGCTAGCCCAGTGGATGAAGGCTTCTTCAGGTATTGGGAGGTCCTGGGTTCAAAACCAGGCCTCCCCTTTTTTCTTTTACTTCCTTATTTTGCTTGTTTTCTTTATTTATTTGTTTATTATTATTAATTTAAATTAAAACTATAATCCTAAACCAAAGTTAACCCTAATTTTTTATTAAAAAAAACTAATGGTAAATATTAATTTATTTGTTAGTTATAATTTCTAATTTATTTATTTATAAAACTTTAATTATGTAATTTGTTTATAATTATCCTTTAATATAATTCTTGTATGCTAATAGTTTTTAATATGCTTAAAATAATTAGAATTCTTAATTTAATTTTTGTAAATATAATAATATGACTATTTAATTATAATTAATCTTATTTTCATAATATGCAAATATTCTTTAAATTGTTTATATTTTTAATTTTGTATATAAATAATTTTTAATATATGTTTAAAATTGCTAATTTAATTTTGTAATCATAATTTTATTTTCATAATATGTTCATAATTAACTTAATTTTTTATAATTTGCATATAACTTAAAATTTCATAATAATTAGTATAATTGTTTATATTTTATTCTTAATCTTAGAAAATAATTGTTCATTAATATTTTAATATTTTTTGCTTATATTATTAACTATGTTTATTTTTATTTCATTATTACTAACCCCATTGTGATTTATTATTATTATTATTATTATTTCACTAACCCAATTATTATTATTATTTATTTTTGCTTATTATATTTAATTTGCTTTGATTATTATTATTATGTAATTATTCCTTGGATGTAATATTTAGCAGTAATGTTTAATTATTTATTTTATGCTATGGTTAGTAAATAGGGAGTGCAAAAACATGTTTGTATTTAAAAATTGGAATTAGGTCATTTAATTTAAAGATAAATATTAAAATTGTACACTCACACACGTAAGTCGATCTTTGATCGCCATCTCACTTCCTTAGGGATACCTCTCATGTTGCCTATTACAAAAGATCAAGTAGGGTGTATAAAGCAAAGTCCCTCAATTTCACATCATCTAGTCCCTTAATAGATAAAAGATCAAGTCCCTTTCGAATGTTGCCTTCGTAATGATCTTGTCCCTTTCGAATAAAGATGATAAAGTCCCTTCGAATTGCTTATACACCCCACAGTTGCCTAAATAACAGATGACCCTTCACTTGTCCCTCACATCCAAGGTAATGACTACCTATTCCTTAATAATAGGGATAGTCTTACCACTTAAAGGATTCAAGAACAGAAAAGACTTAAACTTAGGGTAGGTTCCTCTTAGATGCTTGCTCACTTTTCAAAAACATTTCAAATACTTCACACATTTCTTCACAATTTTCAAAACAAAGGTTTTTTACGCATCCGTACATGGATCATTATCAAACTCTTAAGAAAATTTCTATTCACACACTACACATTTCAAAAACATTTTAAAGTGAGCTAAGTAACTAAGAGCCCATGGATAACCATGGATGTAAAGGGTGCTAACACCTTCCCTTTACATAACCTACCCCCCGGACCCAAAAATCTTTTAAAAACGTCTTTCCTGTTCTTTTATGCCTTTCCTTTGGATAAAATAAAAGTCGGTGGCGACTCTTGCTATCCGCAACATCACTAAAATCAGTTCTCCCACCGTGTTACAGAACTGGCGACTCTGCTGGGGACTTAATATTAAAGAGGGGTACCCTTAGGAATTAAATCACTTAAATTGTTTGTCTTGTTTGCTTTATACTTACTTGTTGGGCTCTTATGTGTGAAAGGTCCTAACCCGGATCTAGTGTACCTTAGGTAAATGGCAATAGACCAAGGAAACTGTACGGCGTATATCGATATGGTTGATCTGGTGGCCATAGTTAGTGTGACTTCTTGGTTGGTGCTTATGTTCCTTAAGTCAAGTTGAGGATAATATGAGGCTGCCATATGTTGTCAATGCACTAACTAACTTTTAGAACCCTAGTTATCCCATCTTGGCCTTTAGAAAAGCAGTGAGATAACCGGCTTTGGTGCAGACTGAAGTTGGTTGATACTCGATGCTACGCTCATTGAGATTCTAAACTTGGAGGGTTTTGGTTGGCAAGTAAGTTGCCTACTTAACAACCACCCTTGTGAAGGATCAATGATATTGAGATCCCTTAGAACATGGTTACTTTTATAGGACAGGATGAACCAACTAACTTCAGGGGAGGGTACTTACCTTAAACCTCATGCAGGCCTTCAAACCTAGGGTTATTGTGTGACTTGTTTGTGTGTGCCACATGTTTGTGATTGAACATAACATCATAAAATCATCATGCATCATAAGCATAGCATTTTCACTAACCATTTCAAGGACCAAAGGATTTATCTTTGTTCTTTGTTGCAGGTCATGGCTTCTGCTCGTAGAAACACTATCAGGATCAACTTTGTAGGCATACCTGCTAAGCTTAAAGAGTTGGTTTCTCAAGTGTCTGATCATTCCCAGTTCATCAAGAGACATGGTCACCTATTGGATCTAGTCACTTCAGGATTCAATGAAGACATGATGAGTGTCCTATTTCAGTTCTTTGATCCTAAGCACCATTGCTTCACATTCCCTGACTATCAGTTGGTTCCTACAATGGAAGAGTTCTCTAAACTTCTGGGTATACCTGTACTTGATCAGAAACCATTCACAAGTTTGGAAAAGGAGCCTAAACCTGAGGTTATTGATGCATCTCTACATCTGAAAAAGTCTGACATTGTTCTAGAAACGAGAAGCGGAGTTAAGGGTATTCTTGCTAAGGTATTAGTGGATAAGGCTCAAGTGTTCTTGAAGGCTATGAGCTATGATGCTTTTGAGGAGATCTTAGCCTTGCTAATTTATGGCTTAGTGTTGTTCCCCAATCCAGATCAGTTCATAGACGTTCATGCCATCAACATATTCCTGAGTCACAATCCAGTGCCTACATTGCTTGGAGACATTCTACATTCTCTTCACACCCGTACTACAAGGGCAAGAGGAACTTTGATGTGCTGCATACCTTTGCTTTCTAGGTGGTTTATTTCTCACCTTCCTCGCTCAGTAATGAAGAATGAGCAAGGGTTCAGGTGGTCCAAAAGGATCATGTCACTCTCGCATTCAGATATTCATTGGTGCTCCAGATCTATGGAGAATGTCACCATCATTGACTGTTGTGGGGAGTTTCCTAATGTGCCACTTCTAGGCATAAGAGGAGGCATCACCTACAACCCCTCTCTAGCTTTACGACAGTTTGGTTACGCTCGGAGTGATGGTCCACATGACATGTTGATTCAGGGTATTGTGTTTGACTACGACAACGATCTTCAAGGTTACCGTCAGAGATTCATACGAGCATGGGGAAAAGTAAACAAGGTAGACAGCAAGACTCTGGAGCCTAAGTATACTATTCCTATGGAGGCTTATCTCAGATGGGTGCGATCTCGTGCTCAGACTCTCATGATGCCATATCCTTCTATCTTGCCAGTTACCATGGAACCTGTTGCTGAAGGAGATACTGCTTATACCATCCTTCACCCAGACATGCCTACTGACATGGAAGACTTACAGAGATCCTGGATCCAGTTGAAGGAGCAAAAGGATACTTTCGAGGCTCATTACAAAGCAAGCCAAGAAAGAATCCTGGAACTAACAAAGCAACTTCACGAGGAACGGAATCTCAACTCATACCTCAACACAAAGAGGAAACGTCCATGGGAGACTTAAAACCCCATCTCTTGTATTTATTGCATTTCATTTTCTGTAAGCCCAAGAGGCAAAACAAATTTATTACTAATAAAAGTTTACCTTCTTATTTGTTTAAGCAAATTTAAATCCTGCGGTCCTTGAAAACATTGCATACGCATTCACATATCATATCATTACATCACAGGTTTATTGTGCACAGGTTTCTTATCTTCTCGTTGTTTATTTCAGCAATGGCTCTTGAACAAACAGTTAAAGATCTCCAGGCACAAAATGCACAGTTCCAAGAGCTGATCCTGAACTTGTCCAAGGGGCAGGATGAATTGAAGACACTGCTGGCCAAGAAGACTAAGAAGACTAGAAGGTCAGGTGGCCTGATCAACATGGGAAGAAGGTTCAAAGGTCTTGCCAAGACCAAAGAACCAGTTGAAGATTATGAGTCTGAAGAGTCTGAGAAAGAGGGAGGCAGCCTCCACAACACTATGGGGGACTCTGATTCTGAAGCCAACTACTATCATGAGCCTAATGAAGATAAGCTCAAAATGCTGGTGGATAGAATGGATGCTATGGAGTTGCAGAAGTCTTCTGGGCTGGATTTTGAAGATTTGAGTCTGATATCTGGGGTAGTCATACCCATTGGTTTCAAGGTTCCTACTTTTGTTGTTTATGATGGGGTCTCTTGTCCCAAGCTACATCTGAGGTCTTATGTCAGGAGAATCCAACCTCATACTGCTGATAAAAAGTTGTGGATCCATTTCTTCCAAGAGAGCTTATCTGGAGCTCAATTGGAATGGTACTATCAGTTGGAGAGCGTCAACATCCGTGATTGGAATGATCTTGCTGAAGCCTTCTACAAGCAGTATCAATACAATGCTGATTTAACTCCCACTCGCATGCAGCTGCAAAGCATGTCTATGGGTGCTAAAGAAAGCTTTAAGGAGTATGCTCAGAAGTGGAGAGACTTAGCTGGAAGAGTACAACCCCCTTTAACTGACAGGGAGTTGGTTGATATGTTCATGTGTACGTTGAATGGTCCATTTTATAGTCATCTCATTGGAAGCTCATCATCTGGCTTCACTGAGTTGATAATGACAGGAGAGCGCGTGGAAAGTGGTATTAGGAGTGGCAAGATTCAAGTGGGTGCTTCTTCATCAGGTGCTGCAAAGAAGCCTCCCAGTGGAAAGAAAGAGTCAAATGTTGTTTATGGTCAACCTGATCGTAATAGAAGGCATCAGTCTGTGAGTGCAGTCCATATCTCTAATCCAACTCCTACAACACCAGAGCAGCCACAGGGCAACCAACAGAGGGCTAGAAGGCAGTTCACTAAGATCAACATGTCAATGGCTCAGGCATTGCAACACTTGTTGAAGGCTGAACTTATCACTCTGAAAGAGGCTCCTCAGAATCCTAATGTTACCTCTCCCAGGTACAATCCCAATGCACGATGTGCATATCATTCGAATTGTCAGGGACATGATACTAATAGTTGCTGGGTCTTGAAGAACAAAATTCAAGATATGATTGAGGCTGGAGAGATTGAGTTTGACCCTCCGGGTACTCCAAATGTGATTACTGCTCCCATGCCAAATCATGAGAAGACTGTCAATGCCATTGATGAAGATTCACATATCTATTCAGTTGCAGAGTTGACCACACCATTGTCTGTCATTAAGAAGAAGCTAGTACAAGCTGGGTTCTTTCCAGGTTGTCGTGAAGATTGTTTGTATTGTACCTATAAGCCGGATAGTTGCTGGAGATTGAGGGATGGAATTCAACGTCTCATGGATAAATATACCATAGTGTTTGAGAGGACTCCACCTTCCGTAGAGAGTATGGTTGATCATATAACCCAGCGTGCGAAGATTGAAGAGGTGGATATGGTTGATAAAGTACCGGTAAGAATTACTTCAAAGGGACCTGTTAAAATCACTCACAAGGGTCCAATTAAGATTACTGCTGAAGGCCCTGTGAAGATTGTTGCTGAAGCCAAAGTGGCTCCCATGGTCATTACCACTCCCGGTCCAATTCCGTATACTTCTGACAAAGCTGTGCCTTGGCATTATGGGTCTGATGTTTATATCCATGGTGTTAAGCAGGAACCCTTAGCTGATATGCCTATTGATGTTGATAATATTGCTGGATCTAGTAAGATCACACGAAGCGGAAGAGTTTTCTCCCCTCCAGTTACCTCCAAGAATGCAGTTACTCCAACTACTACCTCCACCACTGATGCTCGGGGCAAAGGTCCTGTTATTGAACCTATACCTACTGATGTACCAGCTGCTGATGATCTCTCAAAGCAGATGGAAGAAGTATTGGAAATCATTCGCAAGAGTGATTATGACATTATTGATCAGTTGGGGCATACTCCCTCCAAGATTTCTATGATGTCTTTATTGTTATGTTCTGAGGCTCACGCCAAAGCTCTGATCAAGTTTCTGAAGACTGCTCATGTACCCAATGAGATTTCTGTTGACCAGTTTGAAAATTGTGTTGCCCACTTGACCTACGATAATGGGTTAGGTTTATCTGATGCTGATTTGACTCCTGCTAAGAGGGACCATAACAGGGCTCTGCATATCTCAATTGAATGCAGGGGCACTACCTTGTCACATGTATTGATAGACAATGGTTCCTCTCTAAATATGTTGCCCAAAGAAGTCCTGAATAAACTTAGTCCAGAAGATGCTGTGCTGAAGCCCAGTAACATAGTGGTGAAGGCTTTTGATGGTTCGAGAAGAGTGGTGCATGGAGAAATTGATCTCCCAATCAAAGTTGGTTCTCAGGTTTTCAATGCTACCTTTTATGTCATGGATATTCGTCCGTCATATTCTTGTTTGCTTGGGCGTCCTTGGATCCATGGGGCAGGTGCTGTAACCTCCACCTTACATCAGAAGTTGAGATATCCAGTAGAAGGGAAGGTTGTTACTGTCTACGGGGAGGAAGGATATGTTGTTAGCCATGTGAACACCTTTAAGTA
This sequence comes from Lathyrus aphaca, assembly GCA_963966055.1. Lineage (NCBI taxonomy): Eukaryota > Viridiplantae > Streptophyta > Magnoliopsida > Fabales > Fabaceae > Lathyrus > Lathyrus aphaca. The sequence goes on from OZ014524.1 coordinate 146,834,096, forward strand.
TCTTGAGGTGGAAGGTGAATACGTTGAAACTCCGTGTCAGACATTTGAAGTGGTTCCTTGGATTGTTAATGATTATGAAGCTCCTCCTGTTGTCAAGAAAGTTCCTGTGGTCACCAGAGTACCTCCTACAATGGCCTCCCTTAAAGATGCTAGAGCTGTGGTGGATGAAGGTGGTTGTACTATTTGGGGTCAGCTTCCTGATATCCCATACAAGTCTGACAAATTTGGTTTGGGTTTCACTGCAGAGTCCCAGAAGGCTGTTCGTCGTGCTCGTGTTGTTCGTATCACCAATCAGGGGATTATAAAGGACCAGATCAATGCTGTGGGTGACTATGATGAAGACTACAACTTGGATGCTTGGATTTTTCCTACTGTGGGTGCTGGACTCAATAATTGGAAAGTTGAAGATGTTATTCCTATCTCCTTTAGTCAGGAGTAAATACTATTACTGTGTTGTTGCTTTTTAAGTTTGTAATTTCTTGAACAATTAAAACTCTTAAGCCTTGTGCCTTACCCGGGGCACAATGGTGTGCTTGTTACGGGCTGTCATTTCATTTGCATACTTCATTCAATAAAAATCAGTGGACGTTTCGTTTTCGTAAATATTGTGTTCCTTGTTTTTCTTTTCTTTTATTTCTATTTTATCAGCTATGTGTTCTTACACACACCCACATCACTAAAATGCAGATCCTCATCCACTCTGGATCCTGTTGATAACAGTTCTACTATTGCCAATTATAATTTCGAGAATCCGATTGTGAAGTACCTGTGGAGCTTGCTAGGTTGTTACAACAAGAAGAGAAAGCTATACAGCCACATGAAGAGCCAGTCGAAGTTGTGAATCTGGGAACTGAAGAAAACAGGAAAGAAATCAAGATAGGGGCTGAATTAGAGGATAGTGTCAAGAGCAGATTGATTCAGATGTTACGTGACTATGTGGAGATCTTTGCTTGGTCTTATGAAGATATGCCAGGGTTGGATACAGACATTGTGGTTCACCATTTACCAGTGAAAGAAGATTGTCGTCCAAAGAAGTAGAAGGTTCTTCGTATGCGTCCTGAAATGTCAGAGAAGATCAAAGCAGAGGTAATGAAACAGTTTAATGCAGGGTTCTTAGCAGTGACTTCTTATCCTCAGTGGGTTGCAAATGTGGTGCCGGTACCTAAGAAAGATGGTAAGGTACATATGTGTGTGGACTACAGAGATTTGAACAAGGCTATCCCCAAAGATGACTTTCCACTTCCTCACATTGATGTTCTGGTAGATAACACTGCTCAGCATAAGGTATTCTCTTTCATGGATGGTTTCTCTGGTTACAATCAAATCAAGATGGCGCCTGAAGATATGGAGAAGACAACATTTGTTACACAGTGGGGAACTTTTTGCTATAAGGTGATGCCATTTGGTTTGAAGAATGCAGGGGCAACATATCAGCGTGCTATGGTGGCTTTGTTTCATGATATGATTCATCATGAGATAGAGGTATATGTGGATGATATGATAGCCAGGTCCCAGAATGAAGAGCAACATCTTGATCATTTGCATAAATTGTTTGAGAGGTTGAAGAAATACAAGTTGAGATTGAACCCAAACAAGTGTACTTTTGGAGTTAGGTCTGGTAAACTCCTGGGTTTCATAGTCAGTGGAAAAGGTATTGAAGTGGATCCTGCAAAAGTGAAAGCTATACGAGAGATGCCAGCTCCCCGTACTGAGAAGGAGGTTAGAGGTTTCTTGGGACGATTGAATTACATTGCAAGATTTATTTCCCAATTAACTGCCATCTGTGAGCCAATCTTTAAGTTGCTGAAGAAAGACCAGGTGATGGAATGGAATGATGAATGCCAGACTGCCTTTGATGAAATCAAGAGATATCTGCTGGAACCACCAATTTTGATGCCACCAGTTGATGGAAGACCCTTGATTATGTACTTAACAGTGTTAGACAACTCAATGGGGTGTGTATTGGGGCAACATGACGAGTCTGGTCGAAAAGAGCAGGCAATATACTACCTTAGCAAAAAGTTTACCGATTGTGAAACAAGATACTCACTGCTCGAGAAAACTTGTTGCGCTTTGGCATGGGCTGCTCGCCGACTAAGACAGTATATGTTGACTCATACAACCTTATTGATTTCGAAGATGGATCCAATCAAGTACATATTTGAGAAACCTGCTCTCTCCGGAAGAATAGCAAGATGGCAAATGATCTTGACAGAATATGACATACAGTATACTACTTAGAAGGCTATTAAAGGAAGTGTTGTGGCTGATCATTTGGCTCACCAAGCAGTAGATGATTACCAGTCAATGAGTTTTGAGTTCCCTGATGAAGACATTATGATTATTACCAAAGAACCTGGACAATATGACGGACCTGAACAAGGATCCCGATGGACTATGGTTTTTGATGGTGCCTCTAATGCACTTGGCAATGGTGTTGGTGTTGTGATCAGTTCCCCTGAAGGTTGTCATACCCCGATTACTGCCAGACTTTGTTTCTATTGTACCAATAACATGGCTGAGTATGAGGCATGTATCCTGGGTATTAAAGCTGCTATTGATATGACTATTTGGTTCCTTGATGTGTATGGAGATTCAGCCTTGGTAGTTAGTCAGATCAAAGGAGATTGGGACACCAAGCATGATAATCTCATTCCTTACAGAGATCATGTGTTGTCTTTAATCCCACATTTTAAAGAGATTACCTTTGGACATATTCCACGAAGAGAGAATCAATTGGCAGATGCATTAGCCACCATGGCATCCATGTTTGAGATCAGCTGGGATGATGAGGCTCCCAAGATTACTATTGATGGATTTGAGAAGCCTGCATACTGCAATGAGATTGACACTGAAGGGGCAGAGGAGAAGCCTTGGTTTTATGAAGTGAAAAGATATCTTGAAGCTCGGGAGTTCCCTGAAGGGGCATCTGTCAAAGATAGGAAGTTTCTGAGAAGGTTTTCTGCTAAGTTCTTTTTGAGTAATGGGATTCTGTACAAACGCAATCATGATTCAACTATGCTTCATTGTGTGGATAAGAAGGAAGCAACAGAGATTATGGAAGATATGCATGATGGGATCTTTGGCACTCATTCTAGTGGTCATACTATGGCAAAGAAGATATTGAGAGCAGGTTACTATTGGTCTACTATGGAAGATGATTGCTACCAACACTCTAGAACATGTCACAAGTGTCAAATCTATGCTGATAAAGTCCATGTACCTCCATCACCATTGAATGTGTTGACTGCTCCTTGGCCTTTTGCCATGTGGGGGATTGATATGATTGGTGAGATCAAGCCTACTACTTCTAATGGACATCGTTTCATCCTGGTTGCTATTGATTACTTCATGAAGTGGGTGGAGGCAGCTTCATTTGCATCTGTTACCAAGAATGTTGTGGCTCGATTCATTAAGAATAATCTCATATGTAGGTATGGCATCCCTGAAAGGATTATTACTGACAATGGCTCTAATCTGAACAACACTATGATTACTGATCTCTGCACGCAGTTCATGATTAAGCATCATAACTCTTCTCCGTATTGTCCAAAGATGAACGGGGCAGTTGAAGCTGCTAATAAGAACATTAAGAAGATTCTACAGAAGATGACTGTGACTTATAAGGATTAGCATGAGATGTTACCATTTGCTCTTCATGGTTATCGTACCACAATACGTACTTCAACAGGGGCAACCCCATTCTCCTTAGTCTATGGTATGGAAGCAGTTCTGCCCATTGAAGTTCAGATTCCCTCCTTGAGAATTATGAAGGATGCAGGCTTGGATGAAGATGAGTGGATTCAGACTCGACTTGACCAGATAAATTTGATTGATGAGAAGAGATTAGCAGCAGTTTGTCATGGCCAGATGTACCAGAAACGAATGATCAAAGCTTTTAACAAGAAGGTTAAGCCAAAGGTATATCAGGCTGGTGACTTGGTAATCAAGCGTATAATATTACCACATGGTGATCCTAGGGGCAAGTGGACTCCTACATATGAAGGACCATTTGTAGTCAAAACAGTTTTCTCAGGAGGTGCCATGATACTTACCACTATGGATGGTGAAGACTTCCCACAGCCTGTAAACGCAGACATAGTTAAAAAAATACTACGCATAAAAAGAGACCCGCTAGGTTGACTGGCCTAGGAAAAAATAAGGGCATCCCGGCGAACCAAAAGGGTTCTGGCAAAAATTAGGGATATATATAAAAAATGTACACCCGGCAAGTCGAAAACCTGAAAAGGCGGCTTGGGCAAAAAAGGGTATCCCGGTGGATTGAAAACCTGAAAGGGAAATCCAGGCAAAAGTTAGGGATTAAAGCGTATGACTATGTCTCGTTTGGATCACCCATGAAACTGCAACCAGTTGTGTTACTTACTCAAGTTTGAACAGATAAAGCTCAATCCAATCGTTTCCATCTCAACAGCAGAAGATGAGATACTTGAAGATAATGTCAATAGTAGAATTGAAACTCAATAGGATTATTTCCCACATAGCTGATTTTCTTTGTTTTGTAAAAATTTTATGACAAAGTCCTCTTACTAGGATTTATGTCTCCTTGTACAAACTTACCCATGTATGGGTCACTTTTTGATATGAATAAAATTCCATCTTTGAATCCAGATTTACTTTTACCCTATTTACATAAGCGAAACGTCCATTGGTTGTGTTTGAATGTATGTATGCTTTTGAATATGATTGATGTTTACCAGAAATGCATGTATGCTTAATATGATTGATGTTTACCAGAAATGCATGAAAATGCAGTAATAGTATTTACTAAGGACGAACGAGGGAAGGATTTCAACGAAGCTTCGCCGGTTCATCTTTACAAGACAGTTACAAATCCCCAGTAGGACAAATCCATCTTCATAAAGTCACATCCCCCCTGGAATTTATATCCATCTCTTTTATCCTCATACGGATATTCGAGAATTTACTTTCCAATAGGAGTACGACAAACGAAGACGAGAGGTTATGTATACCCTACTATAGAACGAAGACGGGAGGTTATGTATACCCTACTATCAAACGAAGACGGGAGGTTATGTATACCCTACTATCAAACGAAGACGGGAGGTTATATATACTATATTATCAGACAAGATGAGAACAAGTTCCTCATAATCTTCAGCAACAAATCGGGATTTATTTTCCCTGGCCAGCAGTTATTATACGAAGATATCCAGACGCTTTAGGCTGCATGATGCATACATACATCATTTACATCATATCATACATCTACCTAGATACATAATACATTACTTAAGTGCATCATATTACACATGCATACATAATGCATAAGCTAATATTATCATACAAAATGTTGTAATCCTGTTTTTCAGGCTAATTCTCCAGCAGACAAATTTCATCAACAAATTGTGACTATTGGGTCGTTGTTTATCTTCCCAAAAGTTATCATTTCCTCAGGACGTTGTTTATCCTCCTGAAAGCTTCTTATACCTCAGAACGTTGTTCATCCTTCTGAAAGCATATCATTGCCTTGGGCCGTTGTTTATCTTCCCAAAGGTTATATCATTTCCTCAGGACGTTGTTTATCCTCCTGAAAGCATATTATCTCCTCGGGACGTTGTTTATCTTCCTGAAAGCTATCATCACTTCCTTAGGACGTTGTTTATCCTCCTGAAAGCATATTATTACCTTGGGCCGTTGTTTATCTTCCCAAAGGTTACACCACTACCTCAGGACGTTATTTATCTTCCTGAAAGCATACCACTACCTCAGGACGTTGTTTATCCTCCTGAAAGCTTCTTATACCTCAGAACGTTGTTCATCCTTCTGAAAGCATATCATTGCCTTGGGCCGTTGTTTATCTTCCCAAAGGTTATATCATTTCCTCAGGACGTTGTTTATCCTCCTGAAAGCATATTATCTCCTCGGGACGTTGTTTATCTTCCTGAAAGCTATCATCACTTCCTCAGGACGTTGTTTATCCTCCTGAAAGCATATTATTACCTTGGGCCATTGTTTATCTTCCCAAAGGTTACATCATTACCTCAGGACGTTGTTTATCTTCCTGAAAGCTATTACCACTACCTCAGGACGTTGTTTATCCTCCTGAAAGCTATCATTATATCTTCATATTTTGGACTGCTTTATCCTCCAAAAGAAATGTATCTGAAGAACTTTTCTCCAAGTGGCATCTTTAAGCCCACTCAAGCATACTCAACTAGTCATCAGTATCACTCCACGCACCGGTGAGTGCAAATTTTTGGGCTTTTGTGTTCAATCCCCTTCAACCTTCCAAGTTACGACTGGCACATATACCAATCTAACCCCTCAGGTTTCAGAAAATTGAACAGGGGCAGCTGTTGCACCCCAAAATTTGCCCTCACGATACAAGACTTTGTGTGCTAAGAAGGTTCACAAGGTTCACAAGGTTCACAACACTTACAAGACCTTTCATGAGGTTCATGAAGTTTACAAGACACTTTATGAGGTTCACAAGGTTCACAAGATTCACAATACTTACAAGACCTATCATGAGGTTCATGAAGTTTACAAGACACTTTATGAGGTTCACAAGGTTCACAAGGCTCACAAGACCTCCCATGAGGTTTACAAGACATCTTATGAGATTCACAAGGTTCACAAAGTTCACAATTGGTCAGAAGATTTGACAATTCCCTCAGACAATGCATCCTCCTAAGCAATGCATCCAAAACTAGGGTTTTAACTTTAATCAGGCTAAATGGACTTCCAAGACTTCAAGTGAGCTTCATAACATCTTATATGTGTCTAAGAACCCCCATGACAAGTTTCAAGACTTTTCTCAAAGGTTTGCTCAGTCAGATGATCAGATAAGTCAAAATCAATTAAAGCAGTTAAAAAGTCAAACTGAGGTCAACTGTGGTCAAACCAAAGTCAAACTTCATGATTTTTTGCCAACATCAAGTATATGAAGTAAAATTAATCATTTTATCAAGGTTTGATCATGATTCATCAAGGAGATTTCAGATCATCAAGAATCAGGAGTTTCTAAATTAGGGTTTCCTTAGGAAAAGTCAACTGAACTTTGACCAGCCATAACTTTCACATGCTTCATCACCAATTTTCCATCCAAAGCTCATTTTGAAGGAAATTGAATTCTCTACAACTTTGTGTCTCACAAGCCAAGCCCAAAAATGCTTCATTTGGAAGGTATGAGCTAAGGCATTATAGGTCCTTTTGAAAGTCAACAAAAAGTCAACAACTTCAAAAGGGCATAACTTGAGAATGGTAAATGATATGGACATGAAACCAGTGGGGTTGGTTAGAGGACTCTTCAAGCTTTCCAAAATGTCCAAGAACACCCTCATAGCACTAAAATTGAAGGATGTGTGCCCTTGCAAAGTTGGGAAATTTTTGGTTGATTTATGAAGAAAATGGAGGTTTAAAACCAATTTTTTCTAAATGGGCTTGCCATATGATGATCCAATCCATACCAATACTTCATGCACGACCCAAATCTCAATTATTCAGATTTTTTATCATTTTATTTTATTTATTTTGATTTTATTCATTTAAAATCATTTTAAATTAAAATTAAATAGGAAAATCAAATATTTAAAAGAGATTGAGCTTCTAGAAAGTCATAAAGGTTGCTTGGATCAAATTGACACAAAAATAATGGTGATTGGCTTGAAATAGAAAGGGTTTATTCAAGAATATTTGAATTTTAAGTCTTAATATTTTTCAATCTTTTTCAATCAATTTCTTCACACAACAATCAATTATTTTTGACCTAATCCACTCTATTATAAGTACACAACACAAACCTAATGCAGAGAGGACGAATTTCTGGCCTCCAAGTGCACATTCAAGTTTCAAAATTTCACTCAAAAACTCACTTTCGGATTTTAAGGTAGGGGTGATTTCAAGGTGTTCTAAGGATTGCAATGCATTCTATGAGATTCATTTAACATGTCTGGATCATAAACAACATCAAAAACACCCTAAATCACATAAACCGAATGGATGTTCATGCCGTGTTTGGTTTTTTTCGATTTCATGGTTTTGTTGTTTCTTAATTGATTTTGATTGATTAATATTGTTTGTTTCATTGTACTGAAGCTTTCTGGACAATTCCATTGGAGTTTCATGGACTGAATCCGCATATGCCATAGTTAGGGTTTGGCCCAAGCTTTTAGGGTTTCTTGATTAAGAACATATAAATGAATTTTGATGCCATAATTGAATTGTACAGGTCACAAGGAGTTTAAGGATGTCCTTAATTTGATAAAATTGTACTGGTTGTGTATGGTTTGAAAAACACAGGTTTTGAACGCAGGAGAAATCGAAGGAAATTTCCCAGGAAATTTCGCAGGAAAACCTGCGAAATCCCAAGGAAGAAGATGATCAGTGGCGCCATATTTCAAATTCAAAATTTCATCTTAATATTTTATGTAATTGTCTCTGATTTATTTCACAATTGTGTGGTTGGCTCAGTTGGCTAAAGGACGCGCGTATGAGGCTTAGGTCCAGGGATCGAATCCTGGCCTCAGCAATTTTTCTTATTTTTCCAGTTTAATCATGAAACTTAATATATTATGTATTATAGTTGTTATATTAACAGATGCGCCCTCCCGGCTGGAATGGTAATTGTGTGTGTGTGATGTGCGAAGGTCCTGGGTTCGATCCCCCCAGGCCTTTTGTTTTGTTTCCTTTTTCTTTGATTTACCAGTTTAAACAACAAAACCAATTGGAGTGGATTCATTACCAGCGCGCGCAGGCTAGCCCAGTGGATGGAGGCTTCTTCAGGTATTGGGAGGTCCTGGGTTCAAAACCAGGCCTCCCCTTTTTTCTTTTACTTCCTTATTTTGCTTGTTTTCTTTATTTATTTGTTTATTATTATTAATTTAAATTAAAACTATAATCCTAAACCAAAGTTAACCCTAATTTTTTATAAAAAAAACCTAATGGTAAATATTAATTTATTTGTTAGTTATAATTTCTAATTTATTTATTTATAAAACTTTAATTATGTAATTTGTTTATAATTATCCTTTAATATAATTCTTGTATGCTAATAGTTTTTAATATGCTTAAAATAATTAGAATTCTTAATTTAATTTTTGTAAATATAATAATATGACTATTTAATTATAATTAATCTTATTTTCATAATATGCAAATATTCTTTAAATTGTTTATATTTTTAATTTTGTATATAAATAATTTTTAATATATGTTAAAATTGCTAATTTAATTTTGTAATCATAATTTTATTTTCATAATATGTTCATAATTAACTTAATTTTTTATAATTTGCATATAACTTAAAATTTCATAATAATTAGTATAATTGTTTATATTTTATTCTTAATCTTAGAAAATAATTGTTCATTAATATTTTAATATTTTTTGCTTATATTATTAACTATGTTTATTTTTATTTCATTATTACTAACCCCATTGTGATTTATTATTATTATTATTATTTCACTAACCCAATTATTATTATTATTTATTTTTGCTTATTATATTTAATTTGCTTTGATTATTATTATTATGTAATTATTCCTTGGATGTAATATTTAGCAGTAATGTTTAATTATTTATTTTATGCTATGGTTAGTAAATAGGGAGTGGAAAAACATGTTTGTATTTAAAAATTGGAATTAGGTCATTTAATTTAAAGATAAATATTAAAATTGTACACTCACACACGTAAGTCGATCTTTGATCGCCATCTCACTTCCTTAGGGATACCTCTCATGTTGCCTATTACAAAAGATCAAGTAGGGTGTATAAAGCAAAGTCCCTCAATTTCACATCATCTAGTCCCTTAATAGATAAAAGATCAAGTCCCTTTCGAATGTTGCCTTCGTAATGATCTTGTCCCTTTCGAATAAAGATGATAAAGTCCCTTCGAATTGCTTATACACCCCACAGTTGTCTAAATAACAGATGACCCTTCACTTGTCCCTCACATCCAAGGTAATGACTACCACTTAAAGGATTCAAGAACAGAAAAGACTTAAACTTAGGGTAGGTTCCTCTTAGATGCTTGCTCACTTTTCAAAAACATTTCAAATACTTCACACATTTCTTCACAATTTTCAAAACAAAGGTTTTTTACGCATCCGTACATGGATCATTATCAAACTCTTAAGAAAATTTCTATTCACACACTACACATTTCAAAAACATTTTAAAGTGAGCTAAGTAACTAAGAGCCCATGGATAACCATGGATGTAAAGGGTGCTAACACCTTCCCTTTACATAACCTACCCCCCGGACCCAAAAATCTTTTAAAAAGGTCTTTCCTGTTCTTTTATGCCTTTCCTTTGGATAAAATAAAAGTCGGTGGCGACTCTTGCTATTCGCAACATCACTAAAGTCAGTTCTCCCACCGTGTTACAACGGGTGTCAATGAGAGTGTATTATAAACAAGTTTTTCGTTTGCAACAAGTGTTTAGGCAACTATGTTGGGCAAGGTGACACGGACGGGTGTCAAAAGAGTATATAGGTATTTGTATTTGTGAAGATATTTTGGTTTATATCTTCAGGGGAATAATATGACACGGACGAGTGTCAAAAGGGGTATATATGAACATGCATTTGTGTTGGAGAGTGCAAAGGGGATGCTTTGGATTTTATTTGCAAGGGATGTGGGTTTTGTATATACATTGCTGATGAGATATTGATTGTATTTGCAGGTGACTAGCTTGAAACTGGCTTGTAATCATGCAAATGTTTGATTTTTGCCGTAATGCTCCGTATTAAACGGAATGCTACGCTTTGTGGGGAAAGATGATGTGAATGCTATGATTATGCAAAAGAAACCGATCCGGGATTCGGATCCTGCTGTTGTGGAGATCTCTGGCTGATCTGCTTAAAGGAATATCCCAGTTGGGGGAAGAGATCTTTGGTAGATCTGTTAGGATATACAGCTTCGCTTGGGGAAATATATCATTGATGAACCTATACTGTAAGGAGAAACCCAGCTGGGGAGGAAGAAGCTTATGTCACTTTGTTGTGTGAGAGTCTCAGGCATTGCTCTTCTGGGAGAGGCTGGAACTCTGCGGGGAGATGGTCCTTTTGTCTTTGAGAGACTTGGCACTTTACTCGAGGAGGAAAAGATCACTGAACGATCTTCCTAGAGAACTCTGTGGGGATCCCGGCTGGGGGAATGAGGAGGCTTTAACAACTTCGCTGGGAAAAGCTTTCCAGATACTGCTTGGAGAAGATGTGATGGGGAAGTGATGTTTGGCATGCCCCATGTTGCGTATTGAATATCTGCAATCCTATTAAGACAAAGAAACACACAAGTATCCTGAGGTATCCCTTACCGGATTCCATCATAGGAGTTAGATATTCCTGGAAGTAAGATTATTTCCTGCAAGCATTTTATTAAGAATGGCTCATTTGTTTTATGCAAATATTATATCATGGATATTGGACATTTTGCAAACGAAACAAAAATGTACAAAACGAAGTGTGACTGAAAATCTGATTTTATTAATCTGGGTGCCCTGAATTGGAAAATACAGTCAAAGAAACAAATCCCCTGGAATGAGGAGATTTCTATAAATTGAGAAAAGTAAAAGTGTTGGCAATGTTGACGACGCTCCGGTGAACTTCCTTTGCTATGACCTGTATGACCTTGACGTTCTTCTCAACTTGATTTCTGTAGAAGGTTGATTCTGACTGATGCTTTAACCTTTCGAAGCTTTCCATGTTGTAAGAGATACAGACGAATTCAGAATGCAGTTGTTCGCTTATTCCCTGATTTTGCGTGGATCGCCCTTTCGGGTTTTCAATCCACCGGGATACCCATTTTTGCCAGAGCTGTCCGATGTGGCTTTTCAACTCAGCGAGTGTACATTTTTTCCAAATTTCCCTTATTTTTGCCCGAGTCTTTTATTCTATTTTTGACTCGCTGGGATGCCCTATTTTTGCCTGGACTTACATTTTGTTTTTATGTCCAGCGGGTCTTTTTATGCGAAGTATTTTTTAACTGCATCTGAATTCATAGGGGATAAGAAATCTTCACCATCCATAGTAGTGAGCATCAGTGCTCCACCAGAGAAAACTTTCTTTACTATCAACGGACCATCGTAATTTGGATTCCACCCTCCCCTGTGGTCTATATGAGGAGGAAGGAGTCTTTTCAGCACAAGATCTCCTACTTGGTATTCCCGAAGCCTGACTTTCTGATCGAAGACTTTCTTCATCCTTTTCTGATATAACTGCCCATGACAGATAACGGCTAATCTTTTTTCTTCGATCAGATTTAGTTGATTATACCGAAAACGGACCCATTCTGCTTCGTCTAGCTTTACATCCATCATTACCCGTAAGGAAGGTAGCTCAACTTCAACAAGTAGGATAGATTCCATACCATACACAAGCTGATAAGGTGTTTCCCCAGTAGATGTTCTGATTGAGGTTCGATACTCATGCAAGGCAAATGGTAGCATCTCATGCCAGTCTTTGTAAGTAACCACCATCTTTTGCACAATCTTCTTGATGTTTTTGTTAGCTGCCTCAACAGCGCCATTCATCTTTGGCCTGTAAGGAGAAGAGTTGTGATGTTGGATTTTGAAGTCCCGACACAGTTTTGCCATCATTTTGTTGTTCAAATTGGAACCATTATCAGTAATGATTCGCTCGGGTACTCCATATCGACAAATAATGTCTCTTTTCAGGAATCTGGCTACCCCTTGTCTGGTGACGTTTGCATATGAAGATGCTTCAACCCACTTGGTGAAGTAATCAATGGCTACCAGGATGAATCTGTGGCCATTCAAAGCAGTCGGTTCAATCTTTCCAATCATGTCAATGCCCCACATGGCAAAGGGCCAAGGTGAAGACATTACGCTCAACGGATTTGGGGGCACATGCACTTTTTCTGCGTAGATCTGACATTTGTGGCACTTTCTGGCATAGGCACAACAGTCTGCATCCATTGTGATCCAGTAGTAACCTGATCTTAACAATTTCTTAGCCATTGCATGTCCTCCAGCATGGGTACCAAAAGATCCTTCATGCACCTCGTGCATCAGCAAGTCTGCTTCTTTCTTATCAACACATCTGAGAAGAACCATGTCAAAGTTTCGCTTGTATAACGAACCATCAGCATTCAGGAAGAAACTACCAGTCAGTCTTCTCAATGTCTTCTTATCATTGGATGATGCCCCGGGTGGGTATGTCTGATCCTCTAAGAAGCACTTGATGACATGGAACCAAGGCTTGTTATCTTTAGCAATGTCTACGGAGGATACGTATGCCGGTCGGTCTAGTCTGGATACTGAGATCTGAGGCAGAAAATTTGCAGTCTGAACCTTGATCATGGAGGAAATGGTAGCTAAAGCATCTGCGAACTGATTTTTGTCTCGAAGGATATACTCAAGTTTGATTATTGTGAAGAAAGTCAATAATCTCCTCGTATAGTCACGGTATGGGATCAGATGCTCTTGGTGAGTGTACCATTTTTCGTTGGTCTGATTGATTACCAGAGCTGAATCTCCGAATACAGTTAAAGTCTTGATCCTGAGGTCAATGGCTTCCTCAAGACCCATGATACAGGCTTCGTATTCAGCTTCGTTTTTAGTGCATGCAAAGGTGAGTTTCGCCGAGAAAGGCATATGAACTCCTTTGGGTGTAATGAGCACTGCACCAACTCCATGACCATTCATATTGACAGCCCCATCAAACATCATTATCCATTCTTCTTCTGGGTCAGGCCCTTCAGTGTGAACAGGCTCTTCATGATCTTTTGCTTTTAGGAACATGATGTCTTCATCAGGGAAGTCAAATCTCATTGGCTGGTAATCATCAATGGGTTGCTCAGCTAGATAGTCAGACAGTACACTGCCTTTGATGGCCTTTTGAGATGTGTACTGAATGTCATACTCTGTCAGAATCATTTTCCATCTTGCAACCCTTCCGGTAAGTGTTGGCTTCTCAAATATGTACTTGACGGGGTCCATCTTTGAGATCAATAAAGTAGTGTGAGTCAACATATACTGTCTTAGTCGGCGAGTAGCCCACGCTAGCAAGTTTGCTCGAGCAGTGAATAACATTGTTCACAGTTGGTAAACTTTTTGCTTAGTTAGTATATTGCATACTCTTTTCGACCAGACTCGTCATGCTGGCCCAACACACACCCCATTGATCCTTCTAATATTGTTATGTACATTATTAGAGGTCTTCCTTCAACTGGAGGCATAAGGATTGGAGGTTCTTGCAAGTACTCATTGATTTTGTCAAAAGCCTTCTGACAATCTTCGTTCCACCTGACCGTTTGTTCTTTTCTTAGCAATTTGAACAGGGGTTCGCAGGTCGCTGTAAGGTGAGATATGAACCTTGATATGCAGTTCAATCTTCCTAAGAACACCCGAACTTCTTTTTCAGTCCTAGGTGCAGGCATCTCTTGAATGGCTTTGACTTTGTCGGGATCAACTTCAATTCCCTTTTCACTTGCGATGAATCCCAGCAGTTTAACGGACCGTACCCCGAATGTGCATTTGTTGGGGTTTAGCTTCAGCTGATACTTTCTCAGACGCTTGAATAACTTCGGCAGATTTACCAGATGATCTTCTTCAGTAAGGGACTTGGCTATCATGTCATCCACGTAGCATTCAATTTCTTTGTGGATCATGTTGTGGAATAATGTTACCATAGCCCGTTGATAGGTTGCACCGGCATTCTTCAGTCCAAAAAGCATTACCTTATAACAAAATGTGCCCCAAGGTGTAATGAAGGTAGTCTTTTCCATATCTTCGGGTGACATTCTAATCTGATTATACCCAGAAAAACCATCCATGAAGGAAAACACCGAGAACTGAGTCGTGTTGTCAACCAATACATCAATGTGAGGTAATGGGAAATCATCCTTCAGGCTAGCTCTGTTCAGATCCCGGTAATCCACACACATCCGTACTTTGCCATCATTTTTAGGCACTGGTACAATATTAGCGACCCATGGCGGGTAACTAGTTACAGCAAGGAAACCGGCGTCCCACTATTTTTGTACCTCTTCCTTAATCTTCATGGCCATAACTGGACGAGTACGGTGTAGCTTCTTTTTCACTGGAGGACAATCTTCTTTCAAAGGCAGCCTGTGCATAACAATGTCCATATCTAGGCCTGGCATGTCTTGATAGGACCAAGCAAAGACGTCGACATATTCTCGAAGCATGTCAATGAGCTGTTCCTTCACTGAATCTTGCAGACTGGCCCCAATCTTCACTTCTTTCAAGTCTTCTTCGGTACCAAGATTAACTGTTTCAACCTCCTCCTGATGAGGAGTAATCACTTTCTTTTCTTTCCTCAACAACCTGTCTAACTCCTCAGGTAACTCGTAGTCTTTTTCAACCCCTTCATCAGCTTGATTAATCGGATTGTCGAAGTCATACAAGGTCATAACAGTGCTGTTATCGGTGCAATCTGGAGGATAATCTCTGCAAGGGTTGAGATTTGTTTGCTTTAGTGATCAGTTTTAATCTTGTTTAGAAAAAGTGAAAATGAAGTTATTTATTTTGAAAACATTGTCATTTTATTGTTTTGTACAAAAGTGAAAAATGAAAAGACAGTGAGCGAAAAAGAGACTCGTTTGCAAAAGATATCGAATATTCATTGATTAATCATTTGCACAAAATTACAATATGGCCCTATTACAAAATGAGTCCTGACACCTTGGGTAAGATGCAGGACTTGATGCATGCTAAAAAGACAGGAAATAATAATTACTCTGCAGGAGTAACCCTTATAATTTCCTGGGAAGACCAGTTAAGGACTTGATTCCCCGGGATCCTTGGACGTATCCAGCTCCCCAGGTTGCGGTCACTTTCCGCCTCGTCTTCCAGATTGTTAACAGCATCTGGGGTGAGCATCCCCCACTGATAAATTTGGGCTCATTGGCAGCCTCTGATTGATCTTGTCGGAATGGTCTGTAACCAAAACCGAATCTATCCCCCTTCTTCTCCACTGGCAGCAGCTTGCCCCATCCTTGAGCATTACCGTCTTCAATAAACTTCTGGGCTTGCTGATAGGAGACAATTGAAGTACCCATCCTGTCTTCCTGGGATGCAGCAAATACTTTAGTAGCCTCATTGACATTCAGGGCCTCAAACCCTTGGCTCATTGTCTCATGGATTTCACCATCCATCTCAATATACTTGTATATAGCCAGATGGCTAACAAATATGTCCTCCTCACCACAGATGGTGATAATCTGTCCTTCCCATTCATACTTCAGTTTCTGGTGAAGGGTCGACGTTATTGCGCCTGCGGCGTGAATCCATGGTCGACCTAGCAAACAGCTGTAAGCGGGTTGTATGTCCATCACATAGAAAGTGGTCTTAAAGACCTGTGGACCGATTATCACTGGCAGTTCCACCTCTCTAAGAACAGATCTTTTGAAGCCATCAAAAGCCCTGACCACAAGGTTACTTGGCCGGAGAGCTATCCCGTCATATTCGAGCTTGATAAGGGCTTTCTTGGGTAAGACATTGAGTGAGGACCCAGTGTCTACAAGAACATGAGATAGTACATCTCCTTTGCACTCCAGGGTTATGTGCAAGGCTTTGTTGTGGAGACGTCCTTCTGTTGTTAAATCAGCATCAGTGAAACCTAGCCCGTGGCTAGAATTGACATTTGACACCACTGTTTCCAGTTGATTTACTGTGATCTCTTCTGGCACGTAGGCAGCGTGCAGAACTTTGAGTAGTGCATCCTGATGGGCTTCGGAACACAACAATAGAGATAAGATTGAGATCTTTGAAGGAGTCTGGTGGAGTTGGTCCACAAATTTATAGTCGCTTATTTTAATAATTCTCATAAACTCATCCACATCTTGATCGAAGGATGATTTATGAGTTTCTTTTGGTGCAGATTCTTCCGGTATCACACTCTTCCCTTTGGCTTTGGCAACAGCCTCTGCCTCAGTGTTGGTTCTAGGGACTTGTGATGCGAAGAGACGTCCGCTTCGGGTGAAGCCTCCGCCTCCCCCAACATTATCCATTTGGGGAGTGAGTGTAACACGGTGGGAGAACTGACTTTAGTTATGTTGCGGATAGCAAGAGTCGCCACCGACTTTTATTTTATCTAAAAGGAAAGGGTATAAAAGAACAGGAAAGACCTTAAGAGATATTTTTGGGTCCGGGGGGTAGGTTATGTAAAGGGAAGGTGTTAGCACCCTTTACATCCATGGTTATCCATGGGCTCTTAGTTACTTAGCTCACTTTTGAATTGTTTTTGAAAATGTGAAGTGTGTGAATAGAAAATTTTCATATGAGTTAATAATGATCCATGTACGGATGCGTAAAAACTTGTGTTTGAAAATTTGTTTGAAATTTGTTAAGTGTTTGAAAATTTGAAATGAAGTGAGCAAGCAACTAGGAGGTACCTACCCTAAAGTTTAAGTCTTTTCTGTTCTTTATCCTTTAAGTGGTAAGACTATCCCTATTATTAAGGAATAAGTAGTCATTACCTTGGATGTGAGGGACATATGAAGGGACATCTGTTTAATGAAGGCAACTGTAGGGTGTATTAAGCACTTTTGGAGGGATTGTCATCTTTATTCGAAAGGGACAAGATCATTACGAAGGCAATATTCGAAAAGGGACTTGATCTTTTATTGTTAAGGGACTAGATGACTTTATTTTGAGGGACTTTTGCTTTATACACCCTACTTGACCTTTTTGATTAGGCAACATGAGAGGTATCCCTAAGGAAGTGAGATGGCGATCAAAGATCGACTTACGTGTGTGAGTGTACAATTTTAAATATTTATCTTTTGAATTAAGTGATCTAAATTAATTTTAAATAACATACATGTTTACACTCCCTATTTTTACTAACCATGACATAAAAATAAATAATTTAAATATTACAAAATATTACATCCAGGAGCAATTACAATAATAATAATAAAGCAAAATAAATAAATAATTATAATTGGGTTAGTGAAAATAATAATAATAAAAATAATATCAAATTTAATGAGGTTAGTAATAATAATAATAATAAATCACAATATCTATAAATGGGGTTAGTAATAATAATAATAATAATAAATCACAATATCTATAAATGGGGTTAGTAATAATAATAATAAATATGAAAATAAATAGCATTAATGATAAAATAAATAAGAATATTAGCATAATAATTACAAGATCAAATTTTTATGAACAATTATTATTTAAGATTGCGAAGAAAATATAAACAATTAATTATCATAAAGTCTTAAATGTTATAAAAATTAAGTTAATTATAAACATATTATGAAAATAAATTATATTAAATTAACAAGTTTTAATTATTTTTTAAAACATATATTAAAAAAATTATTTACATACATAACTAGATTATAAACAATTATAGAATATTTACATATTATAAAAAAAAATTAAACATTTTAATTTTTAGATTTTATGTACAAAATTTTAAATTATAAACAATGTAGGTCATATTTACATATTATAAAAATAGGATCAATTATGATTATATTTACAAAATGTAATAAGATAGATACATGAATGAAGATATGATCATACAATTATATTTACAAATTTAAAGATTATAATAAAATTTTATTCACTAATTAAAATATAAACAAGAATTACAATTAGGTTTTTTTTAGAAAAATATTTTAGGGTTTTGAAAATAATTAGGATTTAATAATTTATAAAATTGCATTAGGGTTTTAAAAAGATATTATGATTAAATTAGAGTTTGCAAAAATAAATTAAATTTTATATACAACAAAATATAAATCTAATTATTATTATATACATGTTTTTAATTTTAAATGTATAATTATAAAAACTAAGTTTAGAATTAGAAAACATTTACATGTTATTTTTTATAAAATTATCTAAAAATACTAAACATGATTATATAACAATATAATTAACAAAACAATGAAATAATAAAAAAATTGAAACTTACCTGGGGCAGGGATTGAACCCAGGATGCCTTGCTTGACAACACCCATGCCATACCACCAGGGTCCTTAGCTTCTTTCATGCGCGTACCAACCACCAGGCCACTTATCATCCTATGAAATAATATACAAACAACACAATAAATATACAAATCAAAATTCAAAAATCTGAAGCGCGCGAAGATCTTCATCTTCAACCTTGGGTTCGCAGGTTTTCCTGCGAATTTATCTACAACTTTTCCTGCGATTATTCCTACCAATACAACCTGCGAACATCAAACACTATTCAAACAGCACAATTTTATCAAATTAAAAACATCTTTAACTTCCTTGCAACCTGTACAATCCAATCATGTCAACCAAATTCATTTATATTGTGTAAATTGAAGAACCCTAATTTAGAGCTTTAAACCCTAAACATGGTATACTCATGATTCGGCCATAACTCTTCACCAAACTATCCAGACTTCATCTATAGCCAATAACAAACATCAATATATCATTAAAATTCATTATCAATAAGTAAATATGATGATTCGGAAAGAAAAAAAATATATGAAGCACATGGATGATTCGGTTCATGCATTATGGAGTGTTTTGGATGCAAATAAGTGTTGGTTTCCACTCAATGAGGTCCAAGGATCATGGCTGTGTTCTCAAATTACCTTCAAATGTCCTGGAAGATTGAAACCGAATGTGAGTTTTTGAGAGGTTTTTTGGTTTATGAAACTTACTCTTGGGAGGCAGAAATTTTTTTTTTGTGTCTTGGTGATTGAGTTGTGTTTAGTACTTATAGGTAAATGAATTTAGGTCATAACATTGAATGGTTGTGTGGAAATTTTGATATGAAAAGATTCAAATTGATCATGCCTTAAAAATCCAATATTCTTATATGAAGGCTTACTATTTTTGGACCAATCTTGTGATTTCATTCCTCTTCAATTCCAATCATCATTTAAGATCTTCTAGAAACTCAATCTCCATCAAATATTACATTTTCATATTTTATTTTTATTTAAAATGATTTTTAATGAATTAAATCAAAATAAATAAAAATAAAATAATAAAAATTCTGATTTTTAATGGTTTGGGTCGTGCATGAAGTCAATGTATGGATTGGGTCATCATTTGGCAAGCCCATTTGGAAGAAATTGGTTTTAGACCCCCTTTTTCATCATAAACCAACTCAAAATTTCCCAACTTTGCAAGGGCACATATCCTTCAATTTTAATTCTATGAGGGTGTTCTTGGACATTTTGGAAATCTTGAAGAGTCCTCTAAACAACCCCACTGGTTTCATGTCCATATCATTTACCAATCTCAAGTTATGCCCTTTTGAAGTTGTTGACTTTTTGTTGACTTTCAAAAGGACCTATAATGTCTTAGCTCATACCTTCCAAATGAAGCATTTTTGGGCTTGGCTTGTGAGTCACAAAGTTGTAGAGAATTCAATTTCCTTAAAAATGAGCTTTGAGTGGAGACTTGGTGATGAAGTATGTGAAAGTTATGGCTGGTCAAAGTTCAGTTGACTTTTACTGAGGAAACCCTAATTTAGAAACTCCTGATTATTGATGATCTGGAATCTCCTTAATGAATCATGATCAACCCTTGATCAAATGATGAATTTTAATTCATATACTTGATGTTGGCAAAAAAATCATGAAGTTTGACTTTGGTTTGACCACAGTTGACCTCAGTTTGACTTTTTAACTACATTGACTGATTTTGACTTATCTGATCATCTGACTGAGCAAACTTTTGAGAAAAGTCTTGAAACTTGTCATGGGGGTTCTTACACACATATAAGATGTTATGAAGCTCACTTGAAGTCTTGGAAGTCCATTTAGCCTGATTAAAGTCAAAACCCTAGTTTTGGATGCACTGCTTAGGAGGTGCATTGTCTGAGGGAATTGTCAACTCTTCTGACCAATTGTGAATTTTGTGAACCTTGTGAACCATCATAAAATGTCTTGTGAACCTCATGGGAGGTATTGTGAACCTTGTGAACCATCATAAAATGTCTTGTGAACCTCATGGGAGGTATTGTGAACCTTGTGAACCTCATAAAGTGACTTGTAGACTTCATGAACCTCATGAAAGGTTTTGTAAGCATTGTGAATCTTGTGAACCTTGTGAACCTTCATAAAGTAACTTGTAGACTTCATGAACCTCATGAAAGGTCTTGAAAGCATTGGGAAACTTGTGAACCTTGTGAACCTTCATAAAGTGACTTGTAGACTTCATGAACCTCATGAAAGGTCTTGTAAACATTGGGAAACTTGTGAACCTTGTGAACCTTCTTAGCACACAAAGTCTTGTATTGTGAGGGCAAATTTTAGGGTGCAACAGCTGCCCCTGTTCAATTTTCTGAAACCTGAGGGGTTAGATTGGTATATTTGCCAGTCGTGACCTGGAAGGTTGAAGGGGATTGAACACAAAAGCCCAAAAATTTGCACTCACCAGTGCGTAGAGTAATACAGATGGCTAGTTGAATATACTTGAGTGGGCTTAAAGATGCCACTTGGAAGAACTGGAGATGGGCTTAGAGATGCCATCTAAAGAACTGGATATGATGATAGCTTTGTGTTGATACTGGATCTCAGTACTAGGTCTTTGTATAGGCCGTCTCTGAATCATTTATGCAACATGATTTGACTTGTTGAATGGACCAGTAGAAATAAATCTTCGTGGCGATTATCTCTTCTGGAAATATCTTGGACTAGGGAGCGGACCTTTATACAGACCGTTTGCCTACTCTACAAGGTCAAAAGAACGTCAGGATTTGTTCTTAAGAGTCAAAAGAACGTCAGGATTTGTTCTTCTGAAAAAGTCTTGAACAAGGGGTCAAAAGAGCGTCAGGATTTGCTCTTAAGGGTCAAAAGAACGTCAGGATTTGTTCTTCTGAAAAAGTCTTGGACAAGGGACCAAAAGAGCGTCAGGATTTGCTCTTAAGGGTCAAAAGAACGTCAGGATTTGTTCTTCTGAAGAAGTCTTGAACAAGGGGCCAAAAGAGCGTCAGGATTTGCTCTTAAGGGTCAAAAGAACGTCAGGATTTGTTCTTCTGAAAAAGTCTTGAACAAGGGGCCAAAAGAGCGTCAGGATTTGCTCTTAAGGGTCAAAAGAACGTCAGGATTTGTTCTTCTGAAAAAGTCTTGGACAAGGGGCCAAAAGAGCGTCAGGATTTGCTCTTAAGGGTCAAAAGAACGTCAGGATTTGTTCTTCTGAAAAAGTCTTGAACAAGGGGTCAAAAGAGCGTCAGGATTTGCTCTTAAGGGTCAAAAGAACGTCAGGATTTGTTCTTCTGAAAAAGTCTTGAACAAGGGGCCAAAAGAGCGTCAGGATTTGCTCTTAAGGGTCAAAAGAACGTCAGGATTTGTTCTTCTGAAAAAGTCTTGAACAAGGGGCCAAAAGAGCGTCAGGATTTGCTCTTAAGGGGTCAAAAGAACGTCAGGATTTGTTCTTCTGAAAAAATCTTGAACAAGGGGCCAAAAGAGCGTCAGGATTTGCTCTTAAGGGTCAAAAGAACGTCAGGATTTGTTCTTCTGAAAAAGTCTTGAACAAAGGGCCAAAAGAGCGTCAGGATTTGCTCTTAAGGGTCAAAAGAACGTCAGGATTTGTTCTTCTGAAAGATGTCTTGAACCAGGGAATGGATCTTTTTACGGACCGTTTGCCTGCTATTCGAGGACATCTTGAGTAGTGTAGGGATCATTTCTGACCTGTTGTAAATTGTTGATGCTGTTTTATCTGCATGTAACTATCCTGCAAGGAGAATGTTAGTTTATGTTATATGTATGCATGTATAGTATGATGCACCTAAGTAAATGTATTGTGTATCTATGGATATGTATATTATGGTATGATGTAAATGATGTATGTATGATATGATACTGCCGGAAGCGTCTGGATATCTTCGTATAACAACTGCTGGCCAGGGAAAATAAATCCCGATTCGTTGTTGAAGGATATGAGGAACTTATTCCCATCTTGTTTGATAAGATATTGTACATAACCTTCCGTATGCTAGGGACAACAAAGTATAGATAATCTCCCGTATGCTGGGGATAGTAAGGTATATATAACCTCCCGTCTGCTGAGGATAGTAAGGTATACATAACCTTCATCTTCATTTGATAGTAGGGCAGATATAACCTCCCGTCTTCGTTTGATAGTAGGGCAGATATAACCTCCCGTCTTCGTTCGTCGTACCCTTATTGGAAGGTAAATTCCCGTATATCCGTATGAGGATAAAAGAAATGGATATAAATTCCAGGGGAGATGAGACTTTATGAAGATGGATTCGTCCTACTGAGGGTTTGTAACTGTCTTGTAAAGATGAACCAGTGAAGCTTCGTTGAAATCCTTCCCTCGTTCGTCCTTAGTAAATACTATTACTGCATTTTTATGCATTTCTGGTAAACATCAATCATATTAAGCACACATGCATTCAAACCCAACTAATGGACGTTTCGCTTATGTAAAATAGGGTAAAAGTAAATCTGGATTCAGAGGGAAAAGTAAAGCTGAACTTGAGAACAGAAACGTTTCAACTTCGAGAGTGTATAACCAATTGGATTTGGAGCTCCTGAAATTTTTAACTTTCCTGAATACCTTCCCTGAAATCCTCATAGCTGGATCTGAAGACATGATACTGACACCATCTGATATTACTGGCATAGACAATTAATTTCCATCATGGTTTCAGCTGAGAATCCAATATCAAGGTAATACAACGAGAGGAATGTGTCTTCAAATTGTGATGGACCATATGCGCTCCGGGTATTAGATTTGAAGAGAAAGCATTGCCCCTTGGTTGAGGATGAATTATACCATGATGGAAGTATCTGAAATGAGCTACCTCGAGAGAAACAAGCAGAATGCCCCATAAGCATATGCCCCTGGCATTATGAACTGTGCAGTGTTACCCTTGGTAATTCAAATATATGAGAAAAGTTGCCTCTGGCTATTAAGCACTGTTGGATCTAGAACTGGTTGCCCTGAATGATTTGAACAGTAGCTTGGTATGCCCCCTTATTGGGAAGCAGTGACTACGCCCCTGGCATTATGAACTTTATAATGTTACCCTTGGTAACTTAGATAGTTGAGGAGATCTTCCCCTGGCTACTTAAACATAGTTGAATCCTATCCTGATTGCCCCAAATGAGTTAGGCAGTATCATGGCCTGCCCCCTTGATTGGGAGATAATGACTATGCCCCTTTGTATACGTGGACTTTGATCCAGGAAGCAACTTTGTTTATCGGAAGGACTTTGGTTCATTGAACATTCATCATGTAAGTTTCTCTGTTTATCAAACACTCAGGTATATGCAAACAAATATATTCAAAATGCAATGCTTATGTCTGTCTTGATGTTTTGAAAAAAGTTATTTTAGAAAAACAATTTTTATGAAAACTGTGATATTAACTCAAGTTTTATAATAAGCCCTAAAGGAGTCAGGATACCTTTTTGTAGCAGTACGCTTTCGAACTAACCATGCTTCAGTTAGGACTTTTAAAGGATTGTAACGTGGCCTGGTTCACGGTTTAAGAAACAAAGGATAAAGGCTCAAATTTTATTTGTACCCAACCCAATCTCCATGATGTTCTTCAGTCCTATGCTCAGTTAACTTATGCATTAAGGCTCAAAGGAGTTTGGAATTGTAACACTGACATTTGTGATGGTTCAGAAACCAAAAATTTATTTGAACATTCAGTCATCTTTCTTTGTTGAAGATTCATAGTGACCTCTTTTTTATTTTGACTTTGTTATATCTTCTTTTTGCCTGAACTGTTTATTTCAAGGTTACAGTCAGCAGGATGTCTTAAATTTTTTTTTTACTAAGTCTCTTTCATAGGTTTTGACTTAGTGGGTTTTTCTTTTGCTGGATATTGACTGTCAGGTTTAATGATTACAGAGAACCATCATTAGTTGTGTACAACACAGATATTTGGCATATTTGAGTTAACCGAGTAACTACCCTGCCCCGGGTTATGAATAAGGGTTTTAATTTGTGCGAGAATAAAAACTCCTACTTCATAGGCTCAAAAGGGTTGACTAGGGATTAACTTCCTTATATCTCCCCTGTTTAGGAATTGAAACAATGCCTGTACATCGTCAGCATAGTTTGTTCAAAAGCATACTGCCTAATATTATGGTATTGTTTTCGTCATCCTCCCTCTACAGGCTTATAGCTTTATCAGGAGTTAAATATCACAAGATAGAAATAAGAAGCATAATTCAAAATATAGTGGAACGAATGGATTAATTCAAGACAAACATATGCAATGCATTAAAGAAAACAAAAGTTTAACATAATAGTAAGTGTTCAAACAAATAAAAGAAATTACAAATAAAAAATTCAAATGTTGTCCCATCCAGTTGGCTGAATGTCTTCAATTGCAATCTGTGAACTTTGAGGAGCAGTATACTTCACCATGAAATCAAATTTTCCACTTGGATGCCCCAAGGTGCCCCATATCTCAACAGGCATAGGTATTCTTCCTTTCTTGTTATTTTGGGCTACTTGTCTTGCAGCTTCGGTGTTTGATGGACGATGGTAAAATTCAACTTGACCTTCTGGAGTAACCTCTAGGATTCCTTCGTCAATCAGATCTTGAACCTTCTTATTCAATGCCCAACAGTTATTAGTATCGTGTCCAGGACTGTTGGAGTGATACTTACACTTTGCCTTGGGATTATAGCGAGGAGAAGAGGTGTTTGGATTTTTAGGAGCATTTTCCAAGGAAATTACCTTCATCTCCAACAGGCATTGCAAAACTTGTGGCATTGGTGTGCTGAACTTGATGAACTTCCTTTTACATTCCTTGTGTTGGGGTAGATTAACCTTATCAGGTCTTTCTTCTTCAACTGAAGAACAATCAATGGCAACCGGTTTCTTACCTTCTTTTATCCTCATCTTTTTTTCCAACCAAATCAGCTTGTTTTAATGGAGGTTGACTAACAATTAGATTCCTGACTCCATTACTTTGAAGTTTACGGACAAAGGCTCTTAACTCTTCTTGTCCCTGAGCTAAACTTTGAATTAGAACCACCTGGTCATTCATCTGGGTCCTCATTTCTGTCATCTCAGCTTGTAATTGTTTCAGCTGATCATCCTTGTTGTTCTCAGGATTCTTCTTCTTAGCCAGCAGTGTCTTCAATTCATCCTGCCCCTTGGTCAGGTTCAGGATCAGCTCTTGGAACTGTGCGTTTTGTGCCTGGAGATCCTTAACTGTTTGTTCAAGAGCCATTGCTGAAATAAACAGCGAGAAGATGAGAAACCTGTGCACAATTATAAACCTGTGATGCAATGATATGGAATGTAAATGCGTATGCAATGTTTTCAAGGACCGCATGATTTAAATTTGCTTAAACAAACACGAAGGTAAACTTTTATTAGTAATAACTTTGTTTTGCCTCTTGGGCATACAAAAGATGGGGTTTTAAGTCTCCCATGGACATTTCCTCTTTGTGTTGAGGTATGAGTTGAGATTCCGTTCCTCATGAAGTTGCTTTGTTAGTTCCAGGATTCTTTCTTGGCTTGCTTTGTAATGAGCCTCGAAAGTATCCCTTTGTTCCTTCAACTGGATCCAGGATCTCTGTAAGTCTTCCATGTCAGTAGGCATGTCTGGGTGAAGGATGGTATAAGCAGTGTCTCCTTCAGCAACAGGTTTCATGGTAACTGGCAGGATAGCAGGATATGGCATCATGAGAGTCTGAGCACGAGATCGCACCCATCTGAGATAAGCCTCCATAGGAATAGTGTACTTAGGCTCTAGTGTCTTGCTGTCAACCCTGTTTACTTTTCCCCAAGCTCGTATGAATCTCTGACGGTAACCTTGAAGATCGTTGTCGTAATCAAACACACTGCCCTGAATCAACATGTCATGTGGACCATCACTCCGAGCGTAACCAAACTGTCGTAAAGCTAGAGAGGGGTTGTAGGTGATGCCTCCTCTTATGCCTAGAAGTGGCACATTAGGAAATTCCCCACAACGATTAATAATAGTGACATTCTCCATAGATCTGGAACACCAATGGATATCTGAATGCGAGAGCAACATGATCCTCTTGGACCATCTGAACCCTTGCTCATTCTTCATTACTGAGCGAGGAAGGTGATAAATAAACCACCTAGAAAGCAAAGGTATGCAGCACATCAAAGTTCCTCTTGCCTTTGTAGTACGGGTGTGAAGAGAATGCAGGATGTCTCCAAGTAAGGTAGGTACTGGATTGTGACTCAGGAATATGTTGATGGCATGAACGTCTATGAACTGATCTGGATTGGGGAACAATACTAAGCCATAAATCAACAGGGCTAAGATCTCCTCAAAAGCATCATAGCTCATGGCCTTCAAGAACACTTAAGCTTTATCCATTAATACCTTAGCAAGAATACCCTTAACTCCGCTTCTCGTTTCCAGGACAATGTCAGACTTCTTCAGATGTAGAGCTGCAGCAATAACCTCTGGTTTAAGCTCCTTCTCCAGGCCTGTGAAGGGTCTTTGATCAAGAACAGGTATGCCCAGAAGTTTAGAGAACTCTTCCATGGTTGGAACCAGCTGGTAGTCGGGGAATGTGAAGCAATGGTGCTTAGGATCAAAGAACTGAAACAGGACACTCATCATGTCTTCATTGAACCCTGAAGTGACTAGATCCAATAGGTGACCCTGTCTCTTGATGAACTGGGAATGATCAGACACTTGAGAAACCAACTCTTTAAGCTTAGCAGGTATGCCCACAAAGTTGATCCTGATGGTGTTCCTACGAGCAGAAGCCATGACCTGCAACAAAGAACAAAGATAAATCCTTTGGTCCTTGAAATGGTTAGTGAAAATGCTATGCTTATGATGCATGATGATGTCATGATGTTATGTTCAATCACAAACATGTGGCACACACAAACAAGTCACACCATAGCCCTAGGTTTGAAGGCTTGCATGAGGTTTAAAGGGAAGTACCCTCCCCTGAAGTTAGTTGGTTCATCCTGTCCTACAAAAGTAACCAGGTTCTAAGGGATCTCAATATCATTGATCCTTCACAAGGGTGGTTGATCAGAAGGCAACTTACTTGCCAACCAAAACCCTCCAAGTTTAAGATCTCAATGAGTGTAGTATCGAGTGTCAACCAACTTCAGTCTGCACCAAAGCCGGTTACCTCACTACTTTCTAAAGGCCAAGATGAGTTAACTAGGGTTCTAAAAGTTAGTTAGTGCATTGACAACATATGGCAGCCTCATATTATCCTCAACTTGACTTAAGGAACATAAGCACCAACCAAGAAGTCGCACTAACTATGGCCACCAGATCAACCGTATCGATATACGTCGTACAGTTTCCTTGGTCTATTGCCATTTACCTAAGGTCCACTAGATCCGGGTTAGGACCTTTCACACATAAGAGCACCCAACAAGATAAGTATAAAGCAAACAAGACAAACAATTTAAGTGATCTAATTCCTAAGGGTACCCCTCTTTAATATTAAGTCCCCAGCAGAGTCGCCAGTTCTGTAACACGGTGGGAGAACTGACTTTAGTTATGTTGCGGATAGCAAGAGTCGCCACCGACTTTTATTTTATCCAAAAGGAAAGGGTATAAAAGAACAGGAAAGACCTTAAGAGATATTTTTGGGTCCGGGGGGTAGGTTATGTAAAGGGAAGGTGTTAGCACCCTTTACATCCATGGTTATCCATGGGCTCTTAGTTACTTAGCTCACTTTTGAATTGTTTTTGAAAATGTGAAGTGTGTGAATAGAAAATTTTCATATGAGTTAATAATGATCCATGTACGGATGCGTAAAAACTTGTGTTTGAAAATTTGTTTGAAATTTGTTAAGTGTTTGAAAATTTGAAATGAAGTGAGCAAGCAACTAGGAGGTACCTACCCTAAAGTTTAAGTCTTTTCTGTTCTTTATCCTTTAAGTGGTAAGACTATCCCTATTATTAAGGAATAGGTAGTCATTACCTTGGATGTGAGGGACATATGAAGGGACATCTGTTTAATGAAGGCAACTGTAGGGTGTATTAAGCACTTTTGGAGGGATTGTCATCTTTATTCGAAAGGGACAAGATCATTACGAAGGCAATATTCGAAAAGGGACTTGATCTTTTATTGTTAAGGGACTAGATGACTTTATTTTGAGGGACTTTTGCTTTATACACCCTACTTGACCTTTTTGATTAGGCAACATGAGAGGTATCCCTAAGGAAGTGAGATGGCGATCAAAGATCGACTTACGTGTGTGAGTGTACAATTTTAAATATTTATCTTTTGAATTAAGTGATCTAAATTAATTTTAAATAACATACATGTTTACACTCCCTATTTTTACTAACCATGACATAAAAATAAATAATTTAAATATTACAAAATATTACATCCAGGAGCAATTACAATAATAATAATAAAGCAAAATAAATAAATAATTATAATTGGGTTAGTGAAAATAATAATAATAAAAATAATATCAAATTTAATGAGGTTAGTAATAATAATAATAATAAATCACAATATCTATAAATGTGGTTAGTAATAATAATAATAATAATAAATCACAATATCTATAAATGGGGTTAGTAATAATAATAATAAATATGAAAATAAATAGCATTAATGATAAAATAAATAAGAATATTAGCATAATAATTACAAGATCAAATTTTTATGAACAATTATTATTTAAGATTGCGAAGAAAATATAAACAATTAATTATCATAAAGTCTTAAATGTTATAAAAATTAAGTTAATTATAAACATATTATGAAAATAAATTATATTAAATTAACAAGTTTTAATTATTTTTTAAAACATATATTAAAAAAATTATTTACATACATAACTAGATTATAAACAATTATAGAATATTTACATATTATAAAAAAAAAATTAAACATTTTAATTTTTAGATTTTATGTACAAAATTTTAAATTATAAACAATGTAGGTCATATTTACATATTATAAAAATAGGATCAATTATGATTATATTTACAAAATTTAATAAGATAGATACATGAATGAAGATATGATCATACAATTATATTTACAAATTTAAAGATTATAATAAAATTTTATTCACTAATTAAAATATAAACAAGAATTACAATTAGGTTTTTTTTAGAAAAATATTTTAGGGTTTTGAAAATAATTAGGATTTAATAATTTATAAAATTGCATTAGGGTTTTAAAAAGATATTATGATTAAATTAGAGTTTGCAAAAATAAATTAAATTTTATATACAACAAAATATAAATCTAATTATTATTATATACATGTTTTTAATTTTAAATGTATAATTATAAAAACTAAGTTTAGAATTAGAAAACATTTACATGTTATTTTTTATAAAATTATCTAAAAATACTAAACATGATTATATAACAATATAATTAACAAAACAATGAAATAATAAAAAAATTGAAACTTACCTGGGGCAGGGATTGAACCCAGGATGCCTTGCTTGACAACACCCATGCCATACCACCAGGGTCCTTAGCTTCTTTCATGCGCGTACCAACCACCAGGCCACTTATCATCCTATGAAATAATATACAAACAACACAATAAATATACAAATCAAAATTCAAAAATCTGAAGCGCGCGAAGATCTTCATCTTCAACCTTGGGTTCGCAGGTTTTCCTGCGAATTTATCTACAACTTTTCCTGCGATTATTCCTACCAATACAACCTGCGAACATCAAACACTATTCAAACAGCACAATTTTATCAAATTAAAAACATCTTTAACTTCCTTGCAACCTGTACAATCCAATCATGTCAACCAAATTCATTTATATTGTGTAAATTGAAGAACCCTAATTTAGAGCTTTAAACCCTAAACATGGTATACTCATGATTCGGCCATAACTCTTCACCAAACTATCCAGACTTCATCTATAGCCAATAACAAACATCAATATATCATTAAAATTCATTATCAATAAGTAAATATGATGATTCGGAAAGAAAAAAAATATATGAAGCACATGGATGATTCGGTTCATGCATTATGGAGTGTTTTGGATGCAAATAAGTGTTGGTTTCCACTCAATGAGGTCCAAGGATCATGGCTGTGTTCTCAAATTACCTTCAAATGTCCTGGAAGATTGAAACCGAATGTGAGTTTTTGAGAGGTTTTTTGGTTTATGAAACTTACTCTTGGGAGGCAGAAATTTTTTTTTTGTGTCTTGGTGATTGAGTTGTGTTTAGTACTTATAGGTAAATGAATTTAGGTCATAACATTGAATGGTTGTGTGGAAATTTTGATATGAAAAGATTCAAATTGATCATGCCTTAAAAATCCAATATTCTTATATGAAGGCTTACTATTTTTGGACCAATCTTGTGATTTCATTCCTCTTCAATTCCAATCATCATTTAAGATCTTCTAGAAACTCAATCTCCATCAAATATTACATTTTCATATTTTATTTTTATTTAAAATGATTTTTAATGAATTAAATCAAAATAAATAAAAATAAAATAATAAAAATTCTGATTTTTAATGGTTTGGGTCGTGCATGAAGTCAATGTATGGATTGGGTCATCATTTGGCAAGCCCATTTGGAAGAAATTGGTTTTAGACCCCCTTTTTCATCATAAACCAACTCAAAATTTCCCAACTTTGCAAGGGCACATATCCTTCAATTTTAATTCTATGAGGGTGTTCTTGGACATTTTGGAAATCTTGAAGAGTCCTCTAAACAACCCCACTGGTTTCATGTCCATATCATTTACCAATCTCAAGTTATGCCCTTTTGAAGTTGTTGACTTTTTGTTGACTTTCAAAAGGACCTATAATGTCTTAGCTCATACCTTCCAAATGAAGCATTTTTGGGCTTGGCTTGTGAGTCACAAAGTTGTAGAGAATTCAATTTCCTTAAAAATGAGCTTTGAGTGGAGACTTGGTGATGAAGTATGTGAAAGTTATGGCTGGTCAAAGTTCAGTTGACTTTTACTGAGGAAACCCTAATTTAGAAACTCCTGATTATTGATGATCTGGAATCTCCTTAATGAATCATGATCAACCCTTGATCAAATGATGAATTTTACTTCATATACTTGATGTTGGCAAAAAAATCATGAAGTTTGACTTTGGTTTGACCACAGTTGACCTCAGTTTGACTTTTTAACTACATTGACTGATTTTGACTTATCTGATCATCTGACTGAGCAAACTTTTGAGAAAAGTCTTGAAACTTGTCATGGGGGTTCTTACACACATATAAGATGTTATGAAGCTCACTTGAAGTCTTGGAAGTCCATTTAGCCTGATTAAAGTCAAAACCCTAGTTTTGGATGCACTGCTTAGGAGGTGCATTGTCTGAGGGAATTGTCAACTCTTCTGACCAATTGTGAATTTTGTGAACCTTGTGAACCATCATAAAATGTCTTGTGAACCTCATGGGAGGTATTGTGAACCTTGTGAACCATCATAAAATATCTTGTGAACCTCATGGGAGGTATTGTGAACCTTGTGAACCTTGTGAACCTCATAAAGTGACTTGTAGACTTCATGAACCTCATGAAAGGTTTTGTAAGCATTGTGAATCTTGTGAACCTTGTGAACCTTCATAAAGTAACTTGTAGACTTCATGAACCTCATGAAAGGTCTTGAAAGCATTGGGAAACTTGTGAACCTTGTGAACCTTCATAAAGTGACTTGTAGACTTCATGAACCTCATGAAAGGTCTTGTAAACATTGGGAAACTTGTGAACCTTGTGAACCTTCTTAGCACACAAAGTCTTGTATTGTGAGGGAAAATTTTAGGGTGCAACAGTGAGAACTGGAGAATCAAGAAGGACTTTATCTCTGTTGCAGTACAGATCAACACCATAATGCCATGGTATAGCATTGTCTTTATCATATGGAATTGGCCCGGGCACCGTGATGGTGACTGGGCTCACTACAGCAGATGTTAGGACTGTAATAGTATGTGGATCATAGAAAATAGTAACAGGGCCTCTAGTGGATGTTGGTGGAGGTGAATTGAAGCTTTGTTGAGATTGTTGTTGAGATTGTTGAAAATTGCTGGAATTCGGGACCGTTGTCGGGTCGTAATAAATTGTGACAGTGGAAACATCATTGTTGGTAGTTGTTGAAGTTGTAGAAGCCAGTGCAAATGAATTGTTGTGTGTTGAGGTGACAGATGAAATGATTGTTGAAGTTGTAGCTGAATCAGTTGGAACAATGGTTGCTGCAGTTGTAGAAGAATCACTTATTGTTGATAAAAGAGTTGTTGGTGTTGTAGAAACGGTGGTTGTAATTTGCAGAATGCCTTCTTTAATCAAGTCATTGATGCCTTTCCTCAAGCTAGCACACCCATTCTCAGAAAGTTTCCATAATTCACAACAAGCCTCACAACCTGGATACACTTGGCATTTCAAAAGCTGGGCTTTAACCTCTGCCAGAGGTGTCTGAATACATGCAATGTCTTCTATTAAACTCATGGGTGAACCATCCTCTATAGCATTAATCCTTGGCCCACTGTGGCTTCGAATAGGATTTTTCATTACATTGGGAGGAGGTGCAAAGTTCAGGGCTTTTGAATCTACCAGATCCTGAACCTTCATGTGCAGAGCTCTGCATTTTTCCATAGCGTGGCCAGGTGCGTTGGAATGAAAAGCACACCTAGCATTGACATCGTAGTTTCTTGGAAGATTTTGAGGATCAGGTGGAGCCAATGTCCTTAACTCAACAAGATTGAGCTTTAGGAGTTGTGGCAGTAGTGTAGCATATGGCATTGGAATGGGGTCAATCACTCGGTTGACCTGAGATGGTCGCTGTTGAAACGGGAGTTGTTGTTGATTGTTTTTATTTTTGTTGTATGATCTTTGTTGTGGAAATTGTTGTTGTTGCGGAAAGTGTTGCGGTTGTTGAGTATACTGAGGAGGTGGAGCAGGGATAGTAACAGCAGCAACTGTTATGGGCAAGTATTGGGGTCTCCCTCTTCCCATGTGCACAGAGTTTGTCTCACCAGATCCATGGGGCCCAGCAAATGGTTTTCTTGTATTGCTTGAACTGGCACCATTATCAGAGATCTTTCCCATCTTCAATAGGCTCTCTATTCTTTCCCTAGCTATCACCACATCTGCAAAGCTGGTAGAAGAAAATGCAGCCAATCTATCAATATATGTTCCTTGGAGGGTATTCATGAACATGTCCGCCATCTCCCTCTCAAACATGGGGGGTTGAACTGTAGCAGCAAGTTGCCTCCACCTTTGGGCATATTCCCTGAAGCTTTCACGGGAAGATTGAGACATTCCCATTAGGAGGGTCCTGTTTGGGGCTATGTCCAAGTTATACAGATACTGACGAATAAAAGCTTCAGCCAAGTCTTTCCGGTTCCTTACTGTGGCTCTAGTCAAGTGGGAATACCATTCTCGGGATGCCCCTGTTAGACTATCCTCGAATTAAAACATCCATAGCTTCTCGTCCATGGTGTATGCTTTTAATCTTCCCAAGAATGATTGAAGGTGGGTGCGTGGGCAGGATGTGCCATTATACCTTTCAAAACACGGGGGTTTGAACTTGTGAGGAATTCTCATCCCTTCCACCAGTCCCATGTCCATGACATCAAACCCTAGGGAATTCTGGGATTCAAGAGACCTCAGCTTCTCTGCAATTTCATCCAGCCTACGGTTGTAAACTTCGTCCCCATCCCCGACAACTGTAAACTGCTCTTCTTGAGGATCCTCTTGCAAGACCCTTCCTCTAGTAGTGTTACCCTGAGTGTTTCTTATGGCATTAATTACTGGGTTCAAATGAGGCCCAAACTCTGGTGGATCAGTGCGAGGTTGCACGTGATCATTGTTACTGGTACCTCCTGTACCTGGATGGTGTTCTTCAGGAGTTTGCCTCTCAACCAACTCCCTTAGTCTTTCCTGGATTTGAGCTAAACCAGTCATTACAATCATGAATTGGGTCATCTGATTCCTCATCTCAACCCTCTCATTGGCCATCTGGGTCCTTACTTCATTCAAGTCTTGCTGAACTTGATCCATCTGGAGTCCCGGAAGGTTTTTTCTTGTCGGGTACCGGTGTGTTCTGTTGATAGGGAACACTCTTCTGCGAGCACTGTTTCCTGAAACCACAACAAAGTGAGAAACAGCAATAAAACACAAAAACCTACAAAACAAAGAAAATGTTAGTATGCAATGCAGGATGCCTATTTGTCTTCCAAGGGTATCCGGTTTGGTTCTTTGGTTTTGACCTTTCCAGACCTCGAGGAAATGCTGATAATGTTGTAGAGATAAATAAAGCCCACCAAAATAATACAAACTGATATATTACAAAGGATGAAAATAGATAGTTTGATTACAAATAACATTCCCATTGTGGGTCAAAATACAACAACAAAATCAAAAAGTACAACAAAAGGAAAGTACAAGCAAAGGAGTCAAACATCTAATCCAAAGCCATCCTCTCTGACTTCCTTTAGGAGGGCCTCAGTCACTGGACCTACTGGGTGCTCTGTGATAGTCCTGATGAGGAGGTTCCTGGTAGCAATGGCATTGGTCAACTTCTTATGCTTGTCCTGATCCTTTGACCTATTCAACCCCGCCCGGAGTTTCAATTCAGATATCTCTCTCTGAGCTGCCAATAATGCCTCCTGATGCTTCTTTTCACTAGCCTCTAGTTGCTCTATCTTAGCTTGGGTCCTCTGATCTTCATGTGCACGGGCTTCAGTGATCCTGATCCACCTAGCCTGGATCTCCTCTAGATAGTTCTCTGCCCTAGCCTTCTGAGTCTTTGCTTCTTTGCAAGCATTCTTCAGTACTAACTCCCCTGCTCTTTCCTTCCTGATGTAGTCATCCGTCTTCTCAATCTTGGCCAAATGCTCAATCCTGAGCCTTTCCAATCTCTCATTATCTAGACGGTTGTCGTTTCTCTCCCAGAGAGTCTTTTTCAAGGCTTCAGATAGCTGAGTATTTCTTCCCTTCAGCTTTTCAAACTCTTCCAAACTGACAGTAGCTGCAGGTTGTACTGTAGAAGGTCCAGGTATATCTTCTAAAGTAAATGGCATCCGGGTTATCTGAGCTCTGGTACGAGACCAATCAGAATACTGTGCTGAAGCAATGTTGTTACACTTGCCAAGGATGGTTGTTCCCTTGGTCTGAATGTTATCACAAGCCCAGGCAGCTTGTCTAACAACAGCAAAGTTGGGTTGGATTTCACAGTAAAGAGTTTCAGCCAAATCTTGTCCTCTGGGAGGATGAACCAAAGCATGCCCTAATTTTCTTTTAAACAATAAAGGGTTGTAGTTGATGCGACCTTTCACTCCTATCAAAGGCACATTAGGATATTGCCCACAGCTAGTAATGATGTCCTTGTCCTTGGTGCTCTGAGTGCACCATCTAATGTTATCTGATGTCAAGGCAATGAATCTCTTAGCCCAATTCTTTTGTTGATGAGGGTTCAGGAAAGCATCTGATTTTGGCAAGTGTCTTAGCAGCCAAGAGTAATAGAGAGGAGTACAGCATATGACCAGTCTTCCTCTTTGCTTCTCATTCCTCTGGTGTACTGAGTAGTAGAAGTCTCCCAGCAAGATAGGAACTGGGTTCCTCAATAAGAACAAGTGAATGGCATTCTTGCTCACAAACTTTGGCTCATCTGCAAACAAGATAACCCCATATATACTGAGGGCTAGAAGTGCACAGACAACCTTCCATTCCCCTATTGCAGCCTGCAGGGTGGCCTGGGAGATCAAGAAGTCTAGGTGGAGGCCTGGAACCCCAGCCTTAGTTGTCAAGTTCTGATCAATGAGGGCAGGCTCCAAATGTAATGCCCTGGCTATGTCTTCATTTCTGGGAGCAACCATCTCAGGGTTGAAAGGAATCCCTCTCCTGATAGGAACTCCTAACAGCATGGGAAATTCTTCTAGCAGAGGTCCCAACTGGAAATCAGGAAATGTGAAACATCTGAGTGGAGGATCATAAAACTGCAAGCAAGTATGGATCATGCTCCTCTGAGATGCATCTAAATCCATGACCATGTCCAATATGCCTCCATAATGCTCTCTGAATAGTGGGACATGATCAGGAGTAATGAGGGACTGGATCTGCCTGATGCCAGTCAAGGTGGGCTCAAAGAAGTGGTAAGTGATGTTGCTCTTTCTTGAAGTGTCCATGGATGCTAGTGAAGAAGTTGAGTAACTGCTGATGAAGGTCACTGAATGAGATGCTAGAGATGGGTCTCTGATGAAGATAGCTGGAGGAGAATCACTGACAAACTGATGAAGGTGCTGGAGAAGATAACTGAAGCAGTCTGAGCAGCAGAAGGGGTCAAAACCAAACCAAAGATAATAAGATGGATACCATGTAAAACAAATAATCAAATGTTAAATGATGCAGAAATGATGTATGCAAAATGATATGCAAAAGGGTTTGTGACCAAGTGTTGGATCTGTTTATCTGCCATGGTAAAAGCCCATGTATGTTCATAAGTCCGGATGGAGGCTTAGAAATCCAGTAACCAGGTGGGGGACTCAAATAAAGAGTCACAAGTCCAGGGTAATCACAAGAACTGTCCAAATAATGCAACCTTAACAAATCTAGTAACAGGGTATGATGAGGCCAAGGGTTCCTGCAAACCTGCAAACATCCCAACCCCCTCACATGTATTGTTCTAGAACAAGGATCCTCAGACTTGGATCAGTTATGAGAAGTGTAAACACTTCTAACCCGGAGATACAGTGTTTACAATAACCATAAAGGATCCTCCTCTAATTAACCTCAGATGCTGAAGGTCATAAAAAGGTCATCCAGTCTTAGCCGACTTCCCAGATATCCCTAGTACTACAGGAAATCTGTAGCACAGAGTTCTCAAGAAGAAACCCATGTCTAAACCGTGTTTCATATTCCCGTACCAGACCGAGATGGAATGGGAAAGAATATGAAGCCACTCTAGCCTATGTGTCACTCAGGTCCCCGGTATAGGACCTTAATCACTCAATGAACCCCACCCACCAAAACAGACAAGAGATCCAGCACATGATGATGACAGTATGAAATGCATAAAACTGAAAAAGAAAGCAATAATAAAAGTTGTACATAAAGCAATAAATAAAGCAAACAAATAAGCACATGTAGCACATAACACCCCCGTAAACACAAGTCAAACAAGCGCTAGGAGGAACCCACAAAAAGAACCAGAAGCCCTGGTTGCAGTATAAGGTTCCCCAGCAGAGTCGCCAAGCTGTCGCTCCCCCGAAAAGACACCTGGTCAGATAGGGTACAGACGCGAACGATCGGCGAAAGGAGAAAATGAAAATGAACTGAATAGAGCCGCCAACTAGGCATTTTTATCCCGAAGGAAAGGTAATGCTGCATAAACCTAGAAAGATATGGATAAGACGGTTGCGAACCAGAGAGACTGAGAAAGGGGGTTGGTTACAACCTGGGAAGGTATTAGCACCCAGATTGTCCGTCGTACTCGACGGGATCCACGCTTGAAAGATTGTGTTTAAAGGGGTAGGTTTATGTGTTATCTGTGTGCAAGAGCTGGGAAAGGAATATACAAGTGTCAGTGCAAAATATTGAATGCTCAGGAACGGAGGCTTAGAAAAAGAATGCTGAAAGAGGGGGAAGACACATAGACTTTTGTTCGATAATAGTTAAGTTATGCCTACGTATCCTCTCGTGCAATGAGGAAGTCAGAACACCGTAGTTCGACTCAAAGAGACTGAAAGATAAATTGACTGATGAACTGCTTGCTTGTCTATGCTCAAGTGTATGACTCGTCTGGCTCGAGTGCTAACTGTCTTGCATTAAACGGAAGAAGCGAGTTCTCGTTCGTGAGTGAAGATGATGAGAAAAGAATCCTGAAGGAGACGATTATTGTTTGTTTTTGTGTTTTCAATCTTTTATTTCTTTTTTTGGAGTTTGTCATAAGTTAATGAGCTTAAGCCTAAACCAAGGGTTAGTAAACTCATCATATCCTCCCTTTGATTAGGGATAATGAGAATACCTTAAGTATGAGATAAACATCTCAACTTAATTACCATGATGATGTAGGATTAAGATCATTAACCTACTTGTGATTATTTAAATGTTTTTTTTGAGTTTTTGGTTAGTGTTAAGTAATGATTTTAAGCCATAATCAAGGATTAGTGAACCCATTACACCATCCTAATAGAAGGATAATATATGAGCACACTTAAGCTGAGGAAGATACCTCAACTTAATCCATGATTAGGGATTAACCTCATGACAAAACAAACCTTTATTAAAGTGGATTTTAATTAAGGGTAAGATTAAGAAGTGAATTTTATTATTTGTAAGACAACTTGATAGGGACTTGTCCATTAACACTAGGGTTAGTCCTTCTTAACCAATAAAGGAAGAATTAGAACCCTAATGCAAGGCCCAAGTTACAAGTTAATGTCTTAGTGATTATTAAGATGGATTGATTAAGAGGTTTAAACAAATTAAGGGTTTAACACTTAGGATTAAAGTTATACACTCCACCCTAAGAGAAGGATACAGGCATAACCCTAATCACAAAGTCTTAAAACCTTAAAGGTTTAGTCTCTAATGATGAGGTGAGAAGAGAGACACAAAGAAGACACAAAGGTAAAAGTTAAAGGGGTACTAATTACAACCCTAATTATTGTCATGCTTGGGTGTCCCTATGGTTTGTGAGGCTTAAAAGAGATCTTCAGAGAAGCCATCAATGTAAGAAGCAGATGAAAGGATGAGCAGCAGAAGAAACAAGTTACTTGCTTCACTGAAGAAGATAAGTAACTTGAGGAAACAAAGTGAATGATGAACATGAATGATCAAGCTCACTCTAAGGCAAATAGAAATTCAGCAATGATGCATATGAAGAATGAGAAGAGAAATGAGAAGTGAAGGCAGATTCACTTCTCAAATTACTTACCACCTGAAAATGTTAGCATAAGGAAAGAAATGAAATGAAAATGAAAAATATGCAAAGGTAAAAGCCAAAAACAGAAGCAAACACATGATGTAAATGATGATATGAGATGATGCAAAGGCATACCAAGTGTTATGAATGTTCATATGAGAGATTGGAATGCAAATGAAGCATGTAGGAAGCATGAAAACACATGGATGTTCATGAAATGAAATGGATGCAAAGCATAGAAAATGTATGAATAAATGACCAATCAAGGTTCAAGCAATGTCTTAAGATGTCTAATATGGCATACAAGTGTTTAGAGTTTCATGGCAAGTTCACATGTTCATGCAATGCAATGTAAGATGCAAGTATGGATGCAAGATTAGGGTTATATGAAAAGATGAAATGCAAATGACCAAAACAGAAGCAAATCACATGATAAAAAATTGCAAATGATCTCAAAGGAACCCTAACCCCATATGATATCACACTCCAAAGGAGGAGGTCTAACTCTTAACCTAAAGGAAGTTATGATTTTCCTAATTTTGTTAGGGTTTTAAGGTACCTTAAGAGGAAAAATGCAAATCAAATGGAAAATGAAAGATAAATTCATGATAAAACTATCCTAGAAATTACATGTTATGTGGAGAACAATGCAAAAAGAATCATTGTCAAACCCTTCATGGTTAGGCAGAAAAGAATTTTCAAAGTTAGGGTTCCAAAAAGGGATTTTATGAACCCTAAATTCAAAGAAAAATGTCAAAATTGGATCAAACCCAAAAAGAAATTTGTATGAATGGTTTGACAATTTTCTAAATGTCTTAAGATGCAATGTGAATTTTTTTGTGATTTTTGGAAACCTAAATGGTATTTTAATTAATTAATTTCCATTAATTAATTAAAATAAACATTTAAATATTTTTAAAATGATTTTTTAATGCAAAAAATAAAAATAAAAAAGTTTTTGGGTGAAGAAAATATTTGAAATTAAAATGCAGAAGAAATTTTTTTTTTACTTTTCTAAGTATTTTAAATAAAATGCACAAAATAAATGCTATTTAAATGAAATAAAATTAAAATAAGGGAAAGTATGACAATCCAAGGGATCAGATTTAAACTGGTGGGGTTCATTGACTAGCGCGCAATCTAAGGGTCCAGATTCAATCTGGCCTAATTCTAATTAATTAAATAAATAAAAAAGATTAGGGTTAAGTGAAATGATCTCAGCCCTCCACTCACGCGCGAAACTCACATCCTACGCTCCAGATTCAAACTCAGCTAATCACCTGAGATTAGCCCTAATTAATTTCAGACGGCCGGAACAGTGCTCCGGTCGTCTTCTCCGACAGGGTAGTTTCTCAAACTCTCTCCCTATGTCATTTCAAGAGCTCTAAAGCTCCAGATCAACTCCTCACCTCACCCTAAACACGAATCCACCCTCAAAACTAATTTATTCTTCATCAATCATGAGAATTAAACAAGAACATATTTCACGGGCAAAGTTTCAGAAGTCGAATACAAGCTTATTTTCCACTCATTTTCAAAACAAATTACATCATGGTGATCAGCATAACATGTAGAACAACTTAGAAACTTAAAATCATGCTTATGGAAAAACGTTTGAAGATTGATACCTGAGCTGGAGCTTTCACCTCTGAAGCTTTTGGACCTCTTCTCTTATGCAAATCCTCTTTAGTTGACCCCCTGATGAAGTTGCAATGCTTGGAAGGAGCTTAGAATGGCTGGGTTGTGTGGTTGCACTCTTGCTGCACCAGAATCGTGTTTTGTGTAGAGGGGATTTGAGGCTTGTTTAATGGTTGGGAAATGATTTATGGATGATGGTGAGTTGGTTTATGAAGTTTGTTTGAGGTTTGAGTGGCTGAGCAGAGTGTTCCGAAAGCTTTTGCTTGAAGGTGATTTTTGTAAAACTTTGTGTATGAACTGATTCAGGCTTGTGTGTTATGGATTGGCTTGCTTTTAGTCCACATATCATTGTTTGATAGATCAGAAAGTGGGTGGTGGCCTGTGGTGATTGGTATGGGCAAGTTGCCAAAATGTCAACATTAGGTGTACTTGAGGTATGGGCTCATGTTGAAGTTGTTCTTTAGCATGTCCTAGCTCAGCAAAGATCAAGGAGAACCATGGAAAATGATTTGGGGTGATGCAGCAAGTGTATGGAAAGATTCATCCCCTTTTGCAAATTTGAAGAAATTTGGCCCCTTTTGAATTACTTGAAGTTCAAGGCATGAAATAGAATGATTCTTTGGGCAATTTTGGTCACAATGCATTGTATCATGTGTGTATGATGTTTAGAGAGTGATTAGAGGTCACAAAATGACTTGGTTTGTGAAATTGCAAAAAATCCTCTTTGATGTGAAAGTGAAAATTATAGGATTTTTGCCAACTTTGCAAAGCCATAACTTGAGTCCCATAATGAATTAGAACATGTTCTGGTACTTTTTGAAAAGGGAGTGATCCAATCTACAACTTTTATGACCAACAATTTTTCATTTGAAGCATTTTTGGTTGAGAAAGAGGAGGTTGAAAAACTTTCCCAAAATGGAAAGTTTCCATTACAAGTCATTTCCATTTTTGGCAACTTTTGGTTTAGCTCAAATTTCTTCAATTTTGTGAACTTCCAAGCAATTAAATGATCAAATAAAGATCATATAACCTCAATTTGATGAAAAATCCACTTTGGTTCCATTGTTGGGGGCCTCAGATGCCCTGATTTTGCTCTGACTTGCTGAAGAAGTTACCCAGCGAACAGATGACTTCCACAATAAATTTCTTCATCAAACTTGGTACACATGATCCTTATAACATATTGAGACTATTAGAAACAAGAATGACCAAAAAATTTGGAGTTATGGCCTCTGAAACCAAAACCCTAATTTCAGGTCATCTGTGTAGTGAAACCCTAGCTCTGCTTCCATGCTTTCCAAGTTCTTGCAATTTCTTGACTTCCTTGATCCTTGAGGGATATAATATGATGATGGAACACATATGGACCCTCTTGGAGTGATTGGAGACCTTTGGAGTGGCTCATATGGATCCTTGGATTGCTCAGATCACAAACCCTAGATGCAGATAAACTTGAACTAATGCAGTGAAACAAAAATGCAATATGAGATGATATGCTTAAACTTATGCAAAGATGAAAGATCACAAGCCATGGTGTGAAATTAGTGAGGGCAAATTTGGGATTTTTACACGTATCGGTTGTGTCGGGCGCAAGAGTGTCGATGCGAGTGATATCGATGTCTTCCGTAACTTGAGTCGGGTGCGAGAGTGGCGACGAGAGTAATACGGTTATTCTCTCAACTCAGTGTGTCTTCCAGATCAGTAGGCATGTCAAGATGAAGAATGGT
The DNA here is from genome assembly GCA_963966055.1 of Lathyrus aphaca. NCBI lineage: Eukaryota > Viridiplantae > Streptophyta > Magnoliopsida > Fabales > Fabaceae > Lathyrus > Lathyrus aphaca. The sequence continues at coordinate 146,877,231 of OZ014524.1, forward strand.
ATAAGGAACATCTCCTTCAACAATAGGCTCAACAGTCACCGGTAGAACAATAGGATATGGCATCATAAGAGTCTGAGCACGGGACGGCACCCATCTGAGGTAAGGTTCCATAGGAATGGAGTATTTTGGTTCCAGAGTCTTGTTGTTGATCCTGTTCACCATGCTCCAAGATTGTATAAACCTTTGACGGTATCCTTGAAGATCGTTGTCATAATCGAACATAATGCCTTGAATGATCATATCATGGAGACCATTACTCCGAGCATAACCAAACTGGTGTAGTGCTAAAGAAGGATTGTAGGTAATGCCCCATTTTATGCCAAGGAGTGGTACATTGGGGAACTCTCCACAACGATCAATGATAGTAATATTCTCCATAGATCGGGAACACCAATGAATGTCTGAATGAGAGAGTGACATTATCCTTCTAGACCACCTCAAACCTTGTTCATTCTTCATCACATATCGAGGAAGATGTGAAATAAACCACCATGATAGTAGATGTATGCAACACATCAGATTTCCTCGCGCCTTCGTAGTACGAGTGTGAAGAGAGTGCAAGATATCTCCAAGAAAGGTAGGCACCGGATTGTGAGTCAGAAATATGTTCATGGCGTGTACATCTATGAATTTGTATGGATTAGGGAACAACACCAAACCATAAATCAACATGGCCAAGATATCTTCAAAAGCATCGTAACTCATAGCATCCAATAACACCTGAGCTTTTTTCATCAATACTTTAGCAAGAATACCTTTAGCTCCACTTCTTGTTTCTAGGACAATGTCTGATTTCTTCAGATGCAAGGTTGCTGCAATGACTTCAAGTTTAGGCTCTTTCTCTAAGCCTGTGAAAGGTTTCTGATCAAGAATAGGCACACCAAGAAGTTTGGAGAATTCTTCCATTATGGGAACCAGCTGATAATCGGGAAATGTGAAGCAATGATGTTTAGGATCAAAGAACTGGAACAGGACACTCATCATATCTTCATCAAACCCTGAGGTAACCAGGTCAAGTAGATGACCATGCTTCTTGATGAATTGGGAGCTTTCAGGAATTTTGGAGACCAATTCTTTAAGCTTGGAGGGTATCCCTACAAAGTTGATTTGGATAGTATTCCTACGAGTGGAAGCCATAACCTGCAACAAAGAATAAAGATAAATCCTTTGGTCCTTGAAATGGTTAGAGAGGATGTTATGCTTATGATGTCATGATGTTATGATGTTATGTTCATACACAAACAAGTGGCATACACAAACAAGTGACATACACAAATAAGTCACACAATGACCATATGTTTAAAGGCTTGCATGAAGTTCATAGGTAAGTACCCTCCCCATTGAAGTTTAGTTGGTTCATCTTGTCCTAGTAAAAGTAATCGGGTTCTAAGGGATCTCAATATCATTGATCCTTCTCAAGGGTTTTTGTTCAGTAGGCAACTGACTTTCCAACCAAAACTCCCCAAGATTATAATCTCAATGAGCGTAGCATCGAGTTTCAACCAACTTTAGACTTCACCAAATATGGTTATCTCACTACTTTCTAATGGCCAAGATGGGTCAATTAGGGTTCTAAAGGGTAGTTAATGTTAATGACAACATATAGGAGCCTCATATTATCCTCAACTTACTTAAGGAACATAAGCACCAACCAAGAAGTCACACTAACTGTAGCCACCAGATTAACCATGTCGGTATACGTCGTACAATTTCCTTGGTCTATTGCCACATACCTAAGATACACTAAATCCGGGTTAGGATCTTTCTCACAGTAAACCCACAACAATCCCTTAAAGATAAAGCAAACAAATCAAGCAAGTAAAATGATATAATCCTAAGGTAACCCCTTTTTTACTTAGTACTCCCCAGCAGAGTCGCCAGTTCTATAACACGATGGGAAAACTGACTTTTTATTTATGTTGCAGATAGCAAGAGTCACCACCGACTTTTATTTTATCCAACAGGAAAAGGAATAAAAGAATAGGAAAGACCTTAAAAAGATTTGAGTTCGGGGGGTAGGTTATATAAAGGGAATGTATTAGTACCCTTTATATCTATGGTTATCCATGGGCTCTTAATTACTTAGATCACTTTACTTTTGTTTGAATAGTGGAGGTGTATTTAGATAAATATTTCAAAAGTCTTTAACTTTGTAATGATCCTCGTATGGATGTATACAAAATGTTTAGTTTGAAATGTTTTGAAAAGTGGGGTGTAAAGAGTGTTTTGAAAGAGTGAGCAAGTAATTAAGTGTTACCTACCCTAACTTGGTCTTTCTTGTTATTTATTTCCTTAAAAGGGTAAGATTGTCCTTACTATTAAGGAGTAAGTAGTCTTTACCTTGGATTTTATAAGGGACAGACGTAGGGTCATCGTATGGTCATAGAAGGCAACATGTAGGGGTGTCTTAATAGTTCTAAGGGACTATCATCATTTTCGTAGGGTCATCGAGGGACAAGATCATTATTTCGTAGGCAACTTCGAAGGGACTATGATCTTTTATCTTTGAAGGGACTATGATGATTTTTAATCTATAGGGACATTTATTAAGACACCCCCGCGTTCGAGGGACTTGACCATGTTTTTTTGTAAGGCATCCAAGAGGGGAAACCCCAGGAGGTGTAGATGGCGATCATAAAATGGTCGACTTACGTGTGTGAATATTAGTTTTCGTTATTTATCTTTTAATTAGTGGGCTAAGTCCAATTTATTAAACATACAGTCTTTGCACTCCCTAAATTACTAACCACGCGGTTATTTGCAGAAATTTAAAAGCAAAAATAAAAATCATACGTTATTACATTAGGGGAGGGGGTACATTAATCTTTTAGGGGGATTGCGGAAAATAAAAGACGGAAAATTAAACCTAAGCTATTACATGATAGAAGCAGTTACATAATCGAGCGGAAACAAATAAATTACATAAGAATCAGCATCCTATACAACTTTCTAATAAATAAATAAGATAAATTAAATAAACTTAAGAAAAAGAAATTATTTTTATGGAAAAAATTAATTAGGGTTTTCTTTTTAAAAAAAGTTAGGTTTTTAGGAAAAATCACGGTTTTGAGGAAAAATCAGGGTTTGATTAGTGTTAATAAAAAATTTAGGGTTTAGAAAAAATCAGTGTTTAGAAAAACCAGGATTGTTAATTAACCTAAACCTAATTAATTAATTAAATTTACAAACTTAAAAATATATATAAAAAAACATGTGAGAAGAATATTAGAAATAGTTATAAATTTATTATTATTTTTAAGAAAAAGATTAGTGGAAGGATTAGTTTTAATTAGTCCAAGTTAATGATAATTAGTTGTTTAATTAAAATAATAATAATTGTTAATAAGAGAAAAGAAAAGAAATTCACTCAAAAATAAATGGTGGAGGCTGGAATCGAACCCCACCCTTTATTTTACAAACATACTTCTCATCCGTTGGGCCACACGCGCATTTGTGATATAGATTAGCAAATGAAAATTAATAATAAAATCAATATTTTGAAAAAAAACCTGCGCGCCAAAGGATCGACTTCTACCTCCAGTCTATGGTTTTTGCTACGATTTGGCTTCGAATTAGCTACAAAAATTTCGTAGTTAATTGACCTGCGAATTCCAATATCTCAAAATATAAACGATTAGTCCAAAATAAATATGAATTGATTGCCCATAACCTGTACAATTCAAATATATCATCAAACAGCCTTTATATCGTTTCAATCAAGAAACCCTAATCTCAAGCTCTAAACCCTAATAATGGTAGGTTTTGTATATGGCCATGAATCTTAAAGATAATTGTCCATAAATTTTCTATACAATCAAACAAACATTATTATATCATCAAAATCAATTAACAATGCAAGAATTAATGGAATCGGAAAATTGAAAATATGCCATAAACTTGAATTCGGTTTGACTGATTCTTGAGGCTTTTGATGAATGTGATGATCAAGACATGTTCTAAACACCTCAAGGAAACTATATCAACCTTCAAATGGCTTGGAAAAGGCTTGAAACTTGGAAACCGAATTTCAAATTTTGGTGAATTTTTTAAGCTTTGAAGTAATTATGTAATGTATTGGCTTATATCTTTCAAATGAAGCATTTTTGGCCTTGGTTTGTGATACACAAAGTTGTTGATAATTGAATTTCCTTAAAAATGAGCTTTGGATGGGAAATTTTTTATGAAGTATGTGAAAGTTATGGCTGGTCAAAGTTTAGTTGACTTTTCCTGCACAAAACCCTAATTTAGTAACTCCTGATTCTTGATGATTCTGAGGTTTCCTTGATGAATCATGATCGACCTTTGATCGAATGATGATTTTCACCTCATAATCTTGATGTTGACCAAAAATCTTGAAGTTTGACTTTAGGTTGACCACATTTGACTTTTTGACCAAGTTAACTGATTTTTGATATCCTGAGCATCCGACTGACCAAACTTGTAGGGAAAGCCTTGAAACTTGACATGGGGATTCTTTGAAGTATGTGGTATGTCATGAAGTCTACTTGAGGCTTTGGAAGTCCACTTTTCCTTGAGAAACTTAAAACCTTAGTTTCAGATTCATTGCTTAGGAGGAGGCTTTGCCTGATGAAACCTTAAATCCTTTTGAGCAATTGTGAATCTTGTGACTACTAGGAGACCTCTTGAGACACATTGTCTTGAATATGGGAGGGAAAAATTTTTGTTACAACAATTATCATCCAAGGCCTTAGTGAAAATGCCAGCCAGCTGCATCTCAGTGGCTACATGTTCTAATGCAACAATTTTATCTTCAACAAGCTCCCTTATAAAATGATGACTAATATCAATGTGCTTGGTCCTGCTGTATTGAATAGGATTCTTGGATAATTTTATAGCACTCAGTTTGTCACAATATAATGTCATAACATCTTGTTTGACATTGTATTCAGTCAACATTTGTTTCATCCACACCATTTGAGAACAACTGCTTCCAGCTGTTATGTACCCAGCTTCAGTAGTAGACAAAGAGACACAATTTTTCTTCTTGCTAAACCATGATATGAGATTATTCTCCAAAAAGAAGCACCCTCCTGAAGGGCTCTTCCTATCATCAATACTTCCAACCCAATCAGTATCACAATATTCATATGCCACAAAGTTATATCCATGAGTATACAATATTCCATAATCACAAGTTCCATTAACATACTTCAGAATCCTCTTGACTTGATTGATATGACTTACTCTAGATTCAGCTAGGTATCTATCACAAACACCTACAGCAAAAGCAATGTTATACCTACTGTCGCTCCCGATAAATGAAGCTAGGTCAAATAAAGGTACAGACGCGAACGGTCGGCGAGAGGGACAATGAGAACACACAGCCGTGAACTCACTGGAGATGAATAGAGTCGCCAGCTAGGCATTTTTATCCCGGAGGAAAGGTAATGCTGCATAGACCTAGAAAGAGATGGATAAGACGGTTGCGAACCAGAGAGACTGAGAAAGGGGGTTGGTTACAACCTGGGAAGGTGTTAGCACCCAGATTGTCCGTCGTACTCGACGGGATCCACGCTTAAAAGATTTGTGTTTTAAAGGGGTAGTGTCAGTGCAATTTGTGTATAAAAGAGCTGGAAAAGATGTACAGGTGTCAGTGTAAAGTGTATAAGTGATATGAAGTGTGGAAGTGTCAGTGTAAGAAAGGAGTGAAATGCTCAAGATCATGAGGCTAAAGAGTGAAGCTAGAAGGAAGGGGAATATACAGAGACTTTTGTTCGATAACTATTAAGTTATGCCTACGTATCCTCTCGTGCAATGAGGAAGTCAGAACACCGTAGTTCGACCCAAAGAGACTGAAAGATGAATTGACTGATGAACTGCTTGCTTGTCTATGCTCAAGTGTATGACCTGTCTGGCTCAGGTGCTAACTGTCTTGCATTAGACGGAAGAAGCAAGTTCTCGTTTGTGAGTGAATGAGATGAGAAAAGAATCCCGGAGGAGACGATTATTGTTTGTTTTTGTGTTTTCAGTCCTTTATTACTTTTGGAGATTTGTCATAAGTTAATGAGCTTAAGCCTAAACCAATGGATTTAGTAAACTCATCACATCTTCCCTCTGATTAGGGGTAATTAGAATACCTTAAGTGTGAAGTCCGCTTCTCACACTTAATCACCCTGAAGTAGGATTAAGGTCATTAACCTACTTGTGATTATTTAGATGTTTTTGGTGTTTTTGTTTAGTGTTGAGTAATGAGATTAAGCCATAATCAGGGATTAAACAGGCTCATTACACCATCCTAATAGAAGGATAATAGATGAGAATGTTTAAGCTGAAGAAAGCTCCTCAACTTAATCCATGATTAGGGATTAAACTCATGACAAAACAAAGCCTTTATTAAGTGGATTTTAGTTAATGATAAGATGATGAAGTGAGTTTTAGGGTTTGTAAGACAACTTGAGGGGGACTTGTCCATTAACACTAGGGTTAGTCCTTCTTAACCAATTAAGGAAGAATTAGAACCCTAATGCAAGGCCCAAGTTACAAGCTTGATGTCTCGATGGTTATTATGTGAATTGATTAGAGGATTTAAACACATTAAGGGTTTAACACTTAGGATTAAAGTTATACACTCCATCCTAATAGAAGGATGCAGGCATAAGCTTAATCACAAAGTCTTAAAGCCTTTAGGGTTTAGTCCCTGATTATGAGGTGAGAAGAAAAGACTCAAAAGAGACACAAAGGAAAGAGCTAAGTGGGAAAAGTCTAATCCTAATATTCACATGCTCGGATGGTCCTAGGTTAGTGTGGCTCACTATCCTAAAGAAGAAAGAAAAAGAGAAGAGTGAAAGGAGAAGCTCCATGGTGGCCTAAGCACACCTCAAGTCGAGAATGAATAAGAGGAGAAGATGAGGAAAATGAATTAAGATGAATAAGAAATAAGATAAGATGAATAAGAATGAAGATACGGAGATGAGAATGCAATATGAAGAAGAAATAAGATAAAGAGATGAAAATGCGATATGGAGATAAGATGACAATGCACAAACAGAGCCTACACCAGTAGGACTTCCAGATGCAGTAGCAGGCAATAAAACTAGGCATCAGTGTTACCTAACGGAGAAAGTCCGTTGCCTCTTCGATGCGCGCACAAAAACTCAAGAAACAGATTCATAAGCCAAACAGAATTAATACCAAGAACAAGTCTAAATAAAATCAAGTGCTAAACGCAATTTACATCATCTCATTAGTCCAAACAGGATTATGAAAATAGGTCACAAGATGCGAACTAATCATTTTAACATCAACAAGTAGCCTTAAATCTAAACCAAAAGCTGTAAACGTAATTCTATTCTAACTACCCAAAATCTTTAAAGAAAACAAAAATAATAAGAAAACAAAAAATTACTAATTAAATTCAAATAAATTGCCTAAACTAAAACTAAAGTTATATTAATAATTTTAACAAAAACTAAATCAAAGTGCTAACACAAAATTAAGCTAAACCTTAATTGAACTTAACCAAAATTTAATTAACTAAACAAAATGTTTAATGATATGAACAAAAATAAAATAAAATAAAAACTCAACAAGGGGGTTTATCAGCACAAGGTGAGTGTAAAGAGGACAAGCATGATGGGCCAAGCCCGAAATCCGATCACCAACACAGGAGGGGTGAAAACTGAAATTGGAGAGTACTGATAGTGCTCAGGCCGCACAAACCCATGGCGCTATCAAAGGTTAATGGGCTTCGGAGGTCCATCAGCAACAACAAATTTCTGAAAATGAGTTATAAGAGTGAGAGAATAACCAAAAACAGAGAACAAAAGAGGAAAGAGTCATCATCAATCACGGTCAAACACAACGTCACGCCTTCACCTTCGAACATCACCACCCGCCACCGTTTCAATCTTCAACCTCAATCAAAAACGGTTTCTCACTCTCGCTCTCGACTTCTCTCGGATTTGCGGCCTTCGATTTGGAGAGCTTCAGATCGGCGACGGATTTCTCCTCTTTCGCTTTGATCGGAATTCAATCGGCGCCGGATTCTGCCGTGAATCTCCGTCGTTCTCTCAAGCCTCCGTTCTTCGATTTAATGGCCGCAAATGGCTGTTCAGCGGTCTTCGATTTGGCTAGCTCTTCTCAGTGGCGTCGCTCTCTCATCCCGGCTCAGAGGTGAGTTTCGGATCTCTCTCGGCCTTGGTCCCATTCTTCTTCATCTTCGTCTTTTTCTCATTTCTGTATTTGTTTCAGCTCTGTTGTTGTTGTCGTTTCGGTGAAGGGGGGGGGGGGTTGGGTTGGTATTCTGTTGTTTTGTGGTTTGAAGAAATAAGTGTGGTGAAGAGTTGTGGTGAAGCAAAGTTGCTGTGTGTGTTGGTTTTGTGGATTGTGTTGGTACAGGTTGTTTGCTTATGAAGTTCGTGAGTGTAAGGTTTGTTACGGTTTTGACGGTGGTGAGGATGAAGTTGGTCACGGTTTGTGGAGGGTGGTTAAAAATCGGAAGGTGTGTTGCGGGTGTATGAGCTGAGTTTTGTGAGATATTGATTTATGTTGTTGATTGCCTTTTTGCGTGAAGGTCAGTTCGTTGTTGCTTATGGAGGTGTGAGAAGAGGTGAGTTTGTGTTGGTTAATTTGAGGTGGTTGAAGGCAGCTTGGGCTTCTGGTGACCAAATGAAGGCATCTTTGCGTAACAGGACAGTGAGGGGTGCAGCAATTGATGCATAGCCTTTGACGAATTTGCAACAAAACCCTGTTAGGCCAAGAAATCCATGAAGTTCTTTGATATTGGTTGGTTGTGGCCATTCCACCATGGCTTGTACTTTTTATGGTTCTGGTTGTACATCGTCAACTGAGATGATATGCCAAAGGTAAACTAGTTAACATTGAGCAAAGGAACACTTAGAGTGTTTGAGATAGAAGTTGCCATCCAGGAGTGTTTGGAAGACTTGTTCTAGATGTTTAATGTGGAGGTCGAGAGAGAGGCTATAAACAAGTATCTCGTCAAAGAAAACAGCAACAAAATGGCGGAGGAAAGGTTGGAGGTGTCGTTGTGTGTGAGTGAAGAGAATGAAAAGGTTTTGTTGAATGAGTTGAACAGATGGCAAGTCAGGTTGCTAAGAGTTGATGAAGAAGGTCTTGTTGAGTGAGTTAAGAAAAAGTTTGTGAAAAAAATCTGGAAGAAAATATGAGAAAGAGGCGCTGGTTTTTTGTGTTGTTGTCTTGGGATCAAAACTTTTTTCTTTTATATCTAGGTCAACTCAAGTTCTATTTCTATTTCCTAATGGGCTTTGGCCTTAAGAATGATATGGCCCTTTTGTAATGACAAATTCTTTGTAAAATATTGTTTTTTTCTTTTGTAAAATGGACAATGTAAGTTAGAAATGAATTTAATTGGTGATGGGTAAGTGGATTAAAAAAAAATGGTTAATTGGATATGAGAATGTATTTGGAAAATGTGAATATAGTTTAATATTGATAAATGGAATTAATAATAAAAATGGAAGATGAAAAATGAATATTAAAAGATGGAAATTGGTATAAAGAATGGACAAAAAGAAAAAGGTTAATGGATATTTAGATGGATATTTGGACAAAAATGTTTAAAAGTTTCTTAATATGGACAAATAAATGGATTTTACAAATGTGATTGGGTATGTGAAATGGTTAGGAAAATGGGTTAGGAAAAAATGGTATATGGATATCATATGGATAAGATGAATTTATGGATATCAGAAAATAAAGGTAATGGTTATTGGATAAAAGAATTAATCGGATGGAATATGAATAATGAGAAAAATTCGGATAATGGATGAACTTGAGAAATGGATAAGAAAGAAATGGGTATGAATTGATCTTCTATGGAATGGACCGACAACCACCAACATGCACACAACCACGAAACCACTTGCACTATTCCACACACTTCAGGTAAAAGCAATGAAGCACACTAACAACTGAACAATTCGTAACCGAAGCAAACAACCATCTGAGCTAATCATCCTCTGAATTCGTGGCCAAATAAGTCTTGAATCACCTTAAATCTGTCACAATCAATCACTTGGAAGATAAATTCACAAATGAACAACTAAACCAATAAGATGGCCCAAAGCTTCTCGTGAACCACAACTTGACAACCTAGCGAATTCAACACACCACAACTTGACTTTGAATGCTCATTTCCTGAGAAATAGCCCAGATAACTTGCACTTGAAGAAATCCCCAAATGAATCGATGAAGAGGAAAATATCCTGATGATGGACCAGATGAATAAGTGAACAGTCTTCAGACGTGAAATCCTTGAACAACATTTAACTAGGGAAATAAACCCTAACTCAGTGACAAAAGCAATATGAGGATGATGCCACTGATGGCTGTATAGCTGAAACTTTGAATTCTCTGATAATCCGCAGATAAAAACGTGAAACCCAAATTCTTCAGAAAATGTGATCCCATGTCTCAGGAGACTATGCAAATGGTATGCATTCTAAATGTTAATGACCAAATGAAAAATGCAAATGAGATGCAAATGAAAGACAGGCGAAGAAAGAAAATCAAAGGGCAAATTTAGGGTGTCTACACCTACTTGTTGTGAGGCTCATTATCATACTTCTATAGAGACTTTGATCCATATTGACACCCTTTTCATCTTTAGACAACTTTATATGAGTAGAAGCAGGTGTCCTCTTGTGACTTTCATTCTCCATTCCAACCTTCTTAACTATGTTCTTGGCATATTTACTCTGAGAAAGAAATATAGAATCTTCCATTTGTTTGACTTGTAGACAAAGAAAGTAAGTAAACTCTCCAACAAGACTCATCTCAAATTCTGAATGCATTTATTTAACAGGATGTTGAACCATCTTATCTGACATCCCACCAAAACCAATATCCTCCACATAAATTTGGGCAATCATGATCTTCCCTCCTTCATTTTTGACAAAGATAGTCTTATCTATACCTTATCTCCTTGCTTTATTTCTAGTAACTACACTTTTTCCATCAGACTTATTCTTGTACACACATTTTGTTCCAATGATATTTGTTCTTTCAGATCTTGGAACCATATCCCATACTTCATTCCTCTTGATTTGGAATAACTTTTCTTGTATAGCATTGATCCAGAGCTTATCAGTTAAGTCTTCTTTAACATTCGTAGGCTTTATTTTTAACACAAAGCAAGGACTTGATATGACTTTTCTTGATCTAGTAGTGACTCCTTTATTTGTGTCTCCTATGATAAGTTCTTTAGGGAGATCCTTCTGAATTCTAATAAGGGATCCTTTGCTTACTTGATCAGCTTCAATTTATATATTAGTGGACTCAAGTTCAGTATTTTTGTATGAGGTTTCAGCTGGGATATCATTCAAGAATGTTCCAACATCTTTTAGGACATGAGCTTCTTTAACACCAACATGTATGGATTCCATCATAGCTTTGGTTCTATTGTTGAAGATTCTATAAGCTCTGATATTGTTAGAATAGCCCATAAATATTCCTTCTTCAATCATTAGTTTAGAAATTCCTCTGACATCTTCCATGGATAAGATTCTTTTCATTCCTTTTAGATGCAAATGTCCTAGTTTTTGGTGCCATAACTTAACCTCATCTTCTTTGGCTAGAGTCCATATGGAGGAATAACTAGAATCTTGAGATACACATAAGTAACAATTGTCTTTAGACTTGACTCCCTTCATAATAACTTAATTGTTTCCATTTTTGACTAAGCATTCAGATTTGGTGAAGTTGACATTGAATCCTTGATCACATAGTTGACTAATGCTAATTAGGTTGGCATTTAGTCCTTTGACAAGCAAAACATCATCAAGATTTGGGACTCCTGAGCACTCCATCTTTCCAACCCCTTTAATTTCACCCTTGGCTCCATCACCAAAAGACACATAGCTAGTACAATGAGGTTTGATGTTAACTACTAGATTTTTAATTCATGTCATATGTCTGGAACATCCACTGTCAAAGTACGAATCTTCTTTAGCTGAGACTCTGAGAGAAGTATGAGTTATCAAACTAGTAGCGGCAACCTTAGGCACCCACTGATGTCTCTTGATGGAAATAGTCTGATTAGGTCTAGGCTGAGGAGAAGGCTTAGGGTATCCATACAACTTGAAACAAAAAGGTTTTATATGTCGAAACCTTCCACAATAATGGTATCTCCATCTTTGAATTTTTTCTCTTGAATGGTTGAATTGACTTCTGCCATGATGTTGAGACATGTGGTGTCACATCTTTGGTTTAGGTTCAGAAGGGTTGTCTTCTGAAGAGGGTTTCTTTTCTTCATTGAATCATATCCCAGTCATGTCTCCTGTCATTTTTCTAACCTGAAGAATTTCATCTAATATGTTAAAACCACTGTTCAGCATTCTGATAGATTTGGACATTTGATCAAGTTTAGAATTCAGTAGGATTACTTCATTCTTCAACTTAGAGATAGTTTCAAGATGTTCTACTTTTCCAACTTCCAGTTGGATTATGAGTTTCTTCTTCTTCTCTCCTTGTTGACAAACTTCTTCACTTTTAATATACAACTTTCTGTAGGAATCTTCCAGTTCTTCAAAGGACAATTCATCATCACTAGAATCTTCATCAAAGACATATATTCCTATCAGAGCAGTAACACTTTTAGCAGATTCTTCTTCAAGTTCACTTTCAGAATCCTCATCAGACCAAGGCACAGTTAGACCCTTCTTTTGCTTCTTAAGGTAAGTAGGACATTCAGCTCTAATGTGACCAAATCCTTCATATTCATGGCACTGAATCCCTTTGCCTTGAGTGGATTTTTCTTCAGACATTGTTCTTCTACCAGCATCATTTGACCTGTTGATGTTAAATGAGTTGTTCCTGACATTAGCTTTTGACTTCATCTCCATCTTCTTCATCACTTTGTTAAACTGTCTTCCAAGCAGCATTATAGCATTGGATAGTCCTTCATCTGTATCTAGATCACATTCCTCCTTTCCATCTTCAGTATTGGACACAAAGGTTATGCTTTTGGATTTCTTTTCATATTTGTCACTAATCCACAATTCAAATGTTTGAAGAGATCCAATAAGTTCATCCACTTTCATATTTTTGATATCTTGAGCTTCTTCTATAGCAGTTACTTTCATATCAAACCTCTTGGGAAGAGACCTGGGAATTTTTCTAACAAGCTTTTCTTCAGACATCTTTTCTCCTAGGGCACTTAAGGAATTGGCTATCTCAAGAATATTCATCTGAAAATCATGTATGCTTTCATCATCTTTCATCCTTGGGTTTTCAGACTTAGTAGTGAGAAATTGAAGTCTTGACATCTTCACTCTAGAAGTACCTTCATGCATAGTTTTAAGAGTATCCCTCTTTAGCTATCTCACAATTATTCACTAATCTGAATATATTTCTATCAATTCCATTGAATAAAGCATTCAAAGCTTTGGAATTTCCAATATCCAATTCATCCTCTTCCTTGGTCCATTCTTCCTCAGGTTTCAAATCAGAAGTAGCTTTTCCATCTTTCCCAACTATGACAGGCTGTTCCTATCCTTTTACAACAGCTTTACATGCCTAATTATCCAAATATTTAAAGAAAACCATCATAAGAGATTTCCAATAATCATAATTAGTACCATCCAGAATAGGAGGTTTGTTCACAAATCCTCCTTCCTAGTTCATACTACCCGAAAGTATTGTCCTTATATCTCACTACCAATTGAGATTATGGTATCAGATATGAGATGTCGAAGGAGATGTCATGACACTAATATCTAAACAATGATTAAAATATGAACAAGATAAAATAAGCTGTAAACAATTTTAGAGGACACAAGCAATTGTTAACCTAGTTCGGTGCAAACACACTTACGTCTGGAGGCTACCAAGTCAAGAAGGAAATCCACTAAACAAAATTAGTTCAAAGACTCTCAACAAATAACCTTTAGTTTACAATCTTCTCACCTAATTTCTACCCGTGTAATTTCTATCTAAGACACACTTAGATAAGAGACTATACTCACTCCCCCCCAATCACAGCAGTGATAAAAACACAAATTACAAAAGAGAGAAGAACATTCTTCAAAGACAAAATTTGATCTTGCTTAAAAGCTTCAAACAAGAACAATACATTCTTGCTTAAAAGCTTAGAGTGGATAGATTACAACTCGATAAACTCAGTCCAAGTCAATCATCAATGTGATGATTGATGGGCTCACAAGAAACACACAAAAGACTAAACCCTAAAAAAATGCACATGTCTTCAAAATATTCTCTCTGGCTTCAGAATAGGGTTATTGCATCTTTTAAATAGACTTCATAATTCATGGGCTTGGACCTTCACAATCAATCAGATTAAACCTAATTAAAATTGATATTCCACAATCATAGGCACTAAAAACAGAACAGCTGGACTCCCTTAATAAACAGATCAATCCTGAATAAAATCTCCACCAATAAATTCGCCAGCAATCACTCATTAAAGTCACATAAAAGATAGCTTAAAAAGCACAACAGGTAAAACATGATATTTTGAACTGAGTGTTCAAAAATACATGTCATAACATCAGCCTTGACATCATGAGCAACACCTGGAACAACTAAGAAATACACCAACAGATTATTTGTTTCACATGTTAAGACATCAAGTATGACATCAAGTTATAGCATCATGTTTTAGCAAAATTTTTGCCAATAAACAGAACCTACGAGGTCTTTGGTGGGTTTGTCGTTGTCTAGCGAGGTGGAGATTATTCCTAAGACGATTTTGGATATTCTTTGGATGACGAAGGTTCTTTTTAAGGCTCGTGTTTTTGGTTGGCGAGTTTTATGGCATAGACTTCCAACACGTGTCAATTTAGCCGTCAGAGGTATATAATCTCAAACTCTCATTACCTTCTTTGCGTATTTTGCTTTGCCATTCCTAACATTCGAGGCATGGCCATTGTGATACTAGACATCGGTTGCCCAGAAATTGTCAGCCTTAACGGCTCAGGCCGACGTGACGTTGTGGTAGGCCCACTATGAGTGGTCGACACCGCTGACATAATACCGGAACCTACTTCTGTTTGTGTCACCACTGGGGTTTCCTCCGAAGATGGTTCTTCGTTTGGATGTGGTTTAACCATCTTACCACTACGTAAGTGCATATACTCGACACATTGGGTCCCACTAGACATGCCAATTTGTTCGCACGTAATTTTCACGCGAACAATCTTTGAGTTCCACCGAAGGTTTACTTGTGGGATCAGTCACACAAATCTCAAGACTTGCTTATTGTATTTGAGTTCACGTGAATATTTTGTGGTGTTAGATGCTTGTATAGTGTCAGTTATATAAAGGTAAATGACTTGATAAATAAAAGCAAAACAAACAAGACAATGTATTAAAATGACTTGGTAATTAAAATTGCTTAAAACAACATTATCAAACAATTTTCTAGGGATTGACTTTTTTTCTCCTAAACGCTTGATAATTCGAATGTTTCCCTCTTACAGTGTAAAAAAAACGACCTCTTAAAACTGCAAATGAATTATATTTAAATAGGACATAAAATAATTGTTATGCCCTTCACCGTCAAATCTGTACACGACAAGTGTCATCCACTATCTCAGTAACTGTCAACCACGTTCTCCCACTCCCCTATCATGAATGGTTTTTGTGGGAGTGGATGTTCTGAGTCGAAGCACTTCAACAGCGTCTCACTGGCCTTGCCTTCCGACCAGCTTTACATCTATGTCAACCAAGGCTTCTCTTTTCCTCTTCTTCAGCTTAGACCAAATCTTTTTAGCTAGTATCCCCGCACCTTAACAAAATTAGGTACCTTTATATCCCAACCCAATTTGACCACACAATATATGTATTGTCTTTCCTATATGGGACTAAAATGAATCTTTTCAAATTCACTTCTATTCATATTAACTTTTAAGCTAATTTATTGCCAATTTAATATCAATCAATTCTTCTAACTTCACTCCAAATTTCATCATTCTAAAAAATACATTACTACATCATAAGAATAATGCAACAATTGTGATATTTTGTCTATCTGAAACTTTGATACAAATGTGAAAGCTGTACAAAACGGTTGTGATTAATATTGGGAGTGGAGTGAATGAGAATCAGGGAACACGCTCCAATACTTGTTGTATTGCCTTTTTTATGCCTGCCTGATCAAGTGATGTTTTCACTAGTATCTCCTGCACCTGGATGGATGGAACACAGGATCCATTATTATAACTTCCTCAACAATTTATATATACATCTTTATAAGTAAACAAGTTGTGTCCAGATATCAGCGCTGAAGGTGATGATCATATGAGGAAACTCGTATAGCAGTAAGTAACAAAATTTGTTATTTGATTAAAGAAATTTACCTGTCTTCCAGCTCGAGCAAGGAGAGTGAACCTTTGGTCCAAGGGAGGTGCCTACAATGAGGAAGGATTCAGAAATTAGAAAGACAACTTCTATGCATATCGATATAAAATAATGTGTCTGAAAACTCACATTAGAAAGCCAAAGCTGCAAGTCTGGTGAGACCACTCGTTTTTCAAACCCCTGACGGCTGACTTTTGCCTCGAATATGCTATCACACAAAAGTCATTACTTCATAATATATATGGATTTCAACAATTTGATTTACTTCAACATCTTATGTAACTCATCGCATATTTTTTGTCACACAAAAGTCATTACTTCATAATGTATATATGGATTTCAACAATTTGAATTACTTCAACATCATATGTGTTACTCATCACATATTTATAGACGCAGGAACTAAAACAATCCCGTGACATCAATATTTAATTCTTCCAATAAATGTACGATTTGTTCAGCAACTTATGACACAATAAATCAACACAAGGAAAACAAAGGTGGGACTACATTGTGGTGGAAAATATTTTACTAAAGGCTTTTTCCTCCAACCAAAAAATTACGTTTACCTCCATGCATCACTAGTTTTGCCTGTAAATGGATCACGGTAGTAATCACAGGAAAGTTAGATCAACATTGATATTTAATTGTGAAACTAAAGATATCCCTCACACTCCATCATGTTCCAATATAATAGCATTGATCACACAACTCACATGCTCCCTCACTAAGTGTCATGTCAGCATTCTCAATGAGATTCATCCTAGTGTAGACTAACCACAAAATGGGCTTGGACAACAACAACCAAACATATGTACTAATTTCTTATCTGGGCCCATATTATCCTTGGGGTCCTATCAGATTCAGATAATTCGGATGTAGACTAGTGTTTACTATAGACGACCCAATGAGTGTAATGATGAGTTAGCAAAGAAAGCTCTCATTCCAATCTGTTTGGTTTTCATATTTTAAAAAGCTGAGTGTTGGTATAATAAATTACAATTACAGCAGAGTATCAATTAATTATTAAAAACTACTTTGAAGTTTAAGTTAGGTTTTAACCTTATAGTGTTGGTATAATAAATTACAATTACAGCATAGAGTATCAATTAATTATTAAAAACTGCTTTGAAGTTTAAGTTAGGTTTTAACCTTATAGTGTTGGTATAAAAAATTACAATTACAGCATAGAGTATCAATTAATTATTAAAAACTGCTTTGAAGTTTAAGTTAGGTTTTAACCTTATAATCTTAAAATATGTGATTGGACTTAACTCAACCTTACAAAACCGGCTTGTAAAGTCAGGATTGTCCCCACTTATATACACAACCACTTATATACACAACACAGGATATGATATCTCTAAACAATAAGAGACTAGATTCATCCCTTCAAACCCAAGATGTTGGAAGCTACAATAAAGGCAAGTCAAATGTTGCAATTTAGGCGACTAAGGGTGAACCGCAATGAAGGCGGAAATTCCAACACACACCCTCACGCTCGGGACTCAATGAGGCCACGTGGACTGTGCAAGAAATCAATCAAGTGATCTAGGATAGGCTCCAATACCATCTCAGAATGTGTGATTGGGCCTAACTCAATCTTACAAAACCGGCTTGTAACGTGGGGATTGCCCCCACTTATAAACACAACACAAGTCATATCTCTAAGCAATGTGAGACTAGATTCATCCCTTCAAGCCCAACACAATGAAGGTGTTGGAGGCTGCAATGAATGTAAGTCAAATGCTGCAATTTAGGCGACTAGAGGGCGGACTGCAATGAAGGCCACATGGACAGTACAGGAAGCCCATCAAGTGATCTAGGATAGGCTCTGATACCATCTAAAAATGTGTGGTTGGATCTAACGCAACCTAACTTACAAAATCGATTTGTAAGGTGAGAATGACACCCACTTATAAACACAACACGGGTCATATCACTAAGCAACGTGGGACTAAATTCACCCCTTCAAACCCAACACAATGAAGATGTTGTAGACTACAATGAAGGTAAGTAAAATACCTCAATTTAAACGACTAGGGACGGACCGCAATAAAGGCGGAAATTCCAATATATAGGATAAGGAGAAATCTTCAAGTAGATACAGGAATTATGTAAAACTCATAGAGCAAGCAGTTTATAGTAAACAATAATCATTTCCCATTAGGTGGGATCCTTTACAATAATAATAATATGACATCATTTATAATGTCCTATCATAAGTAATCTACAAAGACAAAACTTGAAAATCTAGTTCCATATTTATTAGTCTGTCTACAATACTACTTGATCACCTTTTAACTATCACTTATTTGATCTGCTCTCTTTATTGGACTTCATCTTTTCAACACTCAACTGATTAAGGCGATGTTTGGATTGATGGAATAGAACGAAGTGAAATGGAATAAAGATCTCACTCCATTGTTTGAATATTTTATTAATAATACATCATTCCATTGCATAAACTTCAAATCATATGAAATAAACAATGGAGGATTGGATGGAATGGAATCGATTTCATCATGTTCCATTCCACTCCATCCATAATTTGCAAATTCAAACAATGGAATCTTACAATTTACCACTCCATTCCACCACATACCACCAATCTAAACATAGCCTAACACCAAGATTTTACCATCTTTTCACAATTTAGTCCTCCCCTAACTTTCCTTTAATACATAAACCTTAATCTTATCTTGACATCTATGCCTACTCATCCCCAACATAACAAAATCATTCATCTTTTCATTGAACTTTTTTGGTGCAGCATTCAAGGGTGTCTCTTGTAATGGGATAAGGTATGGTTTCTTTTTGGTGCTAGAGAAATTTCAATTTCTAAATATAGATTAAGTAGCTGCTCACAATTTTTTGTCACTTTGGCACTTAGTTCATTTTTCTGTGTAGGAGGTTTTCTAATCCATGGTCATTGCTAACTTATTACTACCTCTCCTTTCTTTGTAATTGTTAAGAGTCCCACATCAAACAATATATGGCATGAACATGTCTTTATAAAGGGGGTAATCCTCACCCTACCAACCGGTTTTCTAGGGTTGAGTTAGGTCCAACCACATTTCATTTCTTAAAAGTAATAATATATTACCACTCTACCAAAATAAATATTGAATGTATCTATGATTTTGGGTATTTAAAGTAGTTAAATACTTCAAACAGTTATCAAAACATACCCATCTTCCTGCAGTAGCTCCTCAAGAATTTTATCAAGCCCTGGAAGAGGATCAATGCGACTGCTAGTACCGCTGAAAGAACCAGAATCAGCTAAAACATCCTACAAAATAAAACTTGGAGTTACAAAAATGTCCAGAGACGGGACACACATCCACAAAATAAAACTTGCATTCAGATATCCATCCATATTCATGCATATAAAAATTATACATATGAATGTAGCTTGTTAGTTTATACTCTCTTTGTCTCAAATTATAAGACGTTTTGGACATTTCACATGAATTAAGAAACATAATCAATTTTGTATGGGAACAAGAAATTATGCATGAAATTACAATATTGTCCTTCATTTATTATAGATGAAAGAGAAATTTAAGGAATTGGAAAAAGAAATAATAATAAATGATAGAGAGTATATTGGGAGAAATGTCATTAAATATTACATTAGAAATATAAAGTGACTTATAATTTGAGATAATTTTTTTTGACAAAGTGACTTATAATATCGGACAGAGGGAGTATTGAGTACACATAGTTTATACAGACCTGAGGTATTACTTTCTCCATTACTTTCTCCATAGTTTCTAGAAGTGGATCTTCATTTAGCTGTTTAATTGAAAGCGTAAGCCTTAATTTTACACTGCAAGATCAAGTTGCAAAAAAGTCAGCATACATTTAATAAAGTCCTTTCATGTGGCTTCACATAACATAACTTGAGTATTTGGGGTAGTTATTGACATGGTATTGGAGTCTCTGTATAGTCTACAGTTTGATCTTCATCACCTCATTATTGTAAGGAAAACATAAATTTTCTGAAGAAAAAAGTAGGACGTAATATGCACTCAACAACTTAGAAAGAGAGAGTTGGTTTGAGACAAAGACCAATAGCCTCACAATATTTAAGGCCAACAGCGTTGCTAATTACTATACATAGATATTGGGCAACCAACAAGCTCTTTAATTCAATGATATTCAAACATGTATTTAGTCTTCCAGCCAAATAATAAGTAGATAATTTCTTTAGAAGGCATAACTATTGGGAATCTCACCTATCAATACCAATAACTTTGACCCTCACTATATCGCCTTGTCTTAAGAAATCTCTTACATCTTGAATTAGATCCCATGACACTTCTGAGATATGTATTAACCCGTAAAGGTGATAAAGACCTGCAGCATTCTGTGGTGTCACTTGTGACTTTTACATGATGAAGTGAAAAAGGATAGCATAAACATATATGAATTGTGCATAGTAGTTACCGTCACGGAAGCGCAGATAAGCAAAAGCACCATAGTACTCAACAGAACCAATTTTTGCTTCAAAAATGTCCCCTATGTTGACATATGTTGAATATTTAAACCAGGTAGCTTCCTTTTCAGATAAGTACAATTTATTATTCTCCTCACTTACTCCAATTACCTAAAGGAAAACGAAACTGCCGTCATTTATATATTTAAAACAATCCTTTGTTCAAACATAGCAAGCAGGCTGAACATATAATAGCCGAACTCTGTATAAACAAAGGATTATGTTGCCAAACTAATGCTGGAAGCATTAAATGCTTACAAAAATAAGAGATACAATACTTAAGAATATACATTTCATGGTTCAGATAGTGTTAGAAATGGATCAAATAATATGGCTCTTGTATTGCAAGAACATACATTAGTTTTCAAGTTTCAGGGAATAATAGATAGATACGCCACAGAAAGTGTTGGGTTCACGCAGAAATTAAGGCATTCATTAGTTAAATAAAATAAATACCATTAGTGATAAGATGGAACCCATCAGTTCTTTCGCAATATCTTGGATAGGTTTATCTGGGTCTGCATAAAAAAGGATCAATATTGCAATAAGTCGGTAATGGCAATTGCAGCTGTAATTATGATTAAAAATGTATAACAGTTCACACATACTAATTGAGAATTTGACATTAAGGAAGAGCAAGTGGATAGATAGATAGATAGATAGATAGATACCTCCACATGAATAGACTGGGCTCAACTGTGGGAATGGGAGAAACCCCATGATAGAGTAAAACCGAATACGCAGGCCTCCAGAATTAAAACCCTCAACCCTACCGTTGTAAATGAGTTTACTATCTCTGTATGCAATTGCAGACTTCCAATCTGACGATCTCTACTTCATTGCAGAAATGAAGTTTTAGAACACAACATATACTTAATTGGAATTAAGTGACACCAATATCTATTCAATATTTCCTAGTTTCATATGTATAATAAAGGTTATACATAAATAGCAGAGAAACTGGCAACAAGGTGCCCGCTACCAATGAAAAAAGTGATTAGAGTATAAATTACTAGCTAATTAGCAACTTAAACTCAATCAAATTGTAAATGCCGCATCAAGCAATCATTTAACCAACTAGCATGATGTTAGGTTAAGTACTAATATTATTATTACGAAACCCTAATCTAATCCCTAACACATGCAAAGAATAATAATGAATGAGTAAGCATTGAAATGAAGAAATACAGACCCGCGCTTGACGAAGAGCCTCGATTGAGTAAGGAGGATAAGGGCGTGGAAGAAGACTAGTGTTGGATTCATCAATTTGCGTATCACAGTCACTACTAGAGACGGAGATTTTATCAATTTCAGTATCACTGTTACTACTAGAGTCAGAGGTTTTAGTAATTTGGTGAAAGAATTCATCAATTCGAGTATCATTGTTACTACTAGAGACGGAGATTTTAGAAGTATGGTGATTATAATGTCGATGCTGGTGGCAAAGTGGGAACTTGCGGGGGTATTTTAGGGAATTGAATGGGTTGAGGATAGAAGAAGAAGAAGAGTCGAGTGGTTGTGATAATGAAGATGAAAAGAAGGAAATGGCACTGAAGGGACCTAGCGTCGCAGAGAAGGTGGCCATTGTTGTCTTGGAGTTGAACCCCAAAGAACTTCTCGTTGGCTGAAGAAACCAGAGTCAATAGATTTGGATTTGATTTTGGATATTAGTAAGAGATAGATTTTCTTCCACGCATATATATATATATATATATATATATATATATATATATATATATATATATATATAACACCTTGCATAGCTTGAAACTCACATTCGTTCAAATTTATATAATTCATTTTTTCTCATTCTTTCAAGCATTTTATAAATTGAAGCTTCTCTTTCTTATCCATTTAATTTTAATTTTATAAACCTTTCTTTCTCGCGGACCAGTATCTAACACAATATCTATTTTATTTTAATCAATTATCATTTTAATTTAAAAAATAAAATTCTTATTTTAATTTAAAAAATAAAATTCTTATTTTAATTAATCATTATCGCATCTCACAAGTCTTTTTTTTTCTCATCATTATCTAATACATTGTATAATTATTTTTTATTTTACAATTTAATAACTCATTTCAATTTTGCATCCGTATATAAATATATTATATATTGTATCAATTTTTTTTTATTTCAGGGATCACTATAAACACAATACGTATTTTATTTTAGTCAATAATTATCTTAATTTAAAAAATAAAATCTTTATTTTTAAAAATTATTTTTTTCATCTCACGAGTTCCTTTTTTCTTTATATTTTAATTTAATTGATTTTACATAATCATTGTTCATTTTAAAATTAATAACTAATTTTAAATTTAAATACATATATAAATACATTTTATATCGTATCAAATTTACATATATATTTTATATTATATTAAATAATTTTATCCGTGCGGGAGCACGAGTATCTTACTACTAATATATATATATATATATATATATATATATATATATATATATATATATATATATATATATATATATATATATATATATATATATATATATATATATATATATATATATATATATATATATATAACACCTTGCATAGCTTGAAACTCTCACATTCATTCAAATTTATATTATTCATTTCTTCTCATTCTTTCAAGCATTTTATAAATTGAAGCTTCTCTTTCTTATCCATTTGATTTTATAAGTTCTTTTATGTTTTGATTTTTAGTTAGTTGTTTAAACTACATTAGTTGTTTTAAATACATTGGATAGTAGTGGAGATAAAATTGATAGCCTACAAGAACGTTCTTCTATTCACATATGTTTGGAGGATTAGGGAGCAATGTGTTTTTGCCATGGTTGAGAATCGCAGCTTTGTTCGGAGATATATCTCTGGATTTTCTTAGTGTTACTTTCGGAGAGTATCTTTGAATTTGTCTCAGGCTAAAATTTGGTTGATTTTGTAGATTTTGTGGATTTATCATGACATCTGGTTCGCAACGCCGAAGTTCCGACCTATTTGGTTTTGCTTCACGTAGTCGCCTGTCTCAGGCGCCTACTTCACCGATCCACGGGTCCCTAGATGATGCAGTAACACCTGAAGGTCATTTTGACATTTTCTTACTTCATTTGTATACATACCAAGTGGCTATGTCGTCCCACTTCCCTCGTATCACCGGACGGGAAGTTGTGGCTGCCTATAATAAGGATTGGCCATGTGGTCCCACTTTTGCATCGTACAGAGGGAATAATGCGAGTGAGTCATTTCGGGTGAATCTTGATCGTACTCTAGCATATGACATTTCCTTTTGTTCATACGGTGGTCACCGCAAGACACGTTCGTTAAACCTTATTTCTTTATACTCTGGATGACTATCATGTGGCTCATCTTTTATTTATTCTTATCTGTTTGAGCAAGTGACGCGCCAGTTTGGCTATCTGCAAATTGTTCTGAAACAACCGTCAGAGTTTATTTCTCCCACCGTTCGCCGCAAAGATCTCGGTGCAATTTTTGACGATTTTGAGAGTCATCTGGTACATGAGGAGTATCCTAGGGTACTAGCTCTTATACATTGGACTTATGTAGAAAGCTACATGACATGGTGTAACACGGTGGGAGAACTGACTTGGGTGTTTTTGTTTGACAAAAACATGTGCGGATAGCAAGATTCGTCGCCGAGTTTTATTTTATCCAATTTAGGAAAGGGTATAAAAGAACAGGAAAGACCTTAAAAAGATTTTGAGTTCGGGGGTAGGTTATAAAAGGGAAGGTGTTAGCATGCTTTATATCAATGGTTATCCATGGGCTCTTAATTACTTGGCTCACTCTAACTTGTTTGAAAAATGTGTAGTGTGTGTTTAGAAAATTTTCATAAGTCTTTGCAATGATCCTCGTATGGATGTATACAAAGCATTGAGTTTGAAAATGTTTTAAAAGTGGGGTGTGAAAAGAATTTTGAAAGAGTGAGCAAGTAATTAAGTGCTACCTATCCTAAGTTGGTCTTTCATGTTTCCTTATTTCCTTTCAAGGGTAAGATTGTCCTTACTATTAAGGAGTAAGTAGTCATTACTTTGGATTTATTAAGGGATGGGCGTAGGATCATCGTATGGTCATAGAAGGCAACTTGTAGGGGTATCTTTAGCAATTCGTAGGGACAATCATCATTATTTCGTAGGGACAAGATCATTATTTCGTAGGCAACTTCGAAGGGACTTATGATCTTTTAACTTTGAATGGACTATGATGATTTTTATTTGAAGGGACATTGCTTAAGACACCCCTATGTTCGAGGGACTTGACCATTTATTAAGGCAACAAAGAGGGGAAGTCCTAGGAGGTGTAGATGGCGATCGTAGAACGATCGACTTACCTGTGTGAATATTATTTTTAATTATTTATCTTATAGTTAGTGATCTAAGTCCAAATTAATTCAATTATTCTTTGCACTCCCTAAATTACTAACCACACATTAATATTTACAGAAATTTAAAAGCGAAATTTAAAAGGTCTTATGCCATTACATGGCTTCGGGGCAGTTACATAATAATCGAGCGAAAGAAGAATAAATTACAAAAAAAAATGCAACCTATACAATTTTTATATAAAAGAATGAATAAAGTGAATTAAATAAGAAAAGAAAAGAAATTATGAATACTTAAGTTTTTTTATTAAATTAAGTTTGTTAGAAAAATCAGGTTTGAAAATAATTAGGGTTTAATTAGGTTTTTGAAAATAAATTAAATTAGGTTTTAGGTTTAGAGAAAAAGAAAAGGTTTAGAGAAAAAAAAGGTTTAGATAAAATAATAAGGTTTAGAGTTTTAGGTTTGAGGCAAAATCGGGGTTTGAGGCAAAAAAATCAGGGTGGTTAGTTATGAAAGTTAGGTTTTTTAAGAAATTAATGGAAACCTAAATAAATTAATTTACAATTAAAACTTAATAAACTAATTTTTAAAGAAAATAACTAAGTAAACAAAAATATTATGAAATTTGGTTAAAGAAGAAAATTAGTGAAAGTTAATGATTTAGTTAAAATTAATAATGATTAATTAAATAATTAAGAAAAAGATTAAGAAAATAATAGAAACAAATCAAATTGTAAAAAAGATGGAGGCAGGGTTCGAACCCGCCACATGTACCTCGTATGCGCTTCCTTCTATCCACTGGGCTACCTGCATGCAGGTGATAATTAAACGCAAGTTAATAATAATAAGATAAAACAAATGAAAAGAAACTAGTTTTAAAAAAAAGTTGGAGGCTGGATTCGATCCCCTCCCTTCTACTTCATTTGTACGCTCTTCATCCACTAGGCCAGGCGCATCCTTTCTGAAACATAACGCAAACTATATTATATAAAATAAAACTAAATTTGATTTTTTATAAAAGCCCGCGCGCCATCATCTTCAACCTCTGGACATGCAAAACTTCCTGCGAAAATTGTTGGGAAATTTGTTGCGACTTTGTTTTCGTAGATAAACCTATGTTTTTCAAATACATCTGTAACACGGAGGGAGAACTGACTTGGGTGTTTTTGTTTGACAAAAACATGTGCGGATAGCAAGAGTCGCCACCGACTTTTATTTTATCCAATTTAGGAAAGGGTATAAAAGAACAGGAAAGACCCTTTAAAAAAGATTTTGAGTACAGAAGACCTCGTGGTCGTGAGAATCGTCATCGGCAGCATGTAGCTTCTGTAACTCTGGTGATTAATGTGACTCCAATTGTGCCAGTAGCTCCAAAGTATCAGTCATGCTATCAACCTCCTTCTATGTAACAAGGTGGTAATCAACAGGTTCGTGCTAAGCCGAGTTTTGACCCCATTCCAATGTTGTATGCGGATTTGCTTCCATCTCTGATTGTGAAGAATCTTGTGCAAACACGTATTCCACCTCCAGTTCCAGAGTCTATCCCATGGTGGTATAAGCCAGAGGCTCATTGTGATTTCCATCAAGTTGCCTCGGGGCATGATGTTGAGAACTGTTATCCCTTGAAGTTTGAAGTGAAAAAATTGATAAGGAGCAATGTTCTGTCCTTCAATGATGTTAATCCAAATGTGAAGATAAATCCGCTTCCGAAGCATGGTAATACGTCTGTGAATACGGTTGATGGTTGTCCTGGTTTATTCAAGATTTATGAGGTCCGCCATATTCGAAGGTCTTTGGTTGAGATGCATGCTTTCTTAAGTGAATATCATGATATTGATCACGATTATGCTGGTTGTTGCATTTGCTCGGTGAACCCTCGTGGTTGCGTGATTGTTAAGAGAGACATTCAAAAGATGATGGACGATAAGTTGATAGAAGTGACAGCAAAAAGAGATGAGTATGAAAATGAAGTGAATGTCATTGTGCCTCTGTTCAATATTCCTGAGAAGGTTGTTCCTGAGAAGGTGGTTATTTCTTTTGATAGCCGCAAATATGTTGTTACTCCCTTGGTGATCAATTTGCCTGGTCCAATGCTATATGAGTCTGATAAAGTTGTTATGTATCGGTATAATGCTACGATGATAGAAAATGGTAAGGAAGTTCCTATTCCTTCTCCAAGGTCTGTGGTTAGCATTGTTGATGTGACAAAGGTTACTCGAAGTGGTAGAGTTTATGCTTCGGATCCTCCGAAGAAAGCTGAAGATATAAATGCAAGTAAACAGATTATGGATGTTGTTGCCCGATCAGGCCAATTTGGTGATAGTGAAGATAAAGTGTTAAAATTGATAAAGAAAAGCGAGTACAACGTTACTAAGCAGTTGTTGCATACTCCGTCGAAAATATCAGTTTTATCACTCTTGATGTGCTCTGAGGCTCATAGGCAGTATTTGTAGAAGATTTTTTATCAAGCTTATGTTGATCATGATGTGACTGTTGATCAGTTTGATAGTATTGTGGCTAATATCACATCGTGCAACAATCTGAGTTTTTGTGATGATGATTTTCCTGAAGAAGGAAGGAACCATAATTTGGCTCTGCATATTTCAGTGAACTGTCAGAAAGATGCTATGTCTAAGGTGCTGGTTGATACTGGGTCTTCTCTGAACGTGATTCCGAATTCGACTTTGTCAAGGCTTGCGTACCAAGGTGCTCCCATGAGACATAGTGGGATTATTGTGAAAGCTTTTGACGGATCGAAGAAGACAGTGATTGGTGAAGTTGATCTTCCTATTCTGATTGGACCGTTTATATTCCAAATTACTTTTCAGGTAATGGATATATGTCTCACTTACAGTTGTCTCCTTGGAAGACCCTGGATTCATGAGGCAGGAGCTGTGACATCTACTCTCCATCAGAAGCTGAAGTTTGTGAAAGATGGGAAATTAGTGACTATTGGTGGTAAAAAGGCGATGCTAGTGAGCAATTTATCATATTTCTCCTATATTGATGCTGAAGAAGAGGTGGGAACTTCATTTCAGGAAGTTTGCACTTTTGTTCATACTCTAAAATAAAAAATAAAATCATTGTGCAGATTGATTGATAAACCCATTGAAAACAATGATCCTATGCCCACTCCCAACTTTGAATTCCCTGTGTTCGAAGCTGAGGAAGAGGATGTTGAAGAGGTTCCTGATGAGATTTCTCGGTTGCTTGAGCACGAGGAGAAGGTTATTCAGCCTCATGGAGAGTCTATCGAGATGGTCAATTTGGGTTCTGAAGATGATAAGAAAGAAGTCAAAGTTGGAGCATTGCTTGGTCCTGATGTTAAGAAGAGTATTGTAGAGCTTCTTAGAGAATATGTTGATGTGTTTGCTTGGTCTTATCAAGACATGTCAGGTCTTGATACTGATATTGTGGAGCATAGATTTCCACTGAAGCCTGAATGTCCACCTGTAAAGCAAAAGTTGAGAAGAATTCATCCTGATATGGCAGTAAAGATCAAAGAGGAGGTTCAAAAGCAGATTGAGGCAGGTTTTCTTGTGACATCTAATTATCCTCAATGGGTGGCCAATATTGTGCCTGTTCTAAAGAAAGACGGAAAAGCCCGAATGTGTGTTGATTACAGAGATTTGAATAAAGCCAGTCCAAAAGATGATTTTCCATTGCCACACATTGATGTGTTGGTAGATAATACGGCTAAGTTTGATGTGTTCTCTTTTATGGACGGATTTTCCGGTTATAATCAAATAAAGATGGCACCCGAGGACATGGAAAAGACCACATTTATTACACTATGGGGAACATTCTGCTACAGAGTGATGCCCTTTGGATTGAAGAATGCTGGTGCGACATACCAAAGAGCTATGATCATGCTTTTCCATGATATGATGCACACAGAAATTGAGGTATATGTTGATGATATGATCGCTAAGTCGAGGACTAAAGAGGATCATGTTGAACATTTGCTGAAGTTGTTTCAGAGGTTAAGGAAGTTTAAGCTTGATTTGAATTCGAACAAGTGCACATTTGGTGTACATTCTGGAAAGTTGTTAGGTTTCATTGTCAGCCAAAGAGGCATTGAAGTTGATCCTGATAAAGTGAAAGCTATTCAGGAAATGCCTGCTCCAAGAACTGAAAAGCAAGTAAGAGGATTCTTAGGCCGTTTGAATTATATTTCGAGGTTTATCTCTCACATGACTGCCACATGTGCTCCGATCTTCAAGTTGCTTCGGAAAGACAAAGGTTGTGTCTGGACAGATGATTGTCAGAGGGCATTTGAAAGTATCAAAGAATATCTGCTTTGACATCCTATCTTGTCTCCTCCGATGGAAGGTAGACCGTTGATCATGTACTTGACTGTGTTGGAAGATTCCATGGGTTGTGTGCTTGGTCAGCAAGAAAAATCTGGAAGAAACGAATATGAAATTTACTACTTGAGTAAGAAATTCACTAATTGTGAGTCTTGGTATTCCATGCTTGAAAAAACATGTTGTGTCTTAGCTTGGGCTGCAAAGCGTCTTCGCCAGTATATATTGAATCATACAACTTGGTTGATCTCTAAAATGGATCCAATCAAGTATATATTTGAAAAGCCTGCTTTGACAGGGAGGATTGCTCGTTGGCAAATGTTGTTGTCAGAATATGATATCGAGTACCAAGCTCAAAAATCTATAAAAGGTAGTATCTTGGCTGACCATTTAGCACATCAACCGATGATTACCAGCCAATCAAGTTTGATTTTCTAGATGAGGATGTGATGTATTTGAGAATGAAAGATTGTGATGAACCTTTGATTGAGGAAGGGTCGGAGCCTGGATCTCGGTGGGGTTTAGTTTTTGATGGTGTTGTGAATGCACGCGAAAGAGGAATTGGGGAAATGATCATTACTCCCCATGGTTCACATATTCCTTTTGCTGCAAGGTTGACTTTTCCTTGTGTCGCTCCCGATAAATGAAGTTAAGTCCAGATAAAGGTACAGACGCGAACGGTCGGCGAAAGGGACAATGAGAACACACAGCCGTGAACTCACTGGAGATGAATAGAGTCGCCAGCTAGGCATTTTTATCCCGGAGGAAAGGTAATGCTGCATAGACCTAGAAAGAAGATGGATAAGACAGTTGCGAACCAGAGAGACTGAGAAAGGGGGTTGGTTACAACCTGGGAAGGTATTAGCACCCAGATTGTCCGTCGTACTCGACGGGATCCACGCTTAAAAGATTTGTGTTTTAAAGGGGAAGTGTCAGTGCAATTTGTGTGTCAAAGAGCTGGAAAAGGATGTACAGGTGTCAGTGTAAAAGAAGTGTGAAGTGCATAAGTGAAGTGTCAGTGTAAGGAAAGAGTATGCTCATGATCATGATGCTAAGAGGATGAAGCTGGAAAGAGGGGGAATATACAGAGACTTTTGTTCGATAACTGTTAAGTTATGCCTACGTATCCTCTCGTGCAATGAGGAAGTCAGAACACCGTAGTTCGACCCAAAGAGACTGAAAGATGAATTGACTTGTGAACTGCTTGCTTGTCAATGCTCAAGTGTATGACCTGTCTGGCTCAGGTGCAAACTGTCTTGCATTAGACGGAAGAAGCAAGTTCTCGTTTATGAGTGAGGATGATGAGAAAAGAATCCCGAAGGAGACGATTATTGTTTGTTTTTGTGTTTTCAGTCTTTTATTGTTTTTGGATTTTGTCATAAGTTAATGAGCTTAAGTCTAAACCAATGGATTTAGTAAACTCATCACATCTTCCCTCTGATTAGGGGTAATGAGAATACCTTAAGTGTGAAGTCAGCTTCTCACACTTAAACACCTTTGGTGTAGGATTAAGATCATTAACCTACTTGTGATTAATTAGATGTTTTTGTTGTTTTTGTTTAGTGTTAAGTAATGAGGTTAAGCCATAATCAAGGATTAAACAGACTCATTACACCATCCTAATAGAAGGATAATAGATGAGGGTGTTTAAGCTGAGGAAAGCACCTCAGCTTAATCCATGATTAGGGATTAAACTCATGACAAAACAAACCTTTATTAAGTGGATTTTATTTAATGGTATGATGATGAAGTGGATTTTATGATTTGTAAGACAACTTGAGGGGGACTTGTCCATTAACACTAGGGTTAGTCCTTCTTAACCAATTAAGGAAGAATTAGAACCCTAATGCAAGGCCCAAGTTACAAGTGTGGTGTCTTGATACTTATTAAGTGAATTGATTAAAGGAGTTAAACACATTAAGGGTTTAACACTTATGATTAAAGTTATACACTCCATCCTAAGATAAGGATGCAGGCATAAACTTAATCACAAAGCCTTAAAGCCTTTAGGGTTTAGTCCCTGATTATGAGATGAGAAGAGAAGACTCAAAAGAGACACAAAGGTAAAACTAAGAGGGGAGACTAATCAAAACCCTAATCATTGTCATGCTTGGTTGATCCTAATGTTTGTGAGGTTAAACAAGAAAGATCTCCAATGGAACCACCAGGAAGCAGATGAAAGGATCAAGAGAAGCAAAGTGACTTGCTTCATTCAAGAAGTCAAGTCACTTGAAGAAAGAAAGTAAGAAGAACAAGAATGAGCAAGCTCAATCTCAAACACATATAAAAATGTAGCATGGATGCAAGAGAGATGAAAAGAAAAGGCATGAGAAGTGAAGGCAAATTCACTTCTCAGCATCACTTACCACCTGAAAAGTTAGTGAGAAAGATGCAATGCAATGCAAGATGAGATGAAATGACATGATGAGAAACAAAACCAGAAGCATACACATGATGCAAATGATGTTATGAGATGCTACAAACATGAAACAAGGCATGGAGATGATCATACAAGTTTATGAATGCAAATGAAGCAAGTTAGGGACCATGAAC
This sequence comes from Lathyrus aphaca, assembly GCA_963966055.1. Lineage (NCBI taxonomy): Eukaryota > Viridiplantae > Streptophyta > Magnoliopsida > Fabales > Fabaceae > Lathyrus > Lathyrus aphaca. The sequence continues at coordinate 146,909,239 of OZ014524.1, forward strand.
ATACATGAAAAGTTATGAAGCATACATGGCATACAACATGGCAAATACATGATGCAATGATCAAACATGCTTTCAATATGTCTTATGATGTCAAATGAAACAAATGGATGCTTGAAATGTCATGACAAGTCATGTTATGCAAGAGAATGCAAGAGGTATGCAAATGAAAGCCCAAATTAGGGTTTATGAACCAAACATCAAACAAAAACCAAAAACAGAAGCAAACCCTAAGATAAAAAAATGGAAAATGCCACTCAAAAGGCCCCTAATCTTATACTAAACCAATGCCCAAAGGAGAAGGTCTCAACTCGTAACCAATCTCAAGTTATGATTTTTCTAAGTTATTAGGGTTTTTAGGGTTCCTAAACAAAAGAAATGCCAAACAAATGAAAAATGCAAGATCAAATCATGGCCATTTTATCTCAAAAACTACATGCCAAATACAATGCAATGCAAAAAGAATCAAAGTCCAACTCTTCCTAGATAGGCAGAAATGATTTTTTTGAACTTATGATCAAAATAATGCACAAGAAATGATTTAATTCAATGGAAAATTCTCAAAATGCATCAAGATCAAAAAAGAAATTTGGTTTGAAGGTTGGACAATGTTTCTAAATGTCTTAGAACATTTCATGAATTTTTTGGTGATTTTTTAAATACCTAAAAGTATTTTTAATAAATTAATTTCCATTAATCAATTAAAAATAATCTTTTAAATATTTAAAAATACTTTTTTAATGATAAAAATAAAAATGAAAATATTTTTGTGTCATAAAAATTATTAAAACTTATGAGAGAAAGTTTCATAATTTTTAAGACATTTTTGCTATTTTAAATTAATTATGCAAAACAAATGAAAAAGAAAATGAATTAAATGAAAATAAAAAGAAAGTCAAATGAGTGGAGGGCCAGGATTGAGTCTGAGTTTGAATTAGTTGACCACGCGCGTTATCCAAGGGCTGTGGTTGGCTCAGATTAAATTAATTTAATTATAGATTAATTAAACTAAACACGTGGATTAGGGCTAAGCAAACAGATCTGGACCACACACGCGCGCGGGTAGTCAACGGGTCAAAGGCATCCAACGCACGAAATTCAAACTGGCTTAATGACTGGGATTAGGGCATAATCACTCTCAGGCTGCCGGAGAAGACTTCCGGTCGTCTTCTCCGGCCAGCACCTCCCCTGAAAATCCTCAAAACTCTAAAAACCTAACTAAAATGAAATCTAAAAACTGGGAAATGATCCCCACTCACTCACGAACCAAAACCCCTAAACAAAACACATTTATATTTCCTAACAAGGCTGAATCGAAACAAATAAGAACTAGGGCACGCAAGTTTCAGAGAGCAATTAAACTCTCATTTCATCACCATTTCAAAAACTAAAAGCATATTCGTGATCAGGAAGACACAAAGAACAAGTTTAGAACAAAAGAAATGATTTCTGGAAAAATATTTCTTGAGCTACCTGAGATTCGAAGCCTTCACTCCAGCTACCTTCAGGCCTCCTTTCTTGGTGAAATCCACTCCTTATGACCTCCTGTTGATGTTTGAATGCTTGGGAGAAGTTTATATTGGCTGGATGGAAAGTTTGATCAGCTTCTGCTCCAAGCTCAGTTGAGAATGTCAATGGTGATTCAGGCAGCTTCAGGCCAAGGTGAGAGGTTCTTTGTGGTCAAGGTGATGAATACAGAAGGTCTATGGAGTTTGTTTTGATGTTTGTGAGCTGTGGAGAGAGATTCGAAGCAAACTGCAAAAGGGAGTGAAAATGGTGAAGTGAGGTTACAGCTTGTTTCAGGCCTGGCTCTTGGTTGCTTTGGGCTCAATGAAGCATGATGAGTTGATTGATGAAAATGGTTTGAGTATTTTGTGGCTAGGCAGAGAGATTCGAAGCAATTTGCAAAATGGTGTGTTTTTGTGTATGTGATGTTGTCAAGTGTTTCAGCCTTGCTTCATGTATGAAATGGCTTGCAAATGGAAAGTATAAACTAATCCAATTGGCTGGATGATGTGACATGGCCTGCTGTGATAGGTAAGTTTGCTTTTGCTCAAAGTCCACCTTTTGTGTAAGAGAAGTATGGTGAGGTGCTAGCTTGGTACAAGGGCTAAGGGCTGCGCAGCATGGTGTGGTGAGAGAGCTAGCAAGGTCAGCATCCAAGGTTGCAAGTTGTAGGGAGTGTGATGAGTGCTTTTGCAAGTTGTCACCTTTTGAAATTTCATGAAAAATGCCTTGTTACATGAACTAAACACATGTGATTTTTGGTCCAATTCTGACTTTTTAGGACATGTAGAATGTTTATGTCATGGTTTGAAGTGAATTAGAGGTTACAAAAGGCATTGGTTCATGGTTTTGCAAAATTCACATTTGAAGCATGCCTTGAAAATCAATGATTTTTGCTAACTTTGTCACACCATAACTTTTGATCCAAGAAAAATTTGATCATGTTCTTGTACTTTTTGAAAAGGGAAAGATGTAATCTACAACTTTCATGACCAAAGTTTTTCCATTTGAAGCATTTTTGGATCAAGAATCAAGGCTTGAAAAATGACCTAAAATGAAGCATTCTTGAAAAGTCAACTATGCCCAAAAAGTCAACATTTGCAAAAACTCCAAATTCTTGATTCTTGTGAACTTCAACCTTCTTCCATGATCAAATAAAGGTCATATACGCTCAAAATGATGAAGATCACCCATTGGTTGGGTCATTGGGGGCCTCAGATGCCCTGATTTTGCACTGACTTGTCTGAAAAGTCAACTCTTGATCATATGACTTCCCCATGGAATTTCTTCATGAAAATTGATATGCATACTCCCTATACCATATAGAGACCAATGGAAACAAGAATGACCAAAAAATTTGGGGTTATGGCCTCTGAAACCAAAACCCTAATTTTAGGTCAACTGTGCAGTCTATCCTGGCTCTGCATCCACACCAATCCCAGTTCTTGTGATTCTTTTGCATTTTTGACTTTGAGAGGATGTAATATGATATAAGAACACACGTGGACCCCTTTGAAGTGGTTGGTGACCTTTGGAGTGGCTCAAGATGCCCTTGGATTGCTCAGATCACAAACCCTAGATGCAGATGACTTTGAATCTATGCAGTGAATCAAAAATGTGATATGAGATGGTATGATTGAGTTTATGCATATGAGGAGATCACAAGCCATGGTGTGAATGGGTGAGGGAAAATTTGGGGTGTTTACAGCTGCCCCTATTCAAACATGAGTTAGCTGTGCAGGTTGTAAGCGACGGCTTAACAGGCGAACAAGATAACTTGTGGTTGAATACCAAAGACAGTCCAAAATTTGCACTCACAGAATGAAAAAGAAAAGGGATATAGATTGTAAAGGAAAACAAAGTATATTGTAAAGTGTGGGCGACGGAGGACGACCGTCGAGCAGAGGACGACTGCTGGGTAAAGAGCAACGACGGGGACGGCCGACATGCTGGGAAAGGTGCTGAGCATAAAGCAATGACGGGGACGGCCGACATGCTGGGGATAAAAGGTAAAGCCAAGACGGGGACGGCCGACTAGCTGGGAAAAATAAGAAAACATGACGGGGACGGCCATCAAGATAAAACTGTAAAAATCTCTGGGGATTAATGAAACATGACGGGGACGGCCATCAAGTTCATAAAGCAAGGTAACCGACGATGGGGACGGCCATCGGGCTAAAAGAAAAGGGAAAGGGACCACGACGGGGACGGCCATCGGGTTAAAGAATAAATGAAATAAACAGATGATGGGGTACGGCCATCAAAGGTGAAGGACGATCACCTAGCAGGGTACGGCTGCTCTGTTGGGGAATGAAAGAAAAATGATGGGGACGGCCATCAAAGGTGGAAGACGACCACCTGGCAGGATACGGCTGCCGAAAATATCGCGACATAGGACGAATGCCGGATAAAAAGGGTCAACGATGGGGACGGCCATCGGACGAGCATGATGGAGGACGACCATCAGGAAGTGGAGGACGACCACTCAGCAGGGTACGGCTGCTCTCGAGGTTTCTCATGACATAGGACGAATGCCAGATAACCAAAATCAACAATGGGGACGGCCATTGGATAAAATGATGAAGGAAAATCATCAAAAGGTGGAGGATGACCACCTAGCAGGGGACGGCTGCTAAATATCAACGATGGGGACGGCCATCGGATGAGCATGATGGAGGACGACCATCAAGAGGCGGAGGACGACCACCTAGCAGGGTACGGCTGCTCTCAGGGTTTATCGGAACACAGGACGAGTGTTAGATAAGAAGGAAAATTGTTTGTTGGTGATCTACTGGGGAGTAGTAAACACGGACGAGTATTTACATCCAAGAAACAAAAGGTATAAGTGTTTAGATATTGTGTATAGATTAAAGATGCGGACGAGCATCCTTAAGACTATGATACGGACGAGTATCAGGTAGAAACAAATACTGACACATGTTCAGAGATGATGATACGGACGGGTATCAACGGGTTAACAGAGAACACGGACGAGTGTTGAATCTGAGGGGACTCTTCTGGGGAATAGTAGACACAGACGAGCATCTATATTCAAGAAGATGAAAGTGTTTGACACAGTGTATGGATTAAAGATGCGGACGAGCATCCTTAAGACTATGATACGGACGAGTATCATGTAGAAACAAACAATTGACGCATATTCTGAGATGATGGTACGGACGAGTACCAACTGGTTAACAAAGAACATGGACCAATGCCGAATCTGAGGGGATATAAAAGGTATATACAAGATACGGACGAGTATCTGAGTAGTATGAGTAGTTAACTGCTGGGGAGAGCGACACGGACGAGTGTCAAAAGGAGAATAGTATGAACAAATATTTGATATACAAAGTGTAGGTGACTGCGCTGGGGATATGACACGGACGGGTGCCAAGAAAGTGTATATAAGTATATGTGAGTGCAAAAAGGATGTCCTTGGCTTTCTGCTGGGATATAACACGGACGGGTGTCAAAAGGAGTATATACTGGTGTTCGTGATTTGTGAGGCAACTGCTTTTGCTGGGAACTCTGGTGGGGATTTTTCTTCTGTATGTTGATGAACTGTAGTCATTCATAGGTGTTGATTCATAACATGGCTCATGATTATGCTATGCGTTTGATTTTTGCCGTAATGCTCCGTATTGGACGGAATGCTACGCTTTGTGGGTGAATATGATGCAAATGTTATGATTATGCAAAGAGGCACAGATCTGGGATTCGGATCCCGCTGCTGCAGAGATCCCTAGTTGATCTGTTTGAAATGGACATCCCAGCTGGGGAGGAGATCATTGGTAGATCTAATAAGATGATATTTGCTTGGGGATACGGGTCACTGATAGACCTATCCTAATAAAATGAGAGGCCCAGCTGGGGTTTGTAGAAGCTTTCTTCACTTTGTTGTGATCCTTCATGAGCTGCTCTTCTGGACAGAGGCTGGAGCTCGGTGGGGAGATGATTCCCTGATTTTTGTACTCGGTTGAGGGCGAGACGGCAACTCGGCTGGGGAGAAAGAGGGACCCTTGACTCAGTCGGGGATGTAGGTGCCTTCCAGGATGCTTAGCAACTCTGATGGAGATAAGTAATAGCTGGAAACTCCGCTGGGGGGATGTTATGAGAGGCAACTCAGCTGGGGAGAGAGCACCTCGGGTGCTGAGAATGAGTGTTGACTTGCCAGCTCGCTGGGATGTAGCTTGCATGCCCCAGGTTGCGTTCTGGATACCTGCAATCCTGCAAAGATAAGGAAATGCACAAAAGGTCCCGAGGTATCCTTTACTGGATTCCGTCATAGGAGTTAAGCATTCTCAAGAGTAAGTATATTCCCTGTAAGCATGTTTTTATTTTCTTAGAGAGAAACATCCGTACTTATGCAATCAGTTTTTTCTTTTAAGACATCAGACATTTTTTGCAAATAAAATGTACAAAACGAGACATGACTGAAAATCTGATTTTATTAATTCATATGCCCTGAATTGGCGAGATACAGTCAAAGGAACATATCCCCTGAAATGAGGAGATTGTTACAAATTGAGAAACAAAATGCTGGCAGTGTTGATGACGCTTTAAGGAGCTTCCTCTTCACTATGACCCGTATGACTTTTGACGTTCTCCTCATCTTGCTTTTGAAGAAGGCTGATTCTGATCGAAGCTTGATCCTTTTGAAGCTTTCCAAGCTGCAAGTGATACAGACGAATTCAGAACACAGTTGTTCGCTTATTCCCTTATTTTGCATGGATCGCCCTTTCGGGTTTTCAATCCATCAGGATACCCATTTTTGCCTGAGTTGTCCAATGCGGCTTTTCAACTCAGCGGGTGTACATTTTTATTTATTTTCCCTTATTTTTGCCCGAGTCTTTTATTCTGTTTTTGACTCGCCGGGATGCCCTATTTTTGCCTGGACTTACTTTCTGTTTTTGTGTCCAGCGGGTCATTTTTATGCGAAGTATTTTTTAACTGCATCTGAATTCACAGGGGACGGGAAATCTTCACCATCCATGGTGCTGAGCATCAGTGCTCCACCAGAGAAAACTTTCTTTACCACAAATGGTCCTTCATAATTTGGAGTCCATTTGCCCCTGTGGTCTGTATGAGGAGGGAGGATTCTTTTCAGCACAAGATCTCCCACTTGGTACTCTCGGTGCCTGACTTTCTGATCGAAGGCTCTCTTCATTCTCTTCTGATATAGCTGTCCATGACAGATTGCAGCCAATCTTTTCTCTTCGATCAGACTCAGTTGTTCGTATCGGGCCCGAACCCATTCTGCTTCGTTCAGCTTAACATCCATCAATACCCGTAAGGAGGGTAATTCAACTTCAACAGGTAGGACTGCCTCCATACCATACACGAGTTGATACGGTGTTGCCCCAGTGGATGTTCTGATTGACGTGCGATACCCATGCAAGGCGAACGGTAGCATTTCATGCCAGTCTTTGTAGGTGACTACCATCTTCTGCACAATCTTCTTAATATTCTTGTTTGCCGCCTCAACAGCGCCATTCATCTTTGGCCTGTAAGGAGAAGAATTGTGATGTTGGATCTTGAAGTCCCGGCACAGCTCTGCCATCATTTTGTTGTTTAAGTTGGAACCATTATCAGTAATGATTCGCTCGGGAACTCCATATCGACAGATGATATCTCTCTTCAGAAATCTGGCTACCACTTGCCTTGTAACATTTGCATATGAGGCTGCTTCGACCCACTTGGTGAAATAGTCAATAGCAACCAAGATGAATCTGTGGCCATTCGAAGCAGTTGGCTCAATCTTGCCAATCATATCGATGCCCCACATGGCAAAGGGCCATGGTGAAGACATGATGTTCAGAGGATTGGGAGGCACATGCACTTTATCTGCATAGATCTGGCATTTATGGCATTTTCTGGCATAAGCACAACAGTCTGCATCCATTGTGATCCAGTAATAACCTGATCTTAACAACTTTTTAGCCATTGCATGTCCTCCAGCATGGGTACCAAAGGAGCCTTCGTGCACTTCATGCATCAATAAATCTGCTTCTGTCTTGCCAACACATCGGAGGAGTACCATATCAACGTTCCTTTTGTATAAAGATCCATCAGTGTTCAGAAGGAAACTACCAGCAAGCCTTCTCAAAGTCTTCTTATCATTGGAAGATGCCTCAGGTGGGTATGTCTGATCCTCCAAGAAGCATTTAATGTCATGAAACCAAGGCTTATCATCTTTGACACCTTCTGCCGCAAATACATATGCTGGTCTATCAAGTCTCGACACTGAAATCTGAGGTACAAAGTTAGCAGCTTGAACTTTGATCATGGATGAAATGGTAGCAAGAGCATCTGCAAATTGATTCTCGTCCCGAGGGATATACTCAAGCTTGACTGTTGTGAAGAACGTCAATAACCTTCTTGTATAATCCCTGTAAGGTATCAGATGATCCTGGTGGGTGTACCATTTTCCGTTGGTCTGATTGATTACCAAAGCTGAATCTCCGAATACGGTCAATGTCTTGATCCTGAGGTCAATGGCTTCCTCAAGACCCATAATGCAAGCTTCGTATTCAGCTTCGTTGTTAGTGCAGTTGAAAGTGAGTTTTGTCGAGAAAGGCATGTGAACTCCTTTGGGTGTAATGAGTACTGCACCAACACCACGACCATTCATGTTAACAGCCCCATCAAACATCATAGTCCATTCTTCTTCCGGGTCAGGCCCTTCAGTGTGAATAGGCTCTTCATGATCTTTTGCTTTAATGAACATGATGTCTTCATCAGGGAAGTCAAATCTCATAGGCTGGTAGTCATCAATAGGTTGCTCAGCAAGATATTCAGATAGTACACTGCCCTTGATGGCTTTCTGAGATGTGTACTGGATGTCATATTCTGTGAGAATCATTTGCCATCTTGCAACCCGTCCTGTAAGAGCTGGCTTCTCGAAAATGTACTTAACTGGGTCCATTTTTGAGATCAATAAAGTAGTGTGGGTCAACATATACTGTCTTAGTCGGCGAGCAGCCCACGCTAAAGCACAACAAGTTTTCTCGAGCAGTGAATAACGTTGTTCACAGTCGGTAAACTTTTTGCTTAGGTAGTATATTGCATACTCTTTTCGACCAGACTCGTCATGCTGGCCCAGCACACACCCCATTGACTCTTCTAATACTGTCAAGTACATTATCAGAGGTCTTCCTTCAACTGGTGGCATAAGGATTGGAGGTTCTTGCAGATATTCCTTGATCTTGTCAAAAGCCTTTTGGCAGTCTTCATTCCACCTGACCGTTTGTTCTTTCCTTAACAGCTTGAACAAAGGTTCGCAGGTTGCCGTTTGGTGAGATATGAACCGTGAAATGTAATTCAATCGACCTAAGAACACTCGAACTTCTTTCTCAGTCCTTGGTGCAGGCATCTCTTGAATAGCTTTGACTTTATCAGGGTCAACTTCAATCCCTTTCTCGCTTACAATAAAGCCCAGCAGCTTACCGGATCGCACCCCGAATGTGCATTTGTTGGGGTTCAACTTCAGTTGGTACTTCCTCAGACGTTTGAACAATTTGAGCAGATTCACCAGGTGACCTTCCTCTGTAAGGGACTTGGCGATCATATCATCCACATAACATTCTATTTCTTTATGGATCATATCGTGGAATAGTGTCACCATAGCCCGTTGATATGTTGCACCAGCATTCTTCAGTCCGAATGGCATCACTTTGTAGCAGAACGTGCCCCAGGGTGTGATGAAGGTTGTCTTCTCCATGTCTTCAGGTGACAACTTGATCTGGTTGTATCCTGAAAATCCATCCATGAAGGAGAATACCGAGAACTGAGCCGTGTTATCCACCAATACATCAATGTGAGGTAGTGGGAAGTCATCTTTCGGGCTGGCTCTGTTCAGATCCCGGTAGTCAACGCACATCCTTACTTTGCCGTCCTTTTTAGGCACAGGCACAATATTAGCAACCCACGGCGGATAGCTAGTCACAGCAAGGAACCCGGCGTCCCATTGCTTTTGTACCTCTTCTTTGATTTTCATTGCCATGTCCGGACGAGTACGGCGCAACTTCTGTTTAACTGGCGGGCATTCTTCTCTCAAAGGCAGCTTGTGCACGACAATATCGGTATCCAACCCTGGCATGTCTTGGTAAGACCAAGCAAACACATCTGCATACTCTTGAAGCAGATTAATCAGTTGTCTCTTCACTGAGTCTTGCAGGCAGGCCCCGATTCTAACCTCTTTCACGTCTTCATCTGTACCAAGATTGATCACTTCAACCTCCTCCTGGTGAGGAGTAATAATCTTTTCCTCTTGTCTCAACAACCTGGCTAGCTCTTCAGGAAGCTCGTATTCTTCTTCAACCCCTTCATCAGCTCGATTGATTGGATTGTCAAAGTCATACGAAGTCATAGCCGTGCTGTTGTCGGTGCTGTCTGGAAGGCACTCTCTGCAAGGGTTAAGTTTGTTCATTTTAGTGACTTGATTTTAATCTTTATTTAGAAAAGTGAAATGAAGTTGTCATTTTGAAAACACCGCCATTTATTTTTTGTACAAAAAGAAAAATGGAAAAACAGCGAACGAAAAGAAAAAGACTTGTTTGCAAAAAGATGTCTGATATTTCATTAATTAATCTTGTTTGCACAAAAAGTACAGATGGCCCGATTACAAAATGAGTCTTGTCATCTTGGGCAAGATGCAAGACTTTGATGCATGCTTATAAAAATACAGGAAATAATAATTACTCTGCATGAGTAACTCTTATAATTTCCTGGGAAGACCAGTTCGAGACACTGCTCCCCGGGATCTTTGGACGAATCCAGCTTTCCAGGTTGCGCTCCTCTTCCAGCTCGTCTTCCAGACAATTGATAGCATCAGGGGTAAGCATCCCCCCACTCACAAAATTGGGCTCTTTCGCAGCCGCTGCTTGATCTTGTTGAGTTGGTTTGTAACCCAACCCAAATCTGTCTTCTTTCTTCTCTACCGATAGCAATTTGCCCCAGCCTTGGGCAGTTCCTTCCTCAACAACCTTCCGGGCTTGTTGGTATGATGATATTGGAGTACCAGGAACAGCAGATGTTTCATTCACATTCAAGGCTTCAAACCCCTGGCTCATTGTTTCATGGATCTCCCCATCCATTTCAATGTATTTATAGGTAGCCAGGTGGCTGACAAAAATGTCCTCCTCTCCGCAGATTGTAACGATTTGACCCTCCCACTCATATTTTAACTTCTGGTGAAGGGTAGAGGTCACGGCGCCAGCAGCGTGAATCCATGGCCTACCCAACAAACAGCTGTAGGCAGGCTGAATGTCCATCACATAGAAGATAGTTTTAAAGGTCTGCGGGCCAATCGTTATGGGCAATTCAATCTCTCCCAGAACCGATCTCTTAGAACCATCAAAGGCTCTCACCACCAGGTTGCTGGGTCTCAACGCCAATCCGTCATACTCTAGCTTCACCAAAGCCTTTTTAGGTAGGACATTAAGGGATGACCCCGTGTCTACCAGCACATGGGAAAGGACAGCACCTTTGCATTCCATGGTTATGTGCAGGGCTTTATTATGGTTGCGGCCTTCCGTTGTCAAATCAGTATTGGTGAACCCTAGTCCGTGACTAGCATTAACATTTCCAACTACTGCTTCCAGCTGATTGACAGTGATCTCTTCAGGCACGTAAGCTGCGTGCAGGACTTTGAGTAGTGCATTCCGATGGGCTTCGGAGCACATAAGCAGTGATAGGATTGAGATCTTGGAAGGCGTCTGATGAAGCTGATCCACTATTTTATAATCACTCTTTTTGATGATTCGCATGAACTCATCAACCTCTTGATCGAATGGTGTCTTCAAAGCTTCCTTAACAGTTTGATCTTCCTGCACAGGGCTCTTCCCTTTTGCCTTGGCAGCAGCTTCTGCTTCGGCTGTGGGTCTCTGAATTTGTGGAGCGAAAAGACGTCCGCTTCGAGTGAAGCCTCCGCCTCCGCCCACATTGTCTACTTGTAGTGCAGGGGTTGATGATTCAAAAGTGATCTTTTGTCCTTCACAGTACAAGTCAGAGCCGTAATGCCAGGGGATGGCATTGCTGCTTTCATAAGGTACGGGTCCAGGCACCGTGATGGTGACTGGACTGATTGCAGCTGTTGAAGGAATTGTGATAGTCTGAGGATCATAATATATTGTAACTGGTGCTCTAATGGGAGCAGCACCTTCTGAGTTGTAGGCAGAGTTGTTTTCAGGATCATAGAATATGGTGACAGTTGAGACATCTTCATGATTTGTTGCTGGTGTTGTAGGAAACAATGGTGGAAGGATGGATGTTGTTGTTGTAGGAGGTTCAAAATGGAGTGATGCCGAAGTTGTAGCAGGAAGATTTGTTGAAAACTGATCATTTGAGATAATAGATGAAGTACTTGTTGATGAAACCGAAGAATTGTCAGGAACAATGGTTGTTGCAGTTGTAGGAGGTTCTGAAACCGTTGCTGATGAGATTGCTGGATTTGTTGGAAATGATGTGGTGATCTGAAGCTGGCCACTCTGAATAAGGCCGTCTATGCCATTCCTCAAATTATCGCACCCATTTACAGAGATATTGCAGTAAGCACAACCCAACTCACACCCCGGGAACATTTGACATTCCAAGAGCTGAGCTTTGATTTCCACCAACGGTGTCCTGATCTGTCCCACACTGGTTATTAAATAAGACGGCTTGTCTTCTTCAATAGCGTTAATTCTAGGACCACCGTGGTTCGGCATTGGGTTTTTATTGACATTGGGTGGAGGTGCGAAATTCAGAGCTTTCGAGTCTACCAGGTCTTGTACCTTCATATGCAGGGCTCTGCACTTTTCCGTACTGTGGCCAGGTGCGTTTGAATGAAAAGCACACCTAGCATTGGAGTCATAGTTCCTGGGTAGACTGTTGGGATCTGGAGGTGCCAGCGTCCTTAGCTCAACTAGGTTGAGTTTCAGGAGTTGTGGCAGCAGGGTAGCATATGGCATAGGGATCGGATCGATCACCCTATTAGCTTGAGATGGCCTCTGTTGGAATGGCCTTTGTTGACTGTTGTTGTTGGTGCTGCTGTTGTTGTAATTCCTTGGAGGATACTGATTTTGCTGATGGTACTGAGGTTGTTGTTGATAGCTTTGTTGCGGAGGTTGATAAACCGGCTGTGGATGAGCTGGAGCAGGAATGGTGACTGCTGCTATTGACCTTTGAACATATTGGGGCCTGCCCCTGTTTGAATGGATGGCATTGGTCTCGCCAGTTCTTCTCGGGCCTGCAAAAGGCTTTCTTGTACTACTGGACGAGCTTGCACCGTTGTCTGAGATCTTTCCCATTTTTAACAAGCTTTCAATTCTCTCCCCGGCTATGACAACATCTGCAAAGCTAGTGGAAGAGAAAGCAGCCAACCTGTCAATATATGTTCCCTGAAGGGTGTTCATGAACATATCTGCCATTTCCCGTTCAGACATAGGTGGTTGAACAGCAGCGGCCAGTTGCCTCCATCTCTATGCATATTCTCGGAAACTTTCCCTTGACGACTGTGACATTCCCATTAGGAGGTTCCTGTTGGGTGCCATGTCTAAGTTATACTGATACTGTCTGATGAAGGCCTCTGCCAGGTCCTTCCAGCATCTAATAGTTGCCCTTGTCAAGTGAGAGTACCATTCTCTTGATGCTCCGGTTAAGCTGTCTTCGAAATAGAACATCCAGAGCTTCTCATCCATTGTATAGGCCTTCAGCCTTCCCAGAAATGACTGTAAATGAGTCCGGGGGCAAGAAGTCCCGTTGTATTTTTCAAAACAAGGAGGCTTAAACTTATGGGGGATCCTGACCCCGTCTACCAAGCCCATGTCCATGACATCGAAGCCCAAAGAGTTTTGAGATTCTAAGGACCTCAACTTCTCAGCTATCTCATCCAATCTCCTATCATAAGCTTCTTCCCCAGCACCCATTACTGTGAACTGGTCCTCCTGAGGATCTTCTTGAAGTACCCTGGCTGCAGTGGCAGTCCCTTGAACATTTGCTGGAATATTGACCTCAGGATGGAGGTGTGGTCCAAATACCGGAGGGTTGACATGAGGTTGTACCCTTTCATTGTTACTAGTACCGGCAGTCCCTATATGTGGATCCTCTTGATTTTGCCTTTCCACCATGGCCCTCAATCTTTCCTGGCTCTGAGCCATGTTGTTCATCACTTCCATGAACTGCGTCATTTGATTCCTCATTTCTAGCCTTTCGTTTGCCATTTGATTTCTGACCTCAGTAAGGTCCTGCTGCATCTGATCCATTTGAATGCCTGGAAGGTTGCTACGGGTCGGATAACGGTGCGGACGGTTGAGGGGGGAAACTCGGCGCCTAGCAATAGTTCCTGAGGCATCACAACAGAGGTTAGCAACAACAAAACAAAAACCTACAAAACAAACAAAGGGTTAGCATGCAATGCAGTTATGCTTATTTGTTCTCAAGGTATCCGGTTTGGCCTTCAGTTTTGACCCTTCCAGACCCTTGGAGATGCTGTTGTTGTTGCTTGAAGAAAACTCAGATGAAGCAAACTGACACAAATATATTACAGAAGGTGGAATAATACAACTTGTTCATTTTACAACACAAGCCCTCTAAGGGGTCAAAATACATTACAAGAAAATAAAAGTACATGGAAAGAAAGCAACAACAAACAAATGGTCAAACATCAAGACCAAACTCATCCTCACGAACTTCCTTGAGAAGTGCTTCGGTCACAGGATCAGCCGGACGCTCCGTGAGATTCCTGATGAGGAGATTCCGGGTTGTAACAGCTGCTGCTAGCTTCTTGTACTGACTTTGGTCTTTGGACCTCTTCACCCCTGCTTTGATCTTCAGCTCTGATATCTCCCTTTGGGCTGCTGCCAGGGCTTCTTGTTGTTCTTTTGCACTAGCTTCCAGTTGCTCCATCTTGTCCTGAACTCTCTTGTCTTCCAAAGTACGAGCCTCGGTGATCCTGACCCACCGAGCCTGACTCTCCTTCAGATACAAGTCTGTCCTTGCTCTCTGGAACTGGGCTTCCTTGCAAGCATTCTTCAGAATTTGTTCTCCAACCTTAGACTTCTTGATATAATCCTCGGACTTCTCAATCTTAGTCAAATGCTCCACTCTCAACTTCTCCAACCTCTCAATCTCCCTCATACCTTCACTCCTCTCCCGGAGGGTCTTCTGCAAGGCCTGGGTTAGCTTCTCATTCCTTTCCTTCAAGCTCTCAAACTCGTCCAAACTGATAGTGGCAGGGGGTGGTGCTGAAGATGACTCAGGCATGTCTTCTATGGTAAAGGGCATCCCAGAGAATTGGGCCCTGGCACGGGACCACTCATAATATTGTGCTGATGCCACATTATTGCACTTCCCCAGAATGGTCACTCCCTTGGTTTGAACATTATCCCAGGCCCAAGCAGCCTGCCTAACAACAGTCAAATCAATCTTGTTCTCACAATAAAGAGTCTCAACCAAGTCCTGTGCCCTAGGAGTGTGGACCAGTGCATAGCCCAGTTGCCTTCTGAACAGCAGAGGATTGTAATTGATACTACCCTTAACTCCTATTAAAGGCACATTGGGAAAATGCCCACAGCTGGTGATGATATCCCTGCCCTTGGTGCTTTGAGTGCACCATCTGATATCTGCTGAAGTTAGAACAGTGAGTCTCTTAGCCCAGTTGCTCTGCTGATGAGGGTTTAGAAATGCATCTGTCCTGGGTAGATGCCTGAGAAGCCAAGTGTGGAACAATGGAGCACAACACCTCACTAATCTCCCCCTCTGCTTTTCATTCCTCTGATGCACTGAATAGTAAAGATCCCCCAATAAAGTTGGCACTGGGTTCTTCAGGATGAACAGATGGATTGCATTCTTGCTAATGAATCGAGGCTCATCTGCAAACAATACAATTCCATATATGCTCAAGGCCAGTAAAGCACAAACAGCTTTCCACTCTCCTAGGGAAGCTTTCAGGGTAGCTTGAGAGATCAAGAAATCCAGATGAAAGCCAGGGATCCCAGCTTTGGAGGTCATATGCTGCTCAATCAGGACAGGTTCCAGATGCAAAGCCTTTGCTACTTCTCCATTAGCAGGAAAGACCATCTCGGGGTTGAATGGGATTCCACCTTTGATGGGTATACCAACTAATGAGGAGTACTCTTCCAATAAAGGGCCTAACTGAAAGTCTTGGAAAGTGAAACATCTCAGTGGGGGATCATAAAACTGAATGCAGGTGTGGATCAGGCTTCTCTGTGATGGGTCCAGATCCATAACCATATCAATTATATCTCCATAACTTTCCCTAAACAATGGTATGTGATCTGGAGTGATCAGGGTTTGAATCCTCCTGATGTCTGATAACTCTGGCTGGAAGAAGTGATAGGTGATGTTGCTCTTTTTAGGGGCCATGATGCTGAGACTGAGTAGAGACAGGTGCTGATGATAATACTGAAGAAGTGGGCCACTGACTGGCTGAAGCAGATAGCTGATGAAGACAAGTCAATACTGAAGATGGGGTCAAAACCAAAACCAGATGAAAATGGATACCCTGAAACACAAATAAGCAAATGTCAATATGATGCAATGATTATGTATGCAAATGAAATGCAAGGGTCTGTGACTGAGCTGGATCTGATCAAAATGCCCTGATATAGATCCAAGTGTGTTCAAGAATTCCAGTTGGAGGTCTATAAATCCAGTAACCAAGGTGGGGGACTCAAATAAAGAGCCACATATCCAGGGTTTTAGAATCACAAGAACTGTCCCAAATTGAAGTATTCTTAAACAATCAAAGTAACAAGGTATTCTGAGGTCAAGGTACCTGCAAACCTGTAAACAGCCCAACCCCCTCACAGGTGGTGTTCTAAAACAAGGATCCTCAGACTTGGATCAATTATGAGAAGTGTGAACACTTCTAACCCGGAGGTACAATGTTTACAATAACCATAAAAGTTCCTCCTCTAATTCACCTCAGTTTCTGAAGGTCAATACTAAAAGGTCATCCAGACTTAGCAGGCTTCCCAGATAGCCCTAGCATTGCAGGAAATCTGCAACACAGAGTTCTCAAGAAGAAACCCATATCTGAACCGTGTTTCATATTCCCGCACCAGACCGAAATGGAATGGGAAAGAATATGATTCACTCTAGCCTAGGTGTCACTCAGGTCCCAGGTATAGGACCTTAACTCTCAATGGAACACCCATCCACCAAAGCAGACAACAGATCCAGCCAGCAGTATGACAGTATGATAAATGAAAAACAGTAAAGAAAGCAATAAATAAAGCTGTACAGAAAGCAGTAAATAAAGCAAATGTACACATACAAATAGCACATAACACCCCCAATAAACACAAACCAAACAAGCACTAGGAGGAACCCACAAAAAGAACCAGAAGCCCTGGTTGCAATATAAGGGTCCCCAGCAGAGTCGCCAAGCTGTCGCTCCCGATAAATGAAGTTAAGTCCAGATAAAGGTACAGACGCGAACGGTCGGCGAAAGGGACAATGAGAACACACAGCCGTGAACTCACTGGAGATGAATAGAGTCGCCAGCTAGGCATTTTTATCCCGGAGGAAAGGTAATGCTGCATAGACCTAGAAAGAAGATGGATAAGACGGTTGCGAACCAGAGAGACTGAGAAAGGGGGTTGGTTACAACCTGGGAAGGTATTAGCACCCAGATTGTCCGTCGTACTCGACGGGATCCACGCTTAAAAGATTTGTGTTTTAAAGGGGTAGTGTCAGTGCAATTTGTGTGTCAAAGAGCTGGAAAAGGATGTACAGGTGTCAGTGTAAAAGAAGTGTGAAGTGCATAAGTGAAGTGTCAGTGTAAGGAAAGAGTATGCTCATGATCATGATGCTAAGAGGATGAAGCTGGAAAGAGGGGGAATATACAGAGACTTTTGTTCGATAACTGTTAAGTTATGCCTACGTATCCTCTCGTGCAATGAGGAAGTCAGAACACCGTAGTTCGACCCAAAGAGACTGAAAGATGAATTGACTTGTGAACTGCTTGCTTGTCAATGCTCAAGTGTATGACCTGTCTGGCTCAGGTGCAAACTGTCTTGCATTAGACGGAAGAAGCAAGTTCTCGTTTATGAGTGAGGATGATGAGAAAAGAATCCCGAAGGAGACGATTATTGTTTGTTTTTGTGTTTTCAGTCTTTTATTGTTTTTGGATTTTGTCATAAGTTAATGAGCTTAAGTCTAAACCAATGGATTTAGTAAACTCATCACATCTTCCCTCTGATTAGGGGTAATGAGAATACCTTAAGTGTGAAGTCAGCTTCTCACACTTAAACATCTTTGGTGTAGGATTAAGATCATTAACCTACTTGTGATTAATTAGATGTTTTTGTTGTTTTTGTTTAGTGTTAAGTAATGAGGTTAAGCCATAATCAAGGATTAAACAGACTCATTACACCATCCTAATAGAAGGATAATAGATGAGGGTGTTTAAGCTGAGGAAAGCTCCTCAGCTTAATCCATGATTAGGGATTAAACTCATGACAAAACAAACCTTTATTAAGTGGATTTTATTTAATGGTATGATGATGAAGTGGATTTTATGATTTGTAAGACAACTTGAGGGGGACTTGTCCATTAACACTAGGGTTAGTCCTTCTTAACCAATTAAGGAAGAATTAGAACCCTAATGCAAGGCCCAAGTTACAAGTGTGGTGTCTTGATACTTATTAAGTGAATTGATTAAAGGAGTTAAACACATTAAGGGTTTAACACTTAGGATTAAAGTTATACACTCCATCCTAAGATAAGGATGCAGGCATAAACTTAATCACAAAGCCTTAAAGCCTTTAGGGTTTAGTCCCTGATTATGAGATGAGAAGAGAAGACTCAAAAGAGACACAAAGGTAAAACTAAGAGGGGAGACTAATCAAAACCCTAATCATTGTCATGCTTGGTTGATCCTAAGGTTTGTGAGGTTAAACAAGAAAGATCTCCAATGGAACCACCAGGAAGCAGATGAAAGGATCAAGAGAAGCAAAGTGACTTGCTTCATTCAAGAAGTCAAGTCACTTGAAGAAAGAAAGTAAGAAGAACAAGAATGAGCAAGCTCAATCTCAAACACATATAAAAATGTAGCATGGATGCAAGAGAGATGAAAAGAAAAGGCATGAGAAGTGAAGGCAAATTCACTTCTCAGCATCACTTACCACCTGAAAAGTTAGTGAGAAAGATGCAATGCAATGCAAGATGAGATGAAATGACATGATGAGAAACAAAACCAGAAGCATACACATGATGCAAATGATGTTATGAGATGCTACAAACATGAAACAAGGCATGGAGATGATCATACAAGTTTATGAATGCAAATGAAGCAAGTTAGGGACCATGAACATACATGAAAAGTTATGAAGCATACATGGCATACAACATGGCAAATACATGATGCAATGATCAAACATGCTTTCAATATGTCTTATGATGTCAAATGAAACAAATGGATGCTTGAAATGTCATGACAAGTCATGTTATGCAAGAGAATGCAAGAGGTATGCAAATGAAAGCCCAAATTAGGGTTTATGAACCAAACATCAAACAAAAACCAAAAACAGAAGCAAACCCTAAGATAAAAAATGGAAAATGCCACTCAAAAGGCCCCTAATCTTATACTAAACCAATGCCCAAAGGAGAAGGTCTCAACTCTTAACCAATCTCAAGTTATGATTTTTCTAAGTTATTAGGGTTTTTAGGGTTCCTAAACAAAAGAAATGCCAAACAAATGAAAAATGCAAGATCAAATCATGGCCATTTTATCTCAAAAACTACATGCCAAATACAATGCAATGCAAAAAGAATCAAAGTCCAACTCTTCCTAGATAGGCAGAAATGATTTTTTTGAACTTATGATCAAAATAATGCACAAGAAATGATTTAATTCAATGGAAAATTCTCAAAATGCATCAAGATCAAAAAAGAAATTTGGTTTGAAGGTTGGACAATGTTTCTAAATGTCTTAGAACATTTCATGAATTTTTTGGTGATTTTTTAAATACCTAAAAGTATTTTTAATAAATTAATTTCCATTAATCAATTAAAAATAATCTTTTAAATATTTAAAAATACTTTTTTAATGATAAAAATAAAAATGAAAATATTTTTGTGTCATAAAAATTATTAAAACTTATGAGAGAAAGTTTCATAATTTTTAAGACATTTTTGCTATTTTAAATTAATTATGCAAAACAAATGAAAAAGAAAATGAATTAAATGAAAATAAAAAGAAAGTCAAATGAGTGGAGGGCCAGGATTGAGTCTGAGTTTGAATTAGTTGACCACGCGCGTTATCCAAGGGCTGTGGTTGGCTCAGATTAAATTAATTTAATTATAGATTAATTAAACTAAACACGTGGATTAGGGCTAAGCAAACAGATCTGGACCACACACGCGTGCGGGTAGTCAACGGGTCAAAGGCATCCAACGCACGAAATTCAAACTGGCTTAATGACTGGGATTAGGGCATAATCACTCTCAGGCTGCCGGAGAAGACTTCCGGTCGTCTTCTCCGGCCAGCACCTCCCCTGAAAATCCTCAAAACTCTAAAAACCTAACTAAAATGAAATCTAAAAACTGGGAAATGATCCCCACTCACTCACGAACCAAAACCCCTAAACAAAACACATTTATATTTCCTAACAAGGCTGAATCGAAACAAATAAGAACTAGGGCACGCAAGTTTCAGAGAGCAATTAAACTCTCATTTCATCACCATTTCAAAAACTAAAAGCATATTCGTGATCAGGAAGACACAAAGAACAAGTTTAGAACAAAAGAAATGATTTCTGGAAAAATATTTCTTGAGCTACCTGAGATTCGAAGCCTTCACTCCAGCTACCTTCAGGCCTCCTTTCTTGGTGAAATCCACTCCTTATGACCTCCTGTTGATGTTTGAATGCTTGGGAGAAGTTTATATTGGCTGGATGGAAAGTTTGATCAGCTTCTGCTCCAAGCTCAGTTGAGAATGTCAATGGTGATTCAGGCAGCTTCAGGCCAAGGTGAGAGGTTCTTTGTGGTCAGGGTGATGAATACAGAAGGTCTATGGAGTTTGTTTTGATGTTTGTGAGCTGTGGAGAGAGATTCGAAGCAAACTGCAAAAGGGAGTGAAAATGGTGAAGTGAGGTTACAGCTTGTTTCAGGCCTGGCTCTTGGTTGCTTTGGGCTCAATGAAGCATGATGAGTTGATTGATGAAAATGGTTTGAGTATTTTGTGGCTAGGCAGAGAGATTCGAAGCAATTTGCAAAATGGTGTGTTTTTGTGTATGTGATGTTGTCAAGTGTTTCAGCCTTGCTTCATGTATGAAATGGCTTGCAAATGGAAAGTATAAACTAATCCAATTGGCTGGATGATGTGACATGGCCTGCTGTGATAGGTAAGTTTGCTTTTGCTCAAAGTCCACCTTTTGTGTAAGAGAAGTATGGTGAGGTGCTAGCTTGGTACAAGGGCTAGGGGCTGCGCAGCATGGTGTGGTGAGAGAGCTAGCAAGGTCAGCATCCAAGGTTGCAAGTTGTAGGGAGTGTGATGAGTGCTTTTGCAAGTTGTCACCTTTTGAAATTTCATGAAAAATGCCTTGTTACATGAACTAAACACATGTGATTTTTGGTCCAATTCTGACTTTTTAGGACATGTAGAATGTTTATGTCATGGTTTGAAGTGAATTAGAGGTTACAAAAGGCATTGGTTCATGGTTTTGCAAAATTCACATTTGAAGCATGCCTTGAAAATCAATGATTTTTGCTAACTTTGTCACACCATAACTTTTGATCCAAGAAAAATTTGATCATGTTCTTGTACTTTTTGAAAAGGGAAAGATGTAATCTACAACTTTCATGACCAAAGTTTTTCCATTTGAAGCATTTTTGGATCAAGAATCAAGGCTTGAAAAATGACCTAAAATGAAGCATTCTTGAAAAGTCAACTATGCCCAAAAAGTCAACATTTGCAAAAACTCCAAATTCTTGATTCTTGTGAACTTCAACCTTCTTCCATGATCAAATAAATGTCATATACGCTCAAAATGATGAAGATCACCCATTGGTTGGGTCATTGGGGGCCTCAGATGCCCTGATTTTGCACTGACTTGTCTGAAAAGTCAACTCTTGATCATATGACTTCCCCATGGAATTTCTTCATGAAAATTGATATGCATACTCCCTATACCATATAGAGACCAATGGAAACAAGAATGACCAAAAAATTTGGGGTTATGGCCTCTGAAACCAAAACCCTAATTTTAGGTCAACTGTGCAGTCTATCCTGGCTCTGCATCCACACCAATCGCAGTTCTTGTGATTCTTTTGCATTTTTGACTTTGAGAGGATGTAATATGATATAAGAACACACGTGGACCCCTTTGAAGTGGTTGGTGACCTTTGGAGTGGCTCAAGATGCCCTTGGATTGCTCAGATCACAAACCCTAGATGCAGATGACTTTGAATCTATGCAGTGAATAAAAAATGTGATATGAGATGGTATGATTGAGTTTATGCATATGAGGAGATCACAAGCCATGGTGTGAATGGGTGAGGGCAAATTTGGGGTGTTTACACCTTGTACCAATAATGAAGCTGAGTATGAAGCCTGTATTATGGGTCTCGAGGAAGCTATTGATCTGAGGATTAAGCATCTTGATGTGCATGGAGATTTTGCCTTGGTAATAAATCAGATCAAGGGTAAGTGGGTAACTCATCAACCCCACTTGATCCCTTATAGAGATTATGCCAGGTGGATATCAACTTTCTTCACTAAAGTTGAGTTTGATTATGTACCTCGCGATGAAAATCAGATGGCAGATGCTTTGGCAACTATAACTTCTATGATAAAGGTGCACCAGTGGAATGATGTTCCCATGATCAGGGTGATGCGGCTTGAAAGACCAGCTCATGTGTTTGCAGTTGAAGAGGTTCATGATGTTGGTATCATGATATTAAAAGTTTTCTCCAGAGTCAGAAATACCCACTTGGGGCATCCGATAAAGATAAGAGGACTTTGAGAAGATTGGCAGAAAATTTCTTCCTAAATGGAAATGTGCTTTATAAGAGGAATTTTGACATGGTCTTGCTCAGATGCGTGGATAGACATGAAGCAGACATGTTAATGAAAGAAATTCATGAAAGATCTTTTGGTACTCATGCTAATGGGCATGCAATGGCTAAAAAGATGTTGAGAGCATGTTACTATTGGCTGACAATGGAATCTGATTGTTGTAAGTATGTGAAAAAGTGCCATAAGTGCCAAGTGTATGCTGATAAGATTCATGTGCCACCAACTCATCTCAATGCGATTTCTTCCCCGTGGCCTTTCTCTATGTGGGGAATTGATATGATTGGTATGATTGAACCTAAGGCTTCGAATGGACATATTTTTATTCTTGTAGCAATTGACTACTTCACCAAGTGGGTGGAAGCGCCATCGTATGCTAGTGTGACCAAGCAAGTTGTGGTTCGGTTTATCAAGAATAACATTATTTGCAGATATAGTGTTCCGAATAGAATCATTACTGATAATGGTTTGAACTTGAATAATAAGATGATGAAAGAGCTTTGTGAAGAATTCAAGATTCAACACCATAATTCTTCTCCTTATAGACTGAAGATGAATGGGGTTGTTGAAGCTGCGAATAAGAACATTAAGAAGATCATTCAGGAGATGGTTGTCACATACAAGGACTGGCATGAGATGCTCCCTTTTGCTTTGCATGGGTATCGTACATCTGTCTGCACCTCAACAGGGGCAACCCCTTTCTCACTTGTTTATGATACAGAAGCAGTGCTCCCCGTTGAGGTTGAGATCTCATCAATGAGAGTTCTGATGGAAGCCAAGTTGACTGAGGTTGAATGGTGTCAGAGTAGATTTGATCAGTTGAATTTGATTGAGGAAAAGAGAATAACAGCTTTGTGTCATGGTCGGTTGTACCAACAAAGAATGAAGAAAGCTTTTGACAAGAAGGTCAAACCTCGTGTATTCAGAGAAGGCGACCTCGTGCTCAAAACGATCCAGTCTTTCATTACAGATTATTGGGGCAAGTGGACTCCGAACTATGATGGCCCATATGTTGTCAAGAAAGTCTTCTCTGGCAGTTCATTAATTCTTGCAACTATGGATGGTGAGGAGATCACTCGTCCTGTGAATGCGGATGCAGTTAAGAAATACTTCGCCTAAAAAATAAAAAGAACAACTCGCTAAGTTGAAAACCCGAAAGGGCGGCTTAGGCAAAAATGAGCGTCTCGGTGGATTGAAAACCTGAAAGGGCGGTCCAGGCAAAAATTAGAGACAAAAACAGAAATAATTATCCCGGTAGATTGAAAACCCGAAAGGGAAATCTAGGAAAATGTTAGGGATCATGGCAAGTAACTGCATCGACAGATTCGATCACTTGTAACGACCGAGGATTTCAGATTCCATCCTTCAGAAGAAATGCCCATCAAAGATTCTTATTCACTCATCCTTGACTGAAATTTCATACACAGTGGAATTCAAAGTTGATAGGGAGAATAGTGATCATTGTATTTCAATGTAGCCCTTTTCCATGTATTTACCATTTTTCAAACTTGTAATGATCTATGGAGTCCCGCCATTTGTTGACTACCATTCTATCAATAAATTTGAGCTTTTATCCAATTGTTTGAAACTCTTTATATTGTTTATGTTTACAAAATTTCAATTTCTTATTGATGATGATTTTTGAAACAAATTTAATAAATTTAATCTTTGAAGATTATAAAAACATTTTCTCTTGATTTGTGAACAAAGAAAGGATATCAATAGTGATTCCAGGGATGGTAAAGTCTAGATGTTTGTAACTTGTTTCTCCCAGAGTAGGGTTTGATCTGTTTGTGTCCTTATGGAATTTTTTATTGGTCCTGGCATGTCGATGTTATTGATGTTTTGTTCCCCCGGCAACCGGCTTGAGCAAGAATTATAAATACTCTTAATTATGTTCCTTTCCCCCAGAAGAGTTGTTGGAAGATATATCCTAGAAAATCCCCAGCTGAGTTTTGATCTCTTCCTCAGTAGTTTACCCTTGACTTGAAAGGTCTTGGAAGCCCCTGGTCGAGTCTTTGCTCCTCATCATAAATTGGTCGCATCCCTCAGCAGAAGTATGGGTATATCAATCAGTTTAGAGGTTTTCTTTCACTTGTTGCTGATTATTGATTTAAAATCCCTCGTAATTGTGATTTTCTATGATGTTAACTTCTGGCATCCCCCCGTGGGTAGAAAAGTCCAAACGTTCAGTAATGAAAGATCTTCATAGATCCCCAGTAAGTCTGCGTGTGATGGTTTCCAGCAGATCTCTATTTTTGATCTTTGGAAAGTTTTTCACTTTTTCCCTAAGCAGAGCATCAGTGGCATAACTCCTTCCCCAAGCAGAGTGAGAGTGATATAACTCTTTCCCCGAATGGAGCAGGAATAGTATGATGATTATTCCCTGCAGGAGTTTGATTAAGAACATTTTTGTCCCCAGCATGGATCGTGGAAGTATTCCCCATCCCCGACAGATTTTCCCCACAGAGTGTGTGTGTGGTTTTCCTCTCAAGTTTAGAATGCCAACCCTTAAGCAGAAAATGTTTATCCTTTCTATTTCCCCACTGAGTTTGCTTCTCGTGGATGATTTTGATTCAATTTCCTCCCCAGGTTATTATCTGGATGGAACTTCCCCAGTTGAGATATTTCCTCCTCGGGATGAGTCTTGTTTGATCGTTTCTCTCCAATTTGTTCTTGGATTGAATTTTGGTCCCTTTTTATGAGTTAATGTTTGCTTTGGAATTAAGCAATCATTGTTTGATAGTGGGCAATATTTTCTCCAGCTTGAGTATATTACTTTGGAATTAAGCTATCAATTTTTCGATAGTGGGTAATATTACCAAATTAATCAAGCTCTTTTGCTTGTACTCCTACCCTGTAAATCCGGTAGTTGAGAGTTCTTCTTTTTACCTAGTAAAAAGGTAATAAAAGTTGTTCCCCTTTGTTGTGATCCTACCCAGTAAATTAGGTAGTTGAGGTTTTTTCTACCCAGTAAAAGGTTAGTGGAAGTTATCCCTCTTTGATGATTTTGTTCCGACTCAGTATTCCTCCATTTTTGGACTCGAATACTTTGATTGGTTATTGTTCCCTGGAAGAGTGTTTACTCTTTCCCGTTGAACCCTGTTACCTTGATTATATCATATTTTATTTTCCCCATGTGGAGTCGGTTATCCAGTGATTTATTTTCCTGGTAATTCTTTTGGTGTCTTTTGTTTTCCCCGACGAGATATTTCTTCTGTGTCCCCAAGCTTTTGCTTTCCTCTGGGGGTCGTGTTTTCCCCACAGAGATCTTGAGTTTGCATATCATCTCATATTCATATCATATCATGTTCTCTTAGGAAAAAAAATTGGGTTTTCTATATTTAAGTCTCTCCCATCTTGCAGAGACGAAGGTGTCAATCTTCATATCTTCAGATTTAAGAAACTTAAATAGGGGCAGCTGTTGCACCCTAATTTTTTCCCTAAGTGTTCTTTGCATTTTCATCTGCATTTTGCATACAAACAAGATCGCACTGGTTACTCGATTTTTTCTCGGGTTAGGTTTATGCCTCGCAGGGGATCACCGTTGTCTTTAATTACTTTATTTGTTTATGTTTACTAACCATTAATCAAAATAAAAAAAATTGGTTTCCTTTTGCAAAACATTTATCAGGAAGAGGAACCATTGAAAATACCAAAAATAGCAGTCCTGCAGCTCGAGCGAAATTTCAAAGAAAAAAGTCAAAGTTGATTCGCAAATAATTCAAATTTTTATCTAATCAAGGATTTCCCAAGTTAATTGATTCATTCAAAGGATTTCCAAGGTTCATGTGTTTATTTCTTCGACGCACAACAAGAATCGGGCCGAAACAACCAAGCAATCATGTTTGAATAAAAAATTCAAATTTCAGCTTGGTTAACCGGTTAACCAGTGCGAAATTTTAATTTTTTATTCAAATTCAGCACCCTTAGATCATTAATTTAATTGGAATATTCTAGATCCATTGGTTTCTGATTTCTCTACATCACTTTGATCATTTCCTACCATAAACCCTCATTAATCACCACTCTTTTCCATTTCCCACCAAAATTCTAATTACCAAACCTAAATTCAAATTACCAAAGCAAGCTCCATTCCACCAAATTTCCATACCTAAGGCCTTTAAATAGGACCACAATTTCATTCATTCCGGAAGCTTTTGAGAGCCACAAAACCTCTTGCAAAATACTCCCCCAACACAAAAATTCTCCAAAGCTCACCTTTCTTTCTTTTGAAGTTATCAAGAATTCATATTGAATTCTTGACTAACTTGAGCTAAACCTTCATCCTTTCATTCTTTTGCTCATCAATTTTAGTAGATCTAAGCTTGTGTTGGTCCAATTTGAAGAAGAGCTTTTGGTAATTCATCTTCCTCCATAAACCCATATTCACCATCAACCTTCAAGATGTAGATTCTTGATGCTTTTGTTTCTAGATCCTTTGGATCTTTATTTGTTTTGATTGCAGGGATTCCACTGTATTTTGGTTTTAAAATTCGTGCAAATTCAGATCATGATC
The DNA here is from genome assembly GCA_963966055.1 of Lathyrus aphaca. Lineage (NCBI taxonomy): Eukaryota > Viridiplantae > Streptophyta > Magnoliopsida > Fabales > Fabaceae > Lathyrus > Lathyrus aphaca. The sequence continues at coordinate 146,936,283 of OZ014524.1, forward strand.
ATCCAATGTTTGAGAAAAGGTTTCAAAATGGATCATGCTGAATTTTCTGCATTTTTCAGCTTCTGGTACAACGTTAACCGGTTAATCGATTGGTTAACCGGTTAACCAGTTTCAAAATAGCGCAAATTATTCAAAATCTGCTTGCGTTAACCGGTTAACACAAGTCAGAATGGTGTTTTTGGCTTGTTTCAAGCCCCTTTTTGGTTCCTCTTTCTTCTTATTCTTCCTCCTTTTTATTTTTACCTTGGGAAGCACTTTTGGGAGTGATTTCTCCTTAATTTCAATGAACTTTGGGTGTAGATTAGAGTAGTTAATGTTCATTAATTCAAAACTACCTTTAAGTGGATTATTCAATTCATTTAAGGTACTTTGCATTAGTGATACATTTTCATGCTTGAATCCACTAAGATGAGTGATTTAACTTAAGGATGGAAGAATACTGTATGTGCGGCTCAATTTGGTATTCACCTTTAGTTTTGTGCGGTATCGCGTCCGGATAACGATTTACATATCGTTTATCTCGCATGCATTAGCACTAACATTATGCACCTTAATTGGTGGTGGCCGACCTCATTTGTAGGGTAATTACTTCGTAAATTACTCGGCGATTGCTTAACATAGACCTAAATGTGTGTCGCTCCCGATAAATGGGACCAGGCCCAGATAAAGGTATAGACGCGAACGGTCGGCGAAGGGAACAGTGGGAACACACAGCCGTGAACTCACTGGAGATGAATAGAGTCGCCAGCTAGGCATTTTTATCCCGGAGGAAAGGCAATGCTGCATAGACCTAGAAAGACATGGATAAGACGGTTGCGAACCAGAGAGACTGAGAAAGGGGGTTGGTTACAACCTGGGAAGGTATTAGCACCCAGATTGTCCGCCGTACTCGACGGGATCCACGCTTGAAAGATTTGTGTTTTAAAGGGGTAGTGTCAGTGCAATTTGTGTGTAAAAGAGATGGAAAACAAACTGTACAGGTGTCAGTGTAAGAGAAAAGTGAAGTATATAAGTGAAGTGTCAGTGTAAGAACAGGAGTGAAATGCTCAAGATCATGAGGCTAAAAGAATGATGCTGGAGGGAGGGGGGATATATAGAGACTTTTGTTCGATAACTGTTAAGTTATGCATACGTATCCTCTCGTGCAATGAGGAAGTCAGAACACCGTAGTTCGACCCAAAGATACTGAAAGATGAATTGACTTATGAACTGCTTACTTGCCTATGCTCAAGTGTATGATCTGTCTGGCACAGATGCAAACTGTCTTGCATTAGACGGAAGAAGCAAGTTCTCGTTTGTGAGTGAAGATGATGAGAAAAGAATCCCGGAGGAGACGATTATTGTTTGTTTTTGGGTTTTCAGTCTTTTATTGCTTTTGAAAGTTTGTCATAAGTTAATGAGCTTAAGCCTAAACCAATGGGTTAGTAAACTCATCACATCTTCCCTCTGATTAGGGGTAATGAGAGTACCTTAAGTGTGAAGTCAGATTCTCACACTTAATCACCCTTGGTATAGGATTAAGATCATTAACCTACTTGTGATTATTTAGATGTTTTTTGGTGTTTTGTTTAGTGTTAATTAATGAGGTTAAGCCATAATCAAAGATTAAACAGACTCATTACACCATCCTAAGAGAAGGATAATAGATGAGGGTGTTTAAGCTGAGGAAAACTCCTCAACTTAATCCATGATTAGGGATTAAACTTATGACAAAACAAGCCTTTATTAGATGGATTTTATTTAATGATATGATGATGAAGTGTTTTTTAGGGTTTGTAAGACAACTTGAGGGGGACTTGTCCATTAACACTAGGGTTAGTCCTTCTTAACCAATTAAGGAAGAATTAGAACCCTAATGCAAGGCCCAAGTTACAAGTGTAATGTCTTGATGATTATTAAGTGAATTGATTAAAGGAGTTAAACACATTAAGGGTTCAACACTTAGGATTAAAGTTATACACTCCATCCTAAGAGAAGGATGCAGGTATAAGCTTAATCACAAAGCCTTGAAGCCTTTAGGGTTTAGTCCCTGATTATGAGATGAGAAGAGAAGACTCAAATTAGACACAAAGGTAAAACTAAGAGGGGAGACTAATCAAAACCCTAATCATTGTCATACATGGTTGTTCCTAAGGTTTGTGAGGTTTTCAAGAACAATCTTCAATGGAACCACCAGGAAGCAGATGAAAGGATCAAGAGAAGCAAAGTGACTTGCTTCATTCAAGAAGTCAAGTCACTTGAAGAAAGAAGGTAAAAAGAAGAAGAATGAGCAAGCTCAAACTCAAACACACACAAAAATGCAGCAAGGATGCATAAAGGAGATGAAGAGAAGTTATGAGAAGTGAAGGCAAATCCACTTCTCAAAGTCACTTACCACCTGAAAAGTTAGAAAAGAAAGTGCAATGCAATGCAAAATGAGATGAAATGGTATGATGCAAAACCAAACCAGAAGCATATGCATGATGTTAATGATGCAATGAGATGCTACAAACCAGAAACAACACATGTGGATGATCATACAAGCTTATGAATGCAAATGAAGCAAGTTAGAACACATGAACATACATGGAAAGTTATGAAGTGCACATGGCATACCACATGGCAAATACATGATGCAATGATCAAACATGCTTTCAATATGTCTTATGATGTCAAATGAATCAAATGGATGCTTGACATGTCATGGCAAGTCATGTTATGCAAGAGAATGCAAGATGGATGCATATGGAAGCCCAAATTAGGGTTTATGAATCAAACATCAAACAAAAATCAAAATCAGAAGCAAACCCTAAGATAAAAAATTGAAAATGCCACTCAAAGGACCCCTAACCCTATACTAAACCAATGCCCAAAGGAGAGGTTTCAACTCTTAACCAATCTCAAGTTATGATTTTTACAAGATTCTAGGGTTTTTAGGGTTCCTAAACAAAAGAAATGTCAAACAATTTGAAAATGAAAGATCAAATCATGGCCTTTTTATCTCAAAAACTACATGCTAAACACAATGCAATTCAAAAAGAATCAATGTCCAACTCTTCATGAATAGGCAGAAATGATTTTTTGAACCTTGGATCAAAATAATGCATAAAAATGATTTTAATTCAATGAAAAATTCTCAAAATGCATCAAGATCAAAAAAGAAATTTGGTTTGAAGGTTGGACAATGTTTCTAAATGTCTTAGAACATTTCATGAATTTTTTGGTGATTTTTAAATACCTAAAAGTATTTTTAATAAATTAATTTCCATTAATCAATTAAAAATAATCTTTTAAATATTTAAAAATACTTTTTTAATGCTAAAAATAAAAAACAAAAATATTTTTGTGTTTGAAAAATTAATGAAACTCAGGATAAAAAATTTCATAATTTTTAAACAAGTTTTGCTATTTTAAATAAATTGGGCAAATAAAATGAAAAGAAATGAAATAAAAATGAATTTTAAATGAAGTCAACAGAAAGAATGGCTGAGATTGAATCTGGGGAGGGAGACATTGACCACGCGCCAGATCTAGTGGTCCTCATTTAAACTGGGTTAAATACAATTACGAATTAATTAATTGAGATTTAGGGCTAATGACTGCATCTGGACCATTCACATGCGCGCGAAGTCCACTGGTCAACGCAATCCAACGTGCCAAATTCAAACTCTCTTAATGACTGGGATTATGCCCTAATTATTTTCAGGTGGCCGGAGAAGACCTCCGGTTGTCTTCTCCGGTGGGAACCCCACCTGAAAATCCCTAAAAACTTCAAAACGCAACAAAAATGAAAACCAAGCATACAGAAATGATTCCCATGATCCACTGAATCAAAACCCCATCACAAACAACATTTATTTTTCCCCAGAATCATGAATCGAACAAAACATTTTTTAGGTCAACAGAGTTTCAGAAAGCAATTAAATTCTCATTTCATCACCATTTTCAAAACTAAAAGCACCAGGACAATCAGTGAAGCATGGAGAACAAGTTTAGAACTTAAAAATCCATTTCTGGAAAAAAAGTTCTTGAGCTACCTGAGATTCGAAGCTTTCACTCCAGCAACTTTCTGACCTCCCCTCCTTGTGAAATCCACTCCTTATGACCTCTTGATGATGCTTGAATGCTTTGGAGAAGTTTATGCTGGCTAGATGAAGAGTTTGAACAGCTTCTGCTCAAGCTCAGTTGAAAATGGCAATGGTGATGCAGGCAGTTTCTGGCAATGGTGAAGGGTTGTTTGTGGTCAGGATGATGAGTGGAGAAGGTTTGTAGAGTTTGTTTGAGTGTTTGTGAGCTGTGGAGTGAGTTTCGAATGAAACTGCAAGTTGGAGTGAAAATGGAGAAGCAATGTTTTTGCTTGATTCAGGCTTGGTTCTTTGTTGGTTTAGGCTTAATGGAGTATGGTGAGATGATTAGTGAAGCTGGTTTGAATGTTTGTGAGCTGGGCAGAGAGATTCGAAGAGAAATGCAAATGGGGTGAGTTTTGTGTGTGTGATGTTATGGCCTGTTTCAGCTTGGCTTCTTCTTATGTTTTGCTTGCTAAAGGATAGTATAAACAATTCCAAGTGGCCAGAGGATGTGACATGGCCTGCTGTGATTGGGATGTTTGCTTTTGCCAAAAGTCAACTTTTTTGTAAGAGAGGTATGGCTTGGGTTCTAGCTTGGTACAATGGCTAGGGCTGGCGCAGCATGGTGTGTATGGGAGGCTAGAGTGGTTCAAAGGCCAATGCAGCAAGTGGTAAGAAGCATCATGATGGTTTTGCAACTTGGTTACTTTTGGAACTTCATGAAAAAGTCTTGTTATACAAACCATGATCATGAGAAACTTTGGTCCAATTCTGATTTTTAGAACTCATGTGATGTTTGTACATTGGTTTGAAGTGAACTAGAAGTTACAAACAGCCTTGGTTCATGATCTTGCAAATTTCTCATTTGAGGCATGTCTTGAAAATTAGTGATTTTGGCCAACTTTTTCACACCATAACTTTTGATCCAAGAAGAATTAGATCATGTTATTGTACTTTTTGAAAAGTGAAAAATGTGTTCTACAACTTTCATGACCAAAGTTTTCTTATTTGAAGCATTTTTGGATCAAGAATCAAGGCTTGAAAAATGGCACAAAATGACATATTCTTGAAAAGTCAAACATGCCCTAAAAAGTCAACTTTGCAAAAACTTCAAATTCTTGATTTTTGTGAACTTCAACCTTCTTCCATGATCAAATAAAGATCATATACACTCAAATTGATGAAGAATGCCCTTTGGTTGGGTCATTGGGGGCCTCAGATGCCCTGATTTTACACTGACTTGTCTGAAAAGTCAACTCTTGATCAGATGACTTCCCCATGGAATTTCTTCATGAAACTTGATATGAATACTCCCTATACCATATAGAGACCAATGGAAACAAGAATTACCAAAAAATTTGGAGTTATGGCCTCTGAAACCAAAACCCTAATTTTAGGTCAACTGTGCAGTCAAACTTGGCTCTGCATCCATACCAATCCCAGTTCTTGTGATTCTTTTGCATTCTTGACTTTGAGAGGATGTAATATGGTATAAGAACACACATGTATCCCTTTGAAATGATTGATGGCCTTTGGAGTGGCTCAAGAGGCTCTTGGATTGCTCAGATCACAAACCCTAGCTGCAGATGACTTAGAAACTATGCAGTGAATCAAAATGTAATATGAGGTGGTATGATTGTTTTTATGCATATGAGAAGATCACAAGCCATGGTGTGAATGGGTGAGGGCAAATTTGGGGTGTTTACAATGTGTCCCGACTTCGGAATAAAAATCTAATTGGGTACTTGCACTTCCGTGGACCGGATCTCTTGTTGATCGCGTAATCCCAAAGTGGTTAATCATATTGCATTAAGAATCGAGACTTATGAATTTTTGATGCGTAGGTGCTTTGGGTCTCCCAATCACCTTTCAAATTTCATTGAATTCAGTTCGGTTTGCCTTGATTAATCGCTATAGTGTAAGATGCTAAGCGGATCCGGTTGCCTTTCGGTTTTGGTTACTTTTTTTTTGTAGTTTATTAAGTTCACCATACCATTATTATGTAAATATTATTATACTATTACTACTATTAATATTTTAGATTCTTGCACTTTAATTTCTTTTTGTTACTAACATTTAATTTCTTGCACTTTTATTGTCTTTATTCTATTTTGTTTTATCCATCCATATCATGTTTATTATTCGTTCTTATTATTTTAATTGTTGATTTTCCTTTTGTCCATTTGGATACCAAAAAACATTAATAAAGGATTAAACTTCTAAAAGACTTGTGAGTTTAATTTGAGTACTTTTGGTTACTATCCTTGGCATTGGAATGGAGATTTTAGACTTAGATTTTAGGATCCCTTCCCATTGCTTTGATCTTCATGAAGTTGGATTTAGCCTTTATTTGACCATTTGCTAGCTCATAAGGATGAAACTCTTATGCTCATAATTTGGAATGTCATCAAGTTTGGTTAGATCTTTCTTCCTTTATCTCCTTATTTTCTTTTTTTAGGATAGTCCCTTCATCTCCTCTCATTCTGTAATTTTCAAAATTTTCTCTCTTTTTCAAAGGATTCATTCTTTTCAAATCATCACCTCTTTAATAACCAAAAACCTTGACTTTTGTCAAGTGGATTTTACTTTTTTTTCTTTTCTTTTAAAATCAATGAATCTAATCATGTTGACCTTAATTCAAAAAATAAAAAGAATCAAACTCATTCAAGTGGTTTTGTGCCTTTGTGCACTTTTGTTTATTTTCTTTTAAAGAGTGCCGATTATGAGTCATTATTCTTTAGTCGGGTGCAAGTCTCTCAATCTCCATGGTTGTAGTTTGATGTAATTGAGTCTCTTGTCATTTGTGGGTTTTAGTGGCATACTCGTTGATTTTATCCGAGTTGGCGCCCTCCCCATAATGATGTATGAGTCCATGCCTTCATTCTCATGGTAGTTTGTTTAGCCATCCACTTGAAGACGACAAATTCTCTTCACTTAATAAAATTAATCATAACCCACCCTTTTCACTATTTATAGCACGAACTACGGGGTTTTGATCTCGTATTGCACTTTGTGGGTACGTAGGCATGAGGCGTTAAACCTCTCCAAACACAAAAAAAAATATTAAAAAAAATAATTCTTTCTCTCACCTCCCCACTCTCATTTTTATAAACCATTTTCAAACCAAAAGTAGTAAATTTTTCAAAGGGTTCCCGTGGAGTACCACAGACATTTTGGGTGCGTAAAACCTTCCCATTGTGTAACCTATCCCCTTACCTGTTTCTCTGTTGTGTTTCTTTAGCTTTTTGCTTTTAGATTCATTAGGATTTATTCGCTCTTTTTTCCTCTTCCTCTTGGAATAAAATAAAAGCGCGGTGGCGACTCTGTTTACTTTGAGTTAAGTTAACCAATAGCTTACACTCATGTTTTTACTGCTACACTTTGTTTTGTAGGGGTTATGGTAAGCCATGTGCGTGGCAGGGTATCCTACGTACACCTTCTTCCTTATCCTTTTACATTTTAATAGGTGTTTGCGATAAGCATTTTTGCTTCTTCGACATTTCACTTTTTTCATTGCCTCTGAGTTTTAATCTCATCTTCAATCTTTGAAGTGAGTTAGAACTTGCTTTCTTTTTATTTTTAGGATTAGAAAACCACATTAACCCTAGGATATCAATTGAATAAACAACTTAGGATGAGTCTTAGTCCCCCTAGTTTTGTCCTTTCTCGATTTGAGTCCTCTTTCATCTCAAAATAAAAATAAAATACCTAATAAAGGTCGAGCTTTCTCACGCGCCGGGGACTTTTCCATGGGGTATTTGCACGCATTCCATCTCATGATTAGGTGTAGGAAATCTATCATGATGAACAAGTCTTAGCATGAGGATGTCTCACAAACAACAATAAAAAAACACTTCTTCTAAAAGACGGTAAATGAACAATACACGTCTTTCCTGTGGGAGTTCTTTTCTTACCTCCTTCACTCATAACTCAAGAACTCTCTACGACTTGTCTCTTTGCAAGATGGTAACGCACTCGTACCAGACGAGCCTGCAACACCTAAGCATAGGCATATGCAGTTCTATTAATAAAAAACACAACAAAGTTCCCGCCTTAGTTAGGCGAACTACGTCGACTCTGATTCCCATTTCCCATGAGATACGTAGGCAATGTGGTAGGGCTTATTCGAGCGCATTCTTTATTTTCCCTACATTTTTCCCGTACCTTTTTGTTCTCTTTTTCCAGTTCCCTATCTCATTCCAGTTCCAGTAGCAGTTTTTATTCAACAACAGTTTTATTCCTTACCCTTTGAAACAGACTAACAAGCGTGGATATCGTCGGGTACGGCGGACGATCCGGGGTGCTAATACCTTCCCAGTTTGTAACCGACACTCGAACCCAGTTCATTGGTTCGCAGGACCTTCTCTTTTCCTTTTCTCTTAGGTTTGTGCAACATTACCTTTCCCATTCATTCGGGATAAAAATGCCTGGCTGGCGACTCTACCTTTTTCGTGCCACTTTCGCATTTGTACTAGGATGAAAATCCCAGGAACGACACTCCCCTTTTTAAGTAGCCCTCTGCATATATCGCCCTGAAGATTTCCACCTCCCCTGAAGTTACTACTCACAGCCCATGGGAAGACTTCCCAACAGCCTTGGTCATCTCTGGAGGCGGGATAAACAACGAGAACATCGCCATCTTTGTCAAGCGAAAGTTTGATGATCTTCTACTGACCACTCCTGATCAGCTGGCGATGCTGACCAGATCTCGGGGAAAATATAATCATATATCCTTTTTCCTCGAGGAATTACCAGGCGGTTCACCCAAATCTAGTATTCCCTTACTAGTAAGGGCGAAGATGGCGCATTTTGATGTTCGACGCATTCTGGTCGACCAAGGCAGCTCGGTGGATATCATGTATGCCCATCTGTTCAGAACCCTCAAACTGGACAAGTCAAACTTATCCCCCTACATCGTATCCGACCTTCAAGGGTTCAACCGAGCGACCACAAGACCGTGGGGATACGTTGAGCTACTTGTTCTATTTGGAGAGAATGAGACAACCAGAGAGGTTAAAGTCCAATTCCTGGTGATCGAATGCCCCTAGTTGTATAACTGCATCTTAGGGCGACCCACTTTGGTCGAGCTAACAGTTGTTCCCTCCACTTTCCACTTAAAGATGAAGTATTACACCAAGCTGGGTCGCGTAGTCATGATTCACGGCGACATCGAAGTTGCAAGTAGATGTTACAACGTTGCGGTCAAATGGCAGGTCATAATCAACACATCTAAAGGCAGCAAGAATCCAAGAACCAAAGAGTGTCCACCTTCCCCGCGAGTCAACTCTATCGACCTCGACAGCCGTCTCGACAAGGACGACACCGAAGAGAAGGGCCCCATCAACGGGCCAACTCCGACTCACCAAGTACGCCCAATCCCCGACAGCGAGTTCGAGCTTATCCTTCTGGGCGACAACCCGACATAACTGTGAAGATAGGTATCGGTCTACCGTCGGTGACAAAGGAACAACTTGCAACCTGCCTCAAGGACAACGCGGACCTATTCGCTTGGAGTGCAGCTGAGATTTCCGGTCTCGACCCTGAGGTCACCTGCCATCAATTAGCTATAGATCCGGCCATTAGGCCCATAACACAACATAGGCGCAAGCAGTCTCCCGAGAAAGTGGAGGCTGTCGGGCAGGCTATAAAAGACCTCTTAGAGGCGAATTTTATTTCTGAAGCCCAATACACAACCTGACTCTCTAATATAGTTTTTGTTAAGAAAAATAATGGAAAATCGTGAATGTGTGTTGATTATACTGATCTCAATAGGGCATGTCCCAAAGATAATTTTCCGTTGCCTAACATAGATAAATTGGTTGACAAATCTGCAGGTTTTAAACTCCTGTCCTTCATGGATGCGTATAGCGGCATTAACCAAATCCCCATGTCGGACACGGACAAGCGACATACGACCTTCATGACCTCGAATGGCAATTACTACTACAATGTTATGCCTTTCGGGCGGAAGAACGTCGGTGTTACATACCAGCGCATGATGAATAAGGTATTCTAAGGTGAGATCGGAGACATGCTCGAAGTGTACATGGACAACATGATAGTAAAGTCACACGAGGAGCCAGATCACACCCAACATCTCAGAAAGGTCTTCGAGCAAGCAAGGAAGTGCAAAATGAGGTTCAATCTCGAAAAATGCACCTTCGATGTTCGGATTGGGAAATTCCTCGGCTTCTACCTCACCAAATGAGGGATCGAAGCCAACCCCGACAAATGTCGGGCGTTCTTGGAATTCCCAACCTCGAACTCAAAGAAATCCATTCAATCGCTCAACGACATGCTCGCCTTCCTATCCCACTTCGTCGCTAAATCTGCACAACACGCACTTCCATTCTTCAAGCTACTACGGAATAAAGCCACCTTTGAGTGGACCGAAGAGTACGAGTAGGCGCTGCTCCACCTTAAGAAGGCTCTCTTTGAACCACCAATATTGTCACGGCCTCTGGCAAAAGAAACATTATACTTATATCTGTTCGTGGACACCGAGGCAGTCAGCGCTGCCCTCATCCGCAAGACAAACGACGGGCAAAAGCCCATCTATTTCACGAGAAAAGCCCTCTAGGGCCCCAAACTCAGATACCAACAGATAGAGAAGGTCACCTTGGCCCTGATAAATGCAGCAAGGAGACTGCGACATTATTTCCTCACCCATAAAATCAAAGTCCGGATAGACCAACCCATAAAGCAACTGCTCGGACAACCTGATATGGTCGGAAGAATGTTAAAATGGTTGTTAGAATTGTCAGAATTAGACATCCAATACGAAAGCAGGAAGGCCTTAAAAGCGTAGGTCCTGGCCGACTTTGTGGCTGAGATGATGTACGCCCTGACCCCGATTAATGGCGCCCATAAATGGACGATTTTCATCGACGACGCCTCCAGCTCGACAGGAAGTGGTGCAAGCATCATCCTTGAGAATGAAGACGACATCCTGATTGAAGTATCATTGGCACTGGCCTTCCCGACTTCAAACAACCAAGCCGAATACGAAGCATTCTTGGCAGGTCTATGACTAGTCGAAGACCTAGGGGCAAAGGAAGTAAGAATCTCCACTGACTCTCAGCTCGTGGCATCCCAAGTACGGGGATAATATCAGGCGAAGAACGATAACCTCATCAAATATCTAACCTTGGTAAAAGACAAACTAGAAAATTCGACTTTTGGGAGGTTCAACATGTCCCACGAGAGAACAACACCCGAGCAGATGTCTTATCAAAACTAGCAAACACACGAAAGAAGAACGAAAACAAATTTGTTATCCAAGAGATCCTCTACCGACCGAGCATCGAGAAACCTTCCCCTTCACTCGAGGTGCAGGCCATCAACGATGCTCATTGTTGGATGACTCCTATCCACACCTACCTCACAATGGACAAACTCCTAGCGGATACGAAAGAGGCATCTTCCATCAAAAGAAGGACATGCTCGTACGTCCTCCTCAAAGGCAAGCTCTATCGGCGAGATTTCTCTATCCCACTGCTCAAATGCATCAACGCCCAACGGGAAGTCGGAGGCACAAAAGGCACTTCGAGCGGGTTATTATTCGCTGACGATGCAACACGACACGAAGGAGCACGTCAAGAAATACGACAGATGTTAAAGACACGCAGACATGCACCTGGCTCGCCCTAACGAGCTAAAAACACTTTCCTCCCCATGGCCTTTCACGTGGTGGGGAATGGACATCCTCGGACAATTCCTGACCAGCTCCTACAAAAAAAAATATCTTATCTTTAGAGTAGATTACTTCACAAAATGGATTGAAGCTGAAGCCCTCGCTAAAATCATAGCACAAAATATACTTTGTTTCTTCAAAAGGAACATCCTTGCCCGCTTCGGCATACCCCAAGTCCTTGTCACCGACAATGGAATACAATTCACAGACAGGAGATTCCAGGATTTTGTCGCTAATCTAGGAACAAAGTAACATTTTACGTCCGTTGAGTATTCCCAAACTAACGGCCAAGCAGAGGCGGTCAATTTGGTGATCCTACGAGGATTAAAACGTAGATTGGGTGAAGCATAAAAAGTGTGGGCCGAGGAGCTACACAATGTACTTTGGGCATACCGCATGACCCCACACTCAACAACCAGGGAGACCCCATTTCAATTAACCTATGGGACTGATGCAGTCATCCCAATGGAAATCTGGAAACCCTCGATACAAACAGAAGCACCCATCGAAAAAGAGTTGAACGACAAAGCCCTACGAGTAGAGCTTGACCTCGTCGAGGAAATTCGTTCCGAAGCATGTCTACGGGAAGTTTCACTCAAACAAAAAGTAACTCTACGTCATGACGCAAAAGTCATTAAAAGGGAATTCCAAGTCGGCAACCTCATCCTTCAACGAAACCAGAAGAACCCGTGAGAAGGAAAGTTGGCTACAAACTGGGAAGGTCCGTAGCGTGTCTGAGACAAAACGAACAACGGAGCCTACTACCTCGAAAACTTACAAGGAGAAGAACTTGCTCGACCCTGGAATGCTGAAAAACGTAAGCAATACTACATCTAAACGACGGTGCGTTCATAAAAACATGAAAGATATGACCATGGCACCTCAATATTAATCAAAAGGAAGGTTAACATCCCCAGAAGACGGACATGACCTCCCTAGACATTGGAAACTTCGAACAAACTCCGGTGTCGCAGTACCATGTCGGCAAAGCACCCAACTCACGATGGGAAGGCCCAAACCACGGGATCAAGGCCCCGACTACGTCCCTTGTCCCGTTTTGCAACAGATGTAAAACTTGCCACCTTGTCGGTTCCCTAAACCGAAGAGCCTATATAGTCGAGCAAACAAGTTCATATCTCAATATCGAAACTAAACAACTTAAGAAAATAAACATTGTATTATAAAGACGACCAAAAATTGGTCGGTGAAAGTACAAAAAGGGCCAAACCCAAATTACAAGAGGCGCGCAGGCCATAAAAACAAAACGATGTGGCACGCAGGCCAAAAAAAACTATGGCACGCAGACCAAACCTACTCATTATGTTCCTCCTCTTCTCCTTCGTCTTTTGAGCCAGCGAAGGGGCAGACGATTTCCCCGTCAACCACCTCGTAATTAAAGGTCGTCCCCTCAGACACAAGCCCAAGGTTGACGACCTTGAGTTGGTCGGTAGCATTGTCAAAACCTTCTTGAAAAGTCCCCATGCAATCCACCTCGAGATGCCTGATTCGAGCAATCAGGTCACCCCGGCTTCGTAGGGCCTAGTCCTCCTTCCTCTCCCCCTCGGCAGGGAGAGTTAGCCCCTTCAACGCTGCAACCCGTAGACAGAGGCGCTTGTTCTCCACGACAGTTTCATTGAACTCGACCTCCCGGTCCTTCAGCTTCTTGTTTACTTCGACCAGGTTGTCCCGCTCGACCTTGACCTTGGCCAACTCGGTCTTCAACCCCTCCTGGAGCTTATACTTTTCCCTATAGTTAGACAAGTCCTTGGAGAGTTGGTCCTTTTCATATTTTGCAGCACAGAGCGCCTCCTCCGCGACCTTTAACTCGGACAATGAGCATGCGCTGTCGGACAAGACTAGGGTCGTTTCCATGACCCTGATCACAACAACAACGTCATGCGCCAGACTAGTCTGCCTGCTCGCCATGTCCTGGTCGAGTATGGCTTTGGCCTCCGCAGGCGCCACCCCGAAGGAACCTTCGGCGATGAAGGCCTCACACTCAAGATAGAAGGAGGGGAGAAGATATCATCCCCAGTTCTCAGAAGAACCACCTTCCACAACAGTTGATTGATTAGGCGGACTCTAAGCACTGAGGAGTTTGTAGAGAGGAGAATCACGTACCAGAATGGGGATGTTGGGCGTCGCCATCACCTGTGGAGAATTATAGGTAGGACTAGGGGTCCCAGAGCCGTCGGCCACGTCCTTTGAGGCTACCTGTCGAACGTGGCCTTTGTCCGATTTCTTCGACTGCTTCCCCGGGCCCATACTCTAGTTGTCCAATTTCAGCACGCACCCCTTGAGTTTGGGCATAGCATCTTGTAACATGGTGGGAGAACTGACTTTGAGTCGTGTTGCGGATAGCAAGAGTCGCCACCGACTTTTATTTTATCCATAAGGAAAGGACATAAAAGAACAGGAAATACCTATTTTTAAAAGACTTGGGTTCGGGGGGTAGGTTATATAAAGGGAAGGTGTTAGCACCCTTTATATCCATGGTTATCCATGGGCTCTTAGTTACTTAGCTCACTTAAATTGTTTTTGAAGAGTGTAGTGTGTGATTAGAAAAATTTCTTTAAGTACTTTGTAATGACCCTCGTATGGGTGTATACAAAGCCTAGTTTAGAAATTGTGAGGTGAAAAAGTATTTTTGAAGGTGTTAGCAAGTAACTATGAGGTACCTACCCTAGACTAAGTCTTTCATGTTCTCGTATGTTCTTTCAATGGTAGGACTATCCCTATTATTAAGGAATAGGTAGTCATTACCTTGGATGTGTTAAGGGACAAGCGTAAGGTCATCGTATGGTCATAGAAGGCAACTTAAGGGTGTTTTTAGCAATTTGTAGGGACTATCATCATTTATTCGAAGGGACAAGATCTTTAACGTAGGCAACCTCTAAGGGACTTGATCTTTTAAACTGTAGGGACTTGATGATTTTATGAAGGGACTTTGCTTAAGACACCCCTATATTCGAGGGACTTGACCATTTGTTTTAAGGAAACTGAGAGGGGTAACCTAGGAAGTGCAAGATGGCGATCAAAGATCGACTTACGTGTGTGAGTGTTTTGTTTCAAATATTTGGCTTATTTAAATTAATTTTCTAAGTTATTTTTAATCACATTTAGGTTATACACACCCTAAAATTACTAACCACACAATAAAATATTTATAAAATAAAATAAAGATGGTAAATAAACCTATAAGTATTACATGGCTTTAGCAGATACATAATAATCAAATAAAAATTTTAATAATAAATATAATAAAAATAATAAATAAACAAAAATAATAGCAATAATAATAATGATAATAATAATAAATAAAGAAATCAAAATTAAAATTTAAAAGAGAAATTACTTTTAGGTTAAACAAATATTATAAATTTTTTAGAGATTAATTAAGAAAATATAACAATTTAATAATATTAAGAAAATAATTAAATTATTTATACAATAATAGAAATAAAGGTTAATATATTAATTAGGGTTTAGAAAAATAAGTTTAATTTTTAGGGTTGAAAAAAAAATTAGGTTAAATTTTAAGATTAATGAAAAAAATTAGGGTTATCTAATTATAATTAAAAAAATACATTATTTTTATCTACAAAATATACATATCAATTATATACAAACATATTATAAAAAAAATAACTAATATAATTAATAAACATTAAGAAAATAATTATGAATTTTAGAAAATATAAAGTTTATATAAAATATTTTATTGGTTATTCATTTAGAAAATATTTTAATTATATTATTAAAACAAAATAAATAAAGAAAAATGAGAAAATTGGATAAAACAAGAAAAATCACTAAAAAGATAGGACCTGGGATTTGAACCCAGGTCCTTTACCTCAAATATGTAGCACAAAACCAACCAGGCCAGCGCGCGCTGGTGATACCTTTACATCACAAATTCATTATATTTTCAACCTGCAAAAGAAATAAATTAAAGCAAAAACAAAACACATCCAGCAAGAATTGAACCCAGGTTCTCATATTTGCACACACGCATGCCTTACCAGCTGAGCTATCAGCGTGCTTTGTCATTATAACCTAAACAAAACATAATAAAATAAGGCAAATATTTAAATTGAATTTTCGCGCCACACTTCATCACCTACCTCCAGCCGTCTGCTTAGGTTATAGCTACGATTTTCCGTCACTATAACTTATAGTGACGGATTTATTTCGTCACTAAAACCCCTGCATATCCAAACAGTGCAAATAACACAAATAAATTCACTTTAATGCATCAAATCAGTCCATATGAAGTTTCTAAACAAAATTAGAACGTTAATTTCATCACAAATTGTCTTAAACGAATGTCCCCAATTGAAACTTCTAAGAACCCTAACTTTTGGTTCTAACGCATACGACCATGGTTCTTTAAATTGATTGCCTAGAAACAATCCTTGCAATGTCACAAACACAAATCAGTATTTAAAAACAATTTATAATCTGTTAATATAGGAAAACAAAAAATTGAAAAGCCATGGAAGAATGAGAATTCGGATTATGCATTTAGATTAGTTTTTGATGATGCAAACGATTGGGATTCATTCAATGATCATCTTAGAAGGTGTTGCAACCTTGATTTTGTCTTGAAAAGGTCTCTAGCTCAAAATCTGAATGTGACTTTTCTTTGAAAATTTTGACTTTGTTCTTGGTTCTTGGAGGCTGCAAATCGTGTCCTTGTGCTTGCAGTGTGTTTGTGAACTTATAGTCATGCAATTAGGTTAAAAAGAATGGGCTTTGGATCATGAATTGAGGTTACTTGATGATGAAGGAATTCCATTGTCATAAATGTCACAAAATCAAATATTTTCTTGTTGGTTTGGTCTTGCACGAATTTGTAAGGTATCAATCACTTTTAAAAGTCAAATATTTGATCCCAAAGCAAAGATTGAATTCAAATATTTGATTTTTATATTTTATTTTCATTAAAATTGAATTTTATTAGATAAAATCCAAAATAATAAAATCTAAAATCTAAAAAATCTAAAAAAATGATCAATGGGTCGTGCTTTACATTATTATGAAGATTGGATGACAATTTGGTATGCCCATTTGGCAAAATTTGGTTTTAAGGTCCCATTTGCTTCATATACCTCCCAAAAATTTCCCAACTTTGACAAGGCACATCTCCCTAAATATTAAGGCTATGAAGGTGTTCTTGGACATTTTGGAAAGCTTAGAGAGTCCTCTAACCAACCTCTTTTGTCTCATGTCCATATCCTTTTCCATTTTCAAATTATGCCCTTTGGAAGATGTTGACTTTTTGTTGACTTTTAAAATGACCTATAATGTTTTAGCTCATACCTTCCAAATGAAGCATTTTTGGTATTGGCTTGTGAGACACAAAGTTGTAGAGAATTCAATTTTCTTCAAAATGAGCTTTGGATGGGAAATTTTTGATGAAGCATGTGAAAGTTATGGCTGGTCAAAGTTCAGTTGACCTTTCCTATGAAAACCCTAATTTAGAAACTCCTGATTCTTGATGATCTGAAATCTCCTTGATGAATCATGATCAAACCTTGATCAAATGATGAATTTTACTTCATAAACTCGATGTTGGCAAAAAATCATGAAGTTTGACTTTGGTTTGACCACAGTTGATCTCAGTTTGACTTTTTAACTACTTTGACTGATTTTTGCATATCTGATCATCTGACTGAGCAAACCTTTTGGGAAAGCCTTGAAACTTGACATAGGGATTCTTGAAGACATATAGGATGTTATGAAGCTCACTTGAAGCCTTGGAAGTCCATTTAGCTTGATTAAATCCAAAACCCTAGTTTAGGGTGCATTGCTTAGGAGGAGACTTTGTCTGAGGGAACTTCCAAGCTTTCTGACTAATTGTGAACCTTGTGAATCTTGTGAACCTCTTGGGATACCTTGTGAACCTTGTGAACCTCTTGGTACATCTTGGTAAACAATTCCTTGACTAGGGGAGGGCAAATTTTGGGGTGCAACAGCTGCCCCTGTTCAATTTTCTGAAACCTGATGAGTTAGATTGGCCTGTATGCCATTCGTGACTTGGAAGGTTGAAGGGGATTGAACACAAAAGCCTAAAACTTTTCACTCGTCTGTGCATAAAGTAACACTGTTGATTGGTTGTATATGCTGAAGTGGGCTTAAAGATGCCACTCATAGGAACTGAAGATGGGCTTATAGATACCATCCATAATATCAGAAAGTGATAGTATCTTTATGTTGTCACTGGATATCAGTACTAGGTCTTCGTATAGGTCGTCTCTGAATCATTCCTGTAACATGGTTTGAGTTGAATGTTAGCACTAAATCTTCGTATAAACCGTCTCTGCGTTATCTCTGGGGGAAAAGAATATCCTTCATTAGGTATCAGTACTTAGATCTTCATATAGATCGGCTCTGAACCATCTTTAGGAACATACTTTAATTTAAGCATCAGAATCAAATCTTCGTGGCGATCTTTTCTGAATTGCTTTTGGTAATATCTTGGGCTAAGTACAAAATCTTCGTATCGATCATTTAGGTACCATCCCACAGATCTGTTGTATAGACCATTAGAAATAAATCTTCGTAGCGATTATCTCTTCTGGAAATATCCCGGATTAGGTAATAGATCTTCGTATAGACCATTTACATACCTTCCCAAGGACAAAAATAATATCAGGATTAAATCTTCGTGGCGATCATCCCTGAACTTCTTCTGAAAGAATCTCTTGGATTAAGTGCTAGATCTTCGTATAGATTATTTACACACTATCCCAAAGATAGTTGACCATCAGAAATAAATCTTCGTAACGATTATCTCTTCTGGAAATATCCTGGATTAAGCACTAGATCTTCGTATAGATCATTTACATACCCTTCCGAGGACAACTTGAACATCAGGATTAAATCTTCGTGGCGATTACTCCTGAATTGCTTCTGGTAATATCCTGGACTGAACACTAGGTCTTCGTATAGACCATTTATGTGCCATCCCAAGGACAACTTGTATTGATCATCAGAAATGAATCTTTGTAGCGATTATCTCTGAATTGGATATCAGTATCTGATCTTCGTATAGATCATCTCTGAACTATTTGATAGTGTTTATCTGCCTGCAACTATCCTGAAAAGGAGAGGTTAGTTTATGCAAGATTATTTGATGTATGCATGTATGGCACGATGCTCTTAAGTAAAAATGCCGTATGTATTATGGATGCATATGCTGTGATATGATGTAAATGATGTATGTATGAATCATGTAGCCTGAAGTGTCTGGGTATCTCTGTATAACAACTGTTGGCTGGGGAAAATAAATCCCAGTTCGTTGCTGAGGAATATGAGGACTTCATTCCCGTCTTGTTTAATAATATGGTACTCAGAACCTCCCATCTTCGTTCGTCGTGCTTTTTATTGAAGGAATAAGTTCCTGAATATCCTGACTGAGGATAAAATAGATGGACATAGATCCGGAAGACTTAATTCTTCGGAGGATATGAAACTGCTTGAAGACTTCGTCGAGTGGGAGGTATAAGATATTACTTGAAAAGTTTTGTATGGATATCCGTAAAGACTACCCTGTGGGAATGGATTGGCGAAGCTTCGTTGAATTCCTACCCTCGTTCGTCCTTAGAAAATTCTATTACTGCATTTTATGCATTTCTGGTAAACATCAATCATATTCAAAAGCATACATACATTCAAACACAACCAATGGACGTTTTCGCTTAAGTAAACGAGGGAAAAGTAAACTTGAATTTAAACATGAGACTTTATTTAGAAAATGGCCTATAAACAGGCAAGTTTATACAAGGAGACAGAAACCCTAGTAAGAGGAATTTGCCGTAAAAGTTTTAAAAAACAAAGAAAAGCAGCTATGTGAAAAATAATCCTATTGATTTTCAATTCCACTATTGCCATTATCTTCAAGTATCTCATCTTTTGTTGTCGAGATGGAAATGATTGGATTGATCTTTATCTGTTTGAACTTGATCCAGGTAGCGCAACTGGTTAAGGTTACATGAGTGATCCAACGAGACATAGTCATACGCTTTAATCCCTAACTTTTTCCTGGATTGCCTTTTCAGGTTTTCAATCCACCGTGATACCCTTTTTTGCCCAAGCCCCCCTTTCGGATTTTCGACTTGCCGGGTGTACAATCATTTTATATATATATATATCCCTAATTTTTGCCCGAACCTTTTTGGTTCTTCGGGATGCCCTTATTTTTGCCAAGGCCAGTCAACCTAGCGGGTCTCTTTTTATGCGTAGTATTTTTTAACTATGTCTGCGTTTACGGGTTGTGGGAAATCTTCACCATCCATAGTAGTAAGCATCATGGCACCTCCTGAAAATACCCTTTTGATTATAAATGGTCCTTCATATGTAGGAGTCCACTTTCCCCTAGGATCACCCTATGGTAATACGATACACTTGATTACCAAGTCTCCAGTCTGATATACCTTTTGCTTAACCTTCTTATTAAAAGCTTTGATCATCCGTTTCTGGTACATTTGACCATGACAAACAGCTGCCAGCCTTTTCTCATCAATCAAATTTTTCTGGTCAAGTCGAGTCTGAATCCACTCATCTTCATCCAAGCTTACATCCTTCATGATTCTCAAGGAAGGGATCTGAACCTCAATGGGTAGAACTGCTTTCATACTATAGACTAAGGAGGATGGGGTTGCCCCTGTTGAAGTACGTATTGTAGTACGATAACCATGAAGAGTAAATGGAAACATCTCATGCCAATCCTTATATGTAACTGTCATCTTCTGTAGAATCTTCTTGATGTTCTTATTAGCAGCTTCTACTGTATCATTCATCTTTGGACGATACAGAGAGGATTTATGATGCTTAATCTTGAATTGCATGCAGAGATCAGTAATCATAATGTTGTTCAGATTAGAGCCATTGTCTGTGATAATCCTTTCAGGGAATCCATATCTACATATGAGATTATTCTTAATGAATCGAGCCACAACATTCTTAGTAACAGATGCAAATGAGGCTGCCTCCACCCATTTTGTGAAGTAATCAATGGCAACCAGGATGAAACGATGCCCATTGGAAGCAGTAGGCTTGATCTCACTAATCATATCAATGCCCCACATGGCAAAAGGCCAAGGAGCAGTCAACACATTCAACGGAACTGGAGGTACATGCACCTTATCAGCATAAATCTGACACTTGTGACATGTTTTGGAATGTTGATAGCAGTCAGCTTCCATGGTAGACCAATAGTAACCTTCTCTCAATATCTTCTTTGTCATGGTATAACCACTAGAATGAGTGCCAAAGATCCCATCATGCATGTCTTCCATAATCTCTGTTGCTTCCTTCTTATCCACACAACGAAGCAAAGTCGAATCATGATTGCACTTGTACAAAATTCCATTACTCAATAAGAACTTAGCAGAAAACCTCCTCAGAAACTTCTTATCATTGACAGATGCCCCTTCAGGGAACTCCTAAGCTTTAAGATACCTTTTCACTTCATAGAACCAAGGCTTTCCCTCTATTCCTGCAGTATCAATCTCATTACAATATGCGGGCTTCTCAAATCTATCAATAGTAATTCTGGGAGCTTCATCATCCCAACTAATCTCAAACATAGGTGCCATGGTGGCTAATGCGTCTTCCAACTGATTCTCTTCTCGTGGAATATGTCCAAAGGTAATTTTTTCAAAATATGGGATCAAAGACAACACATGCTCTCTGTAAGGAATGAGATTTGGGTGTCTGGTATCCCAATCCCCTTTAATCTGACTAACTACCAGGGTTGAATCTCCATACACGTCCAGAAACTGAATCTTCATCTCAATGGCAGCTTTGATACCCATGATACATGCCTCATATTCAGCCATGTTATTGGTACAATAGAAACAAAGTCTAGCAGTAATTGGGGTATGACAACCTTCAGGGGAAATGATCACAACACCAACACCATTACCAAGCGCATTAGAAGCTCCATCAAAAACCATAGTCCATCGGGATCCCAGTTCAAGTCCGTCATATTGTCTAGGTTCTTTAGTAACAATCATAATATCTTCATCTGGGAACTCAAAATTCATAGACTGATAATCATCCACTGCCTGATGAGCTAAATGATCAGCTACCACACTGCCCTTAATGGCCTTCTGAGTGGTGTACTGTATCTCATATTCTGTTAAAATCATTTGCCATCTTGCTATTCGTCCAGAGAGAGCAGGTTTCTCGAATATGTACTTGATTTGATCCATCTTTGAAATCAACAAGGTAGTATGAGTCAACATATACTATCTTAGTCGGCGAGCAACCCATGCCAAAGCGCAACAAGTTTTCTCGAGCAGTGAGTATCTTGTTTCACAGTCGGTAAACGTTTTGCTAAGGTAGTATATTGCCTACTCTTTTCGACCAGACTCATCATGTTGCCCCAACATACACCCCATTGAGTTCTCTAATACTGTTAAGTACATAATCAAGGGTCTTCCATCAACTAGTGGCATCAAAATTTGAGGTTCTTGGAGGTATTTCTTGATCTCATCAAAGGCTATCTGGCACTCGTCATTCCATTCCATTACCTGATCTTTCTTCAACAACTTGAAGATTGGCTGACAGGTAGCAGTTAGCTGGGAAATAAATCTTGAAATGTAATTCAGTCGTCCCAAGAAACCTCTAACTTCCTTTTCAGTACGGGGAGCAGGCATCTCTTGTATAGCTTTTACTTTTGCAGGATCCACTTCAATACCTTTTCCACTGACAATGAAACCTAGGAGTTTACCAGACCTAACTCCAAAAGTACACTTGTTTGGATTCAATCTCAGTTTATACTTCTTCAACCTCTCAAATAACTTGTGCAGGTGATCAAGGTGTTGTTCTTCATTCTGGGACTTGGCTATCATATCATCCACGTATACCTCTATCTCATGGTGAATCATGTCATGAAACAAAGCCACCATAGCATGCTGATATGTTGCCCCAGCATTCTTCAAACCAAATGGCATCACCATATAACAAAAAGTGCCCCATTGCGTAACAAATGTAGTCTTCTCCATATCTTCTGGTGCCATCTTAATCTGATTGTAACCAGAGAAACCATCCATGAAAGAGAATACCTTATGCTGAGCAGTGTTGTCTACCAAAACATCAATATGCGGAAGTGGAAAATCATCTTTAGGAATGGCCTTGTTCAAATCCCTGTAATTTACACACATGCGTACCTTACCATCCTTCTTAGGCACCAGTACCACGTTTGCAACCCATTGAGGATAAGAAGTCACAACTAAGAACCCTGCATCAAATTGTTTCATCACCTCTGCTTTAATCTTTTCTGACATTTCAGGATGCATGCGACGAACCTTTTGCTTCTTTGGACGATAGTCTTCCTTTACTGGCAGATGGTGAACCACAATATCAGTATTCAACCCTGGCATATCTTCATATGACCAAGCAAAGATCTCCACATAGTCACGTAACATCTGGATTAGTCTGTTCTTAACACCATCTTCTAATTCAGCCCCTATCTTGACCTCTTTCCTGTTTTCCTTAGTTCCCAGATTCACAACTTCGATTGGCTCTTCATGTGGCTGTATAACTTTCTCTTCTTATTGTAACAACCTAGCAAGCTCTACAGGTACTTCACAATCTTCCTCCTTTCCATCTTAAGCTTGATAGATCGGATTCTCGAAATCATAATAGGCAATAGTAGAACTGTTATCAACAGGATCCATAGTGGATGAGGATCTGCATTTTAGTGATGTGGGTGTGTGTAAGAACACATAGCTGATAAAACAGAAATAATAATAAAAGAAAGACAAGGAGCACAATATTTACGAAAACGAAACGTCCATTGATTTTATTGAATGAAGTATGCAAATGAAATGACATCCCGAAACAAGCATACCATTGTGCACCGGGTAAGACACAAGGCTTAAAAGGTTTTATTGTTCAAAATTACAAACTTAAAACAGAACACAGTAATAGTATTTACTCCTGACTAAAGGAGATAGGAATAATGTCTTCAGCCTTCCAATTGTTGATCTCATCACACATGGTAGGAAATATCCAATCATCTAGGTTGTAGTCTTCATCATGGTCACCTACAGCATTGATTTGATCTCTTATGACCCCTTTATTAGTGATGCGAACAACACGAGCACGACGAACAACCCTCTGAGATTCTGCAGTGAAACCCAAACCAAACTTGTCAGACTTGTAAGGGATGTTGGGAAGCTGACCCCAAATAGTACAACCACCTTTTTCAACCACAGCCTTAGCATCTTTGAGGGAGGCCATTGCAAGAGGTATTCTAGTAACCACGGGAGCTCTTTCAGAAATAGGGACAGACTGAGGAACAGGAGCAGAGCAAGGAACAACTTCAAATGTTTGACATGGAGTTTCAACCATTTCACCCTCCATTTCTACATATTTGAAAGTATTCACGTGGCTAACCATGTACTCTTCTTCACCATAGACAGTGACAATTTTGTTTTTCATCGGATATTTCAACTTTTGATGCAAGGTGGAAGTCACAACACCTGCCCCATGGATCCAGGGGCGTCCAAGCAAACAAGAATACGCAGGACAAATATCTGTCACATAGAAAGTAGAGTTGAAGACTTAAGAGCCTACTTTGATTGGGAGGTCTACTTCTCCATGTACCACTCTTCTTGAACCATCAAAGGCCCTCACCACCACATTACTTGGTCTTAACACAACATCCTCAGGACCGAGCTTGTCCAGAACCTCTTTAGGGAGCACATTTAATGAAGAACCATTGTCCACCAGCACATGAGACAAAGTAGTTCCCCTACATTCAATGGAGATATGTAGAGCCAATTATGATTTCTCCTGGTAGGAGTCAGATCGGCATCAAAAAAGCCCAGACCATTATCACTAGTCAGATGTGCAACACAATTCTCAAATTGATCCACAGGAATTTCATTGGGCACATGAACAACCTTTAAGAACTTGATTAAGGCTTTAGCATGGGCCTTAAAACACAACAGCAAAGATAACATGGAGATTTTGGAGGGATTATGCCCCAACTGGTCAATAATATCATAATCACTCTTGTGAATGATCTTTAGTACTTCTTCCATCTGTTTAGAAAAATTTTCAGCAGTTGGTGCCTCAACTTGCACAGGTTCAATCACAGGACCTTTGCCCCGAGCATCAGTACTTGGCCCAGAATTAGAGGTATGAGTTGGAGTAATTGTACTTTTAGAGGTATCTTGAGGGGAGAAGATTCTTCCACTTCTGGTGACCTTACTAGATCTAGCAATGTTGTCCACATCAAGATTAACATCAATAACAGGTGCATCAGTCAAAGGCTCTTGTTTGACACCATGGATATAAACATTAGAACCATAATTCCAGGGTAAAACTTTATCAGAAGTATAAGGAACTGGGCCAGGAGTGGTAATGATCATGGGAGCCACTCTAGCTTCAACAACAGTCTTCACAGGGCCTTCAACAGTAATCTTCACTGGTCCTTTGGATGTAATCCTGACAGGACCTTTGGAGGTAATCTTCTCTGGTACTTTATCAACCATAGCTACATCTTCAAGCTTCGTGCTTCGAGTCATATGTTAAAACATACTTTCCACATAAGGAGTCCTCTCAAACAATATAGTGTAATTGTCCATGAGGCGTTGAATACCATCCTTCAACTTCCAGCAGCTATCAGGTTTATAGGCACAGTAAAAATAGTCTTCCTTGCAACCTGGAAAGAACCCAGCCTGCACCAGCTTCTTTTTTATAATGGATAATGGTGTAGTCAAATTTTTTACTGAGGAAACATAAGAAACTTCATCAACACCATTAACAGTCTTCTCATGATTGGGCATAGGAGCAGTGATTACATTTGGGGTCCCAGGAGGGTCAAATTCAATTTCCCCAACTTCGATCATGTCTTAAATCTTGTTTTTCAACACCCAGCAGTTGTTGGTGTCATGTCCCGGACTATTAGAATGATATGCATATCTTGCATTAGGATTGTACCGAGGAGAGGATGTATTAGGATTCTGAGGAGGATCCCTTAAAGTAATTAGCTCCCCTTTCAACATGTGTTGCAAGGCTTGGGCCAGTGACATGTTGATCTTGGTGAACTGTCTTCAAGGCTTCTGTTGATTGTTTTATTGTTGCTCTGGTGTTGTAGGGGCAGGATTGGAGATGTGAACTGCTCCCATAAATTGGTGACTCCTGTTACGACTATGTTGACCATATACAACATTAGACTCCTTCTTTCCACTAGGGGGCTTCTTAGCAGTGCTTGATAAAGAGGCACCCACCTGTATCTTACCACTTCTTATCCCACTTTCCACACGTTCTCCAGTCATTATCAGCTCAGTGAAACCAGATGATGAGCTTCCAATGAGGTGACTATAAAAAGGACCATTCAGCGTACTCATAAACATATCCACCAGCTCCCTGTCAGTCAGAGGAGGTTAAACTCTGCCAGCCAAGTCTCTCCATTTCTGGGTGTACTCTTTGAAACTCTCCTTAGCACCCATAGACAGGCTTTGGAGCTGCATGCGAGTTGGTGCTAAATCAGCATTATATTGGTATTGCCTATAGAAGGCCTCAGCAAGATCATTCCAATCATGAATATTAACACTTTCGAGTTGATAATACCATTCCAATTGAGCTCCAGATAAACTCTCTTGGAAGAAATGAATCCACAGTTTCTTGTCAGCGGTATGTGGTTGAATTCTCCGGACATAGGACCTCAAGTGTAGTTTAGAACATGAAACACCATCATACACCATAAAAGCAGGAACCTTGAAGCCAATAGGTCTAACCACTCCAGAAATTAAACTCAAATCTTCAAAATCAAGCCCAGAAGATTTTTGTAGTTCCATAGCGTTCATTCCGTCTACCAACATCTTATACTTCTCCTCACTAGCAGGATCATGATAATATTTCTCCTCAGAATCAGAATCTTCCACAGTATCATGGAGACTACCTCCTTCTCTCTCAGAATTTTCAGACTCAAGATCCTCAACCTCTTCTTTTGTCTTGACAGGACCTCTGAATCTTCTACCCAAGTTGATGAAGTCCCCTGATTTTCTAATCTTCTTCTTCTTCTTAGTTAGAAGTGCCTTCAGCTCATCTTGTCCCTTGGACAAGTTCAGGATCAGTTCTTGAAATTATGCATTATGAGCCTAGAGATCCTTAACAGTTTGTTCGAGAGCCATTTCTGCTGAAATAAACAGCGAGAAGATAAGATACATGTTCATAATAAACCTGTGATGCAATGATATGGTATGTAGATGCATATGCAATGTTTTCAAGGACCGCAGGATTTAAATTTGTGTAAACAACCAGAAATGAAACTTTTATTAGTAAGCAATAAACTTGTTTGCCTCTTGGGCTTACAATAAAATGAAATAAATACAAAGATGGGGTTTTAAGTCTCCCATGGACGTTTCCTCTTTGTATGGAGGTATGTGTTGAGATTCTGCTCTTTGTGAAGTTGTCTTGTCAGCTCCAGGATTCTTTCTTGACTAGATTTGAAATGAGTCTCAAAAGTATCCCTTTGTTCCTTCAACTGGATCCAGGACCTCTGCAACTCTTCCATATCAGTGGGCATGTCTGGATGAAGGATGATATAAGGAATATCTCCTTCAACAACAGGCTCCATGGTAACTGGCAAGATGGCATCATAAGATTCTTAGCACGTGCTCGTACCCATCTGAGATAAGGTTCCATGGTAATGGAGTACTTTGGTTCCAGAGTCTTGATGTCAACCTTGTTCACTTTACCCCAAGCTCGTATGAACCTTTGACGGTAACCTTGCAGATCGTTGTCGTAGTCGAACACAATACCCTGAATAAGCATGTCATGAGGACCATTGTTCCGAGCATAACCTGTAGATGTTTAAGAATTGGCAGAATTTTTGACCAAACAAGAAATGTTCAATTCAGTTCAGAATGTCCTATCAGATGTTGGGACATTATCAAACAGAGTATATGAACTTATATCAGGATGTCTCATCAGATGTTGGGACATTGTGTTAATAACTTAGTTCAGTTTTTCAGGATGTCCCAACAGATGTTGAGACATCTCAGACCTGCTACCAGAATTAATTATTGATTAACAGATCAGAGATATTTAAGGAGAATTATCTGGAATTAATTAATGATGGATAAAAACAGAACAAGGCGCATCTGTAGGGAGTTTTATATTGAAGATTCAGTTTAAAACAGAAGACCTAAGTCACCTAGAATCTAGGAAGTAACAAACCCTAAATTCAAGGTGGAAGCTGCATGTGTATTAGGGCTGGATCATCCTACAGAAAGCCCAAATTACAGATACCTATTTAAGCAACAGAAACTCATAGAATTGAGTACGAATTTCAGAAGATCAAATAGGGTGTCTAGTATTTTAATAGCAGGTTGTTTTTATGTACCACTTTATGAGCTTTTAAGCAAAAGTGCATTTGTAACTTGATTGAAACTGTGAAGTAAGATCAAGCTGTATTGTTTGAAGGATGTCTTCAATTTCAGTAAACTTGTAAACTTGATCACTGTGTGATTGAGGGGGAGTGAGTAGGGTACTATTATCTAAGGTGTGTCTTAGGTAGAAATTGCATTGGGTAGTTATTAAGTGATAGATTAAACAGGGTGGTTTAAGTCTAAAATTAATATTACTTATAGTGGATTTCCTCCTGGCTTGGTAGCCTCCAGATGTAGGTGTGGTTATACACTGAACTGGGTTAACAAACTTCTGTGTTGTTTACTTTTCTTGCTATTTAAGTTTTGGTTAAATCTGTCAAGTGTCCTATCAAGTGTTGGGACATCTCTTAGGACATCTCATACCTGATCACAGAATTTCAATTGGCATCAGAGCAGGCACCCTGCCTGTTTATACTGGGTGAGATCTAGGGAAAACAAATTCTGTAACATGGACAGAGATATAGGGTCAGTAAATAGACCACCTATACTGGATGGATCTAATTATGACTACTGGAAGCCAAGAATGATTGCATTCTTAAGATCACTTGACAACAGGGCATGGAGAGCAGTAAATGTTGGATGGGATCATCCTGTCCAAGACACCAAAGATGGATCAAAAGTGCTGAAACCTGAAGAAGAATGGAGTAAGGAGGAAGAAGATTCAGCACTAGGCAACTCAAAAGCCTTAAATGCCTTATTCAATGGCATTGATAGGAATATTTTCAGACTTGTGCATCATTGTGAGCTGGCCAAAGATGTTTGGGACACTCTCAAAACAACTCATGAAGGAACATCAAAAGTAAAAATGTCAAGACTTCAACTTCTCACCACCAAGTTTGAAAACTTGAGGATGAAGGAAGATGAATCAATTCATGAGTTCTACATGAACATCTTGGATATAGCCAATACTTCTGGAGCTTTGGGAGAAAAGATGACTGATGAAAAGCTGGTAAGAAAGATTCTCAGATCTTTGCCAAAAAGATTTGACATGAAAGTCACAGCAATAGAAGAAGCTCAAGACATATGCTCCATGAAAGTTGAAGAACTCATTGGCTCCCTTCAAACTTTTGAGATGGGAATGAATGAGACAAATGTTAAAAAGAACAAAAGCATAGCATTGGTGTCAAATACCGATGAAGAAGAAGATGATGAATCAGAAAATGGTAAAAGCTTATCAGAAAACCTAGCTATGCTTGGAAGACAATTCAAACAGATTCTCAGAGGAATGGATGGCAAATCCAAATCCAGTGGAAAATACACAAACTCTTCTGAGAACAGGAGACCTTATGATGCTAATAAAAAGTCAAATTATGCTGAAAAGACCTGTCAAGAAGGAATCAAGTGCCATGGATGTGAAGGATATGGACACATCAAGAAGGAATGTCCTACCTTCTTAAAAAGACAAAAGAAGGGACTATCTGTAACCTGGTCTGATGAAGACTCAGGAGGAGATTCAGAAGAAGAATCAGCTAAGCATATTACTGCTTTAGCTGGACTGTGTGAATATGATAGTGATTCCAGTTGTGGAGAGCTTACTTATGCAGATCTTGAGCAAGCTTTCAAAGATCTATACAAGAGAAGCACTGAAATATGCAGTGAGGTTATAAAGCTAAAGAAGCAGAATGAGGTATTAGAAGATGAAAAAGCAAGTGATCAAGTAATCATTGATACCTTGAAAAGTGAAGTAACTCTTCTCAACTCTAAGTTGGAACATATGTCCAAATCTGTTAAAATGTTGAACAACAGCTCAAATACACTGGATGTTATTCTCAGCAATAATAAACATTCAGGGGACAAAAGTGGACTGGGATATAACAGAGATGAAGCCAGCTCTAGCAAAGCTACTGCAAAAACTACACAGTCAAACAAGATGTCCCAACAGATGCTTCAACATCAGAACACAAAGACAAACATAATGTTCCAACAGATGTCTCAACATTCTGGAAAGAACAAAATGAAGAAGAAGTATCAAAGATGGAGATGCCATCACTGTGGAAGATTTGGACATATCAAACCTCATTGTTATAAGTTGCATGGATATCCAAATCAGATGTATCAGCAACCTTCCAAGAAGAAAATAGAAGTTACCAAGAAAGTGCTGCATAAACATCATAGAAATCAGCAACCTCCTAAGCAGAAGACTGAAAACTTCAAGAAGGTATGGAAACCAAAAGCTAGCACTGAAGCTGATCAAAGCTACAAGAACAAGATCAACAATCAAGCTTGGAGATCAGCTGATAAACAACACACAGGGCAGAGGCATCAAAAGAAATCTCAACTCATCTGGTCAAAGAAAAATACTGCATACATAGCACATACATCACTGAGAGTATCGGCTAAAGAAGACTGGTACTTTGACAGTGGATGTTCAAGACACATGACTGGATTGAAGAATTTGCTAGTAAACTTAAAATCACATTCATCCAGGTATGTGACCTTTGGAGATGGAGCTAAAGGAGAAATCAAGGGAGTTGGAACCTTGGACTGTCAAGATGTTCCAAGACTAGATGATGTGCTGCTTGTTAAAGGTTTAACTGCTAACCTGATCAGTATAAGTCAGTTATGTGATCAAGGGTACAGTGTAAACTTTACCAAAACTGAATGCATAGTGACTAACAATGAACAAGAGGTTGTCATGAAAGGAGCCAGATCTAAAGACAACTGCTACATGTGGGAATCCCAAAATCTCAGTCTCACTTCAACTTGCTCTTTAGCTAAAGAAGAAGAAGTGAAACTATGGCACCAAAGACTAGGTCATCTTCATTTCAGAGGCATAAAGAAGATAATATCCATGGATGCTGTAAGAGGTATTCCTAAACTGAAGATTGATGATGGCAAAATATGTGGTGAATGTCAAATAGGCAAGCAAACCAAGATGTCCCATCCAAAGCTCCAACATCTGACAACTTCCAAAGTTTTGGAACTTTTGCATATGGATCTTATGGGACCTATGCAGGTTGAAAGTCTTGGTGGTAAGAGGTATGCTTATGTGGTGGTTGATGACTTTTCAAGATATACATGGATAAATTTCATCAAAGAAAAGTATGATGTATTTGATGTATTCAAAGAATTATGCCAAAGATTACAAAGAGAAAAATCCAGCTGTGTAATCAGAATAAGAAGTGATCATGGAAAGGAATTTGAGAATCAAAAGTTCTTAGATTTCTGCTCTTCAGAAGGAATCAATCATGAATATTCTTCACCAATCACTCCTCAACAGAATGGGATTGTTGAAAGGAAGAATAGAACTATTCAAGAATCAGCAAGAGCTATGATCCATGCTAAAAAGTTACCTCTGTACTTCTGGGCTGAAGCTATGAACACTGCCTGCTACATCCATAACAGAGTTACTTTGAGGAAAGGAACCTTGTCCACAATATATGAAGTCTGGAAGGGCAGAAAACCCACTGTGAAATACTTTCATGTGTTTGGAAGTAACTGTTATATTCTAGCAGATAGGGAGCAAAGGAGAAAAATGGATCCTAAAAGTGATGAAGGAATTTTCCTTGGATACTCTATAAACAGCAGAGCATATAGAGTATTTAATTCTAGAACCAAGGTTATCATGGAGTCCATAAATGTGATAATTGATGATGCTCCTACAGATGTCCCAGAAGATGTTGGAACATCTGTTGATATCAAGATTGAAGCTGAAGAAAAGAATGATCAATATAACTTCACTCAAACTGATACAAGGACAGAAGAATCCAGCAAACCTCCCTCCATCAGAATACAGAAGGATCATCCCAAAGATTTGATTATTGGTGATCCCAACAGAGGTGTGAGCACTAGATCAAGAGAAGTGATTTCAGGTTCTTGTTTTGTTTCCAAAATAGAACCTAAAAACATCAAGGAAGCCCTCACTGATGAATACTGGATTTGTGCTATGCAAGAGGAATTAGGTCAATTCACAAGGAATAAAGTGTGGAATCTTGTTCCTAGACCTGATGACATAAATGTGATTGGAACAAAATGGGTGTATAAGAACAAATCAAATGAACAAGGAATTGTTACAAAGAACAAAGCTAGACTTGTAGCTCAAGGATACACTCAAATTGAAGGGGTAGACTTTGATGAAACCTTTGCACCAGTAGCAAGGCTTGAATCAATCAGACTGCTGTTGGGAATTGCTTGTATCTTGAAGTTCAAGCTATTTCAAATGGATGTGAAAAGTGCCTTTTTAAATGGATACCTTAATGAAGAAGTATATGTAGAACAGCCTAAAGGATTTGTTGATCCAAGCTGTCCAAATCATGTATACAAACTAAAGAAGGCACTTTATGGTTTGAAGCAAGCTCCAAGGGCATGGTATGAAAGACTGACCACATTTCTTATCAAGCAAGGATACAGAAAAGGTGGGATTGATAAAACCCTGTTTGTTAAAGATGAAGAAGGAAATGTCATGATTGCTCAAATATATGTTGATGACATTGTGTTTGGTGGGATGTCTGACAGGATGGTCAAACATTTTGTCAAGCAGATGGAATCTGAATTTGAAATGAGCCTAGTAGGAGAGTTAACCTACTTTCTTGGTCTGCAAATAAAGCAAATGGAAGACTCAATGTTTATCTCTCAAAGCAAGTATACCAAGAACATAGTCAAGAAATTTGGAATGGAAAATGCTACTCATAAGAGAACTCCTGCCCCCACACATTTGAAGCTGACTAAAGATGAAAAGGGTGAGAGTGTAGATCAAAGCTTATACAGAAGCATGATTGGAAGCTTGTTATACTTAACTGCTAGCAGACCTGACATAGCATTTGCAGTAGGTGTATGTGCAAGATATCAAGATGATCCAAAAGTCAGTCATCTCAATCAAGTCAAGAGAATTCTTAAATATGTTAATGGTACTTGTGACTATGGCATAATGTATTTTCATGGATGTAAACCAATTCTCACTGGCTTCTGTGATGCTGATTGGGCTGGAAGTGCTGATGACAGAAAAAGCACTTCAGGAGGATGCTTCTTTCTAGGAAACAATTTGATTTCTTGGTTCAGTAAGAAACAAAATTGTGTATCCTTATCTACAGCTGAAGCTGAATACATAGCAGCTGGAAGCAGTTGTTCTCAGTTGGTTTGGATGAAGCAAATGCTCACTGAGTACAATGTCCCACAGGATGTCATGACATTGTACTGTGACAACTTAAGTGCAATAAACATATCAAAGAATCCTATCCAACATAGCAGGACCAAGCATATTGATATCAGACATCATTTCATCAGGGATCTTGTAGAAGAAAAGGTGATTTCATTGGAGCATATAGCTACAAATCTGCAGTTAGCTGATATCTTTACCAAAGCATTGGATGCCTCACAATTTGAGAACTTAAGGGGCAAACTTGGAATCTGTTTATGTGATATTTAGCAGTTAATGAGATGTGCCAACATGTCATATGACATTGTATGGCATAAGTTCCAGATGGCAAAACCAGTCTGGACAAGATCCTTGGGAATTCCATCTCTAATCATTTGCACTGTAACGGCTACTAATTTAGTAACTGTTTATAATCAGCTATCAAGATTCTCATCATACTATCACAAGCGAATCACATTAACTAGCTATTCTCCAGAAATCATAAACCCTAAAGTTGTTCATCCATCTTCCTCAACAATGTCTCAAAACCCTAACACAACTGAGGAAGTTCTCAACAAGGAAGACGTAGTTCATGCCACTCCCATCTCTGTAGTACCAATGCAATCAACCCCATTGGACGAACTCAGGGGAAGCGTTTCTCACACTAAAAAGGCAAGAACTCCAAAGAGAGCTAAAGATCAGGTACGCAGCAAAGCAAAAGGCATTCCCTCTCCTGCTAACAGGCCCCCAAACTCTTCAAAATATGTTGATGATTCCATCAAGGAGATTGTCAACCAAATTCTTTTTGAACAAAGAGTGGTGAGTGGAATCTCTGTTCCTTTGAACACCATGCCTGCACCTCAAGAAGAACAAGCTCAAGCTGCAGAGGACACTCCTGCAGAACGAGATGTCCCAATAGATGTTGGAACATCTGAAGATGAGAAAAATGACTCATCTGATGCTAATTTGGAACAAACTGAGGACCAGCATAAGGCCTCAAATGAAAATGATGAAGAAGTCTCTGAGGATCAGACCAGAGCCTCAAATGAAGATCAAATCTCTGCTGATCAACCAGCTGAAGAGGAGACTGCTCAATCTCCTCCAGTGGTCAACCTGGAGCAGGACTCTGACACAGAGATCATAGCCTCTGTTAAACCTAGCATAGCCAAAAGGCTCAGGTCCAGGAAAGGCAAGATGCAAGCTGAAGCAGCAATTCCTGAGAAGAAGAAAGCCTTTCCAAAGAAAGGCAAAGCTAAAGCCACTTTTGGGCCATCAAAACAATGGAGTAAAGTCCAAACTCAGAAAAGGAAAGCTGTCACCCCATCTGACTCAGATGTTGAATCAGATGTCCCAACATCTCCTCCCAAGAAGAGACCAGCCCCATCTAGGGCTTCAACAGCTGTTCCAGAAGCTCCATTAGACAACATATCTTTCCACCATGTCTCTAGTGTGAACAAGTGGAAGTTTGTGTACCAAAGAAGAGTTGCCCTAGAAAGAGAACTGAGCAGCAATGCACTTGAGTGCACTGAACTGATTGACCTCATCTCTGCTGCAGGACTATTCAAGACAGTCTCAGATTTCTCTCCCTGCTATGAACTTCTTGTCAAAGAGTTCATTGTAAATCTTCAGGAGGATTGTTCAAATGGTAAGTCCTCTGAGTTCAGAAAAGTGTTTGTGAGAGGTAAGTGTGTTGAGTTCTCTCCTCAAATCATAAATCAATACCTAGGAAGAGAAACAGATGGACCCAATGAGCTAGGTAAGACAGATAATCAAGTCTGTAAGGTGATCACAGCAAACCAGGTCAAGGCATGGCCTGTGAAGGGAAAGCTCTCAGTGAGCATGCTTACCAGAAAGTATGCCATGCTGAACAGGATTGGTACTGCTAACTGGGTGCCTACCAATCACACTTCTTCAATCTCAACTGGTCTGGCCAGGTTCATCTATGTTGTGGGAACTCAAACCAAGATGGACTATGGAGCTTACATTTTGATCAGACTATGAAGCATGCCATCTCTTCTGCAACAAAGCTTCCAATAGATTTTCCATCATTGCTGTGTGGTATAGTGCTCAATCAATACCCTGGAATTCTCTCTGACAAGGATACAGCCTGCAAAAGAGAAAGCCCCCTGGCTTTTCACTACAAGTTATTCCTCAGTCATCATGCAGCAGATGTTGAAGCACCTTCTGGGACATCTGCAGGTCCTTCAACTGCTAAGAATCCAATCTCCAAGAAGGCTTTAATTGCTGAACTCAAAAGCACCTGCAAAGAGCTTGAAGCTAGAAAGCAGAAGCTTGAGGAAATCATTCAAAGGTTGGAGAGTGAAGAAGACCAGACAGTTGCCTCTGATGAAGACAGTGAATCTGATGAAGCAAGTGAAGCTGAAACAGAAGATGAGGAAGCAACTGAGAGTGATGAATCTGAGTGATCTTTGTAGGTGAGGAAATTGTAATGACAGCACTGCTTTGTATTCCTGGATAATAGTATCTTTGGCCCCAAATTTTGTGACTAACAAGGGGGAGAACAACAACAACAAATTGAAA
The DNA here is from genome assembly GCA_963966055.1 of Lathyrus aphaca. Taxonomy (NCBI): domain Eukaryota; kingdom Viridiplantae; phylum Streptophyta; class Magnoliopsida; order Fabales; family Fabaceae; genus Lathyrus; species Lathyrus aphaca. The sequence continues at coordinate 146,972,055 of OZ014524.1, forward strand.
TTGTACTGCTGTTTAATTATAAATGAAAAATCTGTTTGTTTCTGCCTGAACTGAATCAGTGTGTTTTGATGAATATTTCTGTTGAAACAAGACTGGACACATATTTGTTTGAGGGGGAGTAAACTCAAATATGAATCAACAGAAAAGTAATGCTATACTCTGATAATAAGAACTTCTGCTGCACTCTGATAACCAGAAAAGATGTTAGCCAAAAATTAGCCAAAGGGGGAGTTTGTAGATGTTTAAGAATTGGCAGAATTTTTGACCAAACAAGAAATGTTCAATTCAGTTCAGAATGTCCTATCAGATGTTGGGACATTATCAAACAGAGTATATGAACTTATATCAGGATGTCTCATCAGATGTTGGGACATTGTGTTAATAACTTAGTTCAGTTTTTCAGGATGTCCCAACAGATGTTGAGACATCTCAGACCTGCTACCAGAATTAATTATTGATTAACAGATCAGAGATATTTAAGGAGAATTATCTGGAATTAATTAATGATGGATAAAAACAGAACAAGGCGCATCTGTAGGGAGTTTTATATTGAAGATTCAGTTTAAAACAGAAGACCTAAGTCACCTAGAATCTAGGAAGTAACAAACCCTAAATTCAAGGTGGAAGCTGCATGTGCATTAGGGCTGGATCATCCTACAGAAAGCCCAAATTACAGATACCTATTTAAGCAACAGAAACTCATAGAATTGAGTACGAATTTCAGAAGATCAAATAGGGTGTCTAGTATTTTAATAGCAGGTTGTTTTTATGTACCACTTTATGAGCTTTTAAGCAAAAGTGCATTTGTAACTTGATTGAAACTGTGAAGTAAGATCAAGCTGTATTGTTTGAAGGATGTCTTCAATTTCAGTAAACTTGTAAACTTGATCACTGTGTGATTGAGGGGGAGTGAGTAGGGTACTCTTATCTAAGGTGTGTCTTAGGTAGAAATTGCATTGGGTAGTTATTAAGTGATAGATTAAACAGGGTGGTTTAAGTCTAAAATTAATATTACTTATAGTGGATTTCCTCCTGGCTTGGTAGCCTCCAGATGTAGGTGTGGTTATACACTGAACTGGGTTAACAAACTTCTGTGTTGTTTACTTTTCTTGCTATTTAAGTTTTGGTTAAATCTGTCAAGTGTCCTATCAAGTGTTGGGACATCTCTTAGGACATCTCATACCTGATCACAGAATTTCATAACCAAACTGACGTAGAGCTAAAGAAGGATTGTAGGTAATGCCCCCTCTTATGCCAAGGAGTGGAACATTGGGGAATTCCCCACAACGGTCAATGATAGTAACATTCTCCATAGATCTAGAATACCAATGAATGTCTGGATGAGAAAGTGACATGATCCTTTTAGACCACCTTAACCCTTGTTCATTCTTCATCACTGATCGAGGAGGGTGATAAATAAACCACCTAGACAATAGAGGTATACAACACATTAGAGTTCCTCGTGCCTTCGTAGTACGAGTATGGAGAGAATGTAAGATGTCTCCAAGTAATGTAGGCACTGGATTGCGAGTCAGAAATATGTTAATGGCATGTACGTCTATGAGCTGGTCTGGATTAGGGAACAACACTAGGCCATAGATTAATAAGGCCAAGATCTCCTCAAAATCATCATAACTCATAGCCTTCAGGAACACTTGAGCTTTCTCCATCAATACCTTAGCAAGGATACCCTTAACTCCACTTCTTGTTTCTAGGACAATGTCTGATTTCTTCAGATGTAGGGCTGCAGCAATGACTTCAGGTTTAGGCTCTTTTTCTAAGCCTGTGAAGAGTCTCTGATCATGGATAGATATACCCAATAGTTTGGAGAATTCTTCCATTGTAGGAACCAGCTGATAGTCGGGGAGTGTGAAGCAATGATGTTTAGGATCAAAGAACTGAAACAAAACACTCATCATGTCTTCATTGAACCCTGAAGTGACTAGATCCAGTAAGTGACCATGCCTCTTGATGAATTGGGAGTTTTCAGAAACTTGAGAGACCAATTCCTTAAGCTTAGGAGGTATTCCTACAAAGTTGATCCGGATAGTATTCCTACGAGCAAAAGCCATGACCTGAAACAAAGAACAAAGATAAATCCTTTGGTCCTTGAAATGGTTAGTGAAAATTTTATACTTATGATGCATGATGTCATGATGTTATGCTCAATCACAAACATGTGGCACACACAAACAAGTCACACAATAGCCCTAGGTTTGAAGGCTTGCATGAGGTTTAAAGGTAAGTACCCTCCCCTAAAGTTTAGATGGTTCATCCTGTTCTATAAAGTAACCAGGTTCTAAGGGATCTCAATATCACTGATCCTTCCCAAGGGTGGTTGTTCAGTAGGCAACTTACTTGCCAACCAAAACCCTCCAATTTTAGGATCTCAATGAGTGTAGCATCGAGTATCAACCAACTTCAGTCTTCACCAAAGCCGGCTATCTCACTACTTTCTAAAGGCCAAGATGGGATGACTAAGGTTCTAAAAGTCAGTTAGTGTATTGACAACATATGGAAGCCTCATATTATCCTCAACTTACTTAAGGAACATAAGCACCAACCAAGAAGTCACACTAACTATGGCCACCTGATCAACCATATCGGTATACGCCGTACAGTTTCCTTGGTCTATTGCCATTTACCTAAGGTACACTAGATCCGGGTTAGGATCTTTCACACATAAAACCCAACAACTAATATAAAGCAAACAAAGCAAACAATTTAAAGTGATCTAATTCCTAAGGGTACCCCTCTTTTACTTAGTAATTCCCCAGCAGAGTCGTCAGTTCTGTAACACGGTGGGAGAACTGACTTTGAGTCGTGTTGCGGATAGCAAGAGTCTCCACCGACTTTTATTTTATCCATAAGGAAAGGACATAAAAGAACAGGAAAGACCTATTTTTAAAAGACTTGGGTTCGGGGGGTAGGTTATATAAAGGGAAGGTGTTAGCACCCTTTATATCCATGGTTATCCATGGGTTCTTAGTTACTTAGCTCACTTAAATTGTTTTTGAAGAGTGTAGTGTGTGATTAGAAAAATTTCTTTAAGTACTTTTTAATGACCCTCGTATGGGTGTATACAAAGCCTAGTTTAGAAATTGTGAGGTGAAAAAGTATTTTTGAAGGTGTGAGCAAGTAACTATGAGTTACCTACCCTAGAATAAGTCTCTCATGTTCTCATATTTTCTTTCAATGGTAGGACTATCCCTATTATTAAGGAATAGGTAGTCATTACCTTGGATGTGTTAAGGGACAAGCGTATGGTCATCGTATGGTCATAGAAGGCAACTTAAGGGTGTCTTTAGCAATTCGTAGGGACTATCATCATTTATTCGAAGGGACAAGATCTTTAACGTAGGCAACCTCTAAGGGACTTGATCTTTTAAACTGTAGGGACTTGATGATTTTATGAAGGGACTTTGCTTAAGACACCCCTATATTCGAGGGACTTGACCATTTGTTTTAAGGCAACTGAGAGGGGTAACCTAGGAAGTGCAAGATGGCGATCAAAGATCGACTTACGTGTGTGAGTATTTTGTTTCAAATATCTATCTTATTTAAATTAATTTTCTAAGTTATTTTTAATCACATTTAGGTTATACACACCCTAAAATTACTAACCACACAATAAAATATTTATAAAATAAAATAAAGATGGAAAATAAACCTATAAGTATTACATGACTTTAGCAGATACATAATAATCAAATAAAAATTATAATAATAAAAATAATAAATAAACAAAAATAATAGCAATAATAAAATAATAGTAATAATAATAATGATAATAATAATAAATAAAGAAATCAAAATTAAAATTTAAAAGAGAAATAAAGGTTAATATATTAATTAGGGTTTAGAAAAATAAGTTTAATTTTTAGGGTTGACAAAAAAAAATAGGTTAAATTTTAAGATTAATGAAAAAAATTAGGGTTATCTAATTATAATTAAAAAAATACATTATTTTTATCTACAAAATATACATATCAATTATATACAAACATATTATAAAAAAAATAACTAATATAATTAATAAACATTAAGAAAATAATTATGAATTTTAGAAAATATAAAGTTTATATAAAATATATTATTGGTTATTCATTTAGAAAATATTTTAATTATATTATTAAAACAAAATAAATAAAGAAAAATGAGAAAATTGGATAAAACAAGAAAAATCACTAAAAAGATAGGACCTGAGATTTGAACCTAGGTCCTTTACCTCAAATATGTAGCACAAAACCAACCAGGCCAGCGCGCGCTGGTGATACCTTTACATCACAAATTCATTATATTTTCATCCTGCAAAAGAAATACATTAAAGCAAAAACAAAACGCATCCAGCCAGAATCGAACTCAGGTTCTCATATTTGCACACACGCATGCCTTACCAGCTGAGCTATCAGCGTGCTTTGACATTATAACGTAAACAAAACATAATAAAATAAGGCAAATATTTAAATTGAATTTTCCCGCCACACTTCATCACCTACCTCCAGCCGTCTGCTTAGGTTATAACTACGGTTTTCCGTCACTATAACTTATAGTGACGGATTTTTTTCGTCACTAAAACCCCTGCATATCCAAATAGTGCAAATAACACAAAAAATTCACTTTAATGCATCAAATCAGTCCATATGAAGTTTCTAAACAAGATTATAACGTCAATTTCATCACAAATCGTCTTAAACGAATGTCCCCAATTGAAACTTCTAAGAACCCTAACTTTCGGTTCTAACGCATACGGCCATGGTTCTTTCAATTGATTGCCCAGAAACAATCCTTGCAATGTCACAAACACAAATCAGTATTTAAAAACAATTTATAATCTGTTAATATAGGAAAACGAAAAATTGAAAAGCCATGGAAGAATGAGAATTCGAATTATGCATTTAGATGAGTTTTTTATGATGCAAACGATTGGGATTCATTCAATGATCATCTTAGAAGGTGTTGCAACCTTGATTTTGTCTTGAAAAGGTCTCTAGCTCAAAATCTGAATGTGACTTTTCTTTGAAAATTTTGACTTTGTTCTTGGTTCTTGGAGTCTGCAAATCGTGTCCTTGTGCTTGCAGTGTGTTTGTGAACTTATAGTCATGCAATTAGGTTAAAAAGAATGGGCTTTGGATCATGAATTGAGGTTACTTGATGATGAAGGAATTACATTGTCATAAATGTCACAAAATCAAATATTTTCTTGTTGGTTTGGTCTTGCACGAATTTGTAAGGTATCAATCACTTTTAAAAGTCAAATATTTGATCCCAAAGCAAAGATTGGATTCAAATATTTGATTTTTATATTTTATTTTCATTAAAATTGAATTTTATTAGATAAAATCCAAAATAATAAAATATAAAATATAAAAAATCTAAAAAAATGATCAATGGGTCGTGTTTGACATTATTATGAAGATTGGATGACAATTTGGTAGGCCCATTTGGTAAAAATTGGTTTTAAGGTCTCATTTGCTTCATATACCTCCCAAAAATTTCCCAACTTTGACAAGGCACATCTCCCTCAATTTTAAGGCTATGAAGGTGTTCTTGGACATTTTGAAAAGCTTAGAGAGTCCTCTAACTAACCTCTTTGGTCTCATGTCCATATCCTTTACCATTTTCAAATTATGCCCTTTGGAAGATGTTGACTTTTTGTTGACTTTTAAAATGACCTATAATGTTTTAGCTCTTACCTTCCAAATGAAGCATTTTTGGGCTTGGCTTGTGAGACTCAAAGTTGTAGAAAATTCAATTTCTTCAAAATGAGCTTTGGATGGAAATTTTTTGATGAAGCATGTGAAAGTTATGGATGGTCAAAGTTCAGTTGACTTTTCCTATGAAAACCCTAATTTAGAAACTCCTGATTCTTGATGATCTGAAATCTCCTTGATGAATCATGATCAAGCCTTGATAAAATGATGAATTTTACTTCATAAACTTGATGTTGGCAAAAAATCATGAAGTTTGACTTTGGTTTGACCACAATTGACCTCAGTTTGACTTTTTAACTACTTTGACTGATTTTTGCATATCTGATTATCTGACTGAGCAAACCTTTTGGGAAAGCCTTGAAACTTGACATAGGGATTCTTGAAGACATATAGGATTTTATGAAGCTCACTTGAAGCCTTGGAAGTCCATTTAGCTTGATGAAATCCAAAACCCTAGTTTAGGGTGCATTGCTTAGGAGGAGACTTTGTCTGAGGGAACTTCCAATCTTTCTGACTAATTGTGAACCTTGTGAATCTTGTGAACCTCTTGGGATACCTTATGAACCTCTTGGGACATCTTGGTACACAATTCCTTGACTAGGGGAGGGCAAAGTTTTGGGTGCAACACATCTGCAAAATAAACAATGAGTTAGCAGGGAGGAAAAAAATAATAAAGCAAGGAAAAGTCGAGCGTAAACTACCTAAAAGTCGGAGAGCCTCCTCATCCGACTTACACTCGAGCATGAACCTAGTATTAATCAGTCGAGCCTCTAAAATAGGTAGCCTGTCATCGCCCAGAAGAGGATTTCCTAATCGATCCATGCACGTCGCAAGGTCAAAACTTCGAACATAGGCCACCAACTTTTTATAAGCCAACTTGTCCTCGGACCCCATATGCTCGGACTTCACTCTATAATGGTCGGTCGACAGGCTGAAGTGATATGGCATCCAATCAAGAGGGATCTTCGACACCAAACGCTTTGTCCCTTTGGCATTCCGCTGCATACTATAAATGTTATCTAAGGCACGAACGGTGATAGGTTTCACTGTATACCACCTGTCTTTGAAGTGTCTGACAGAATCGTGGTAGGTTTTGAAGAGCCTTATCGGCTATTTGAAAGAAACCCAACTGTGACGTCCATGGCTGCCCGACCGTTGCAGATGGAAGACACAGAAGAAAAGGAGCAGTGTTCAGCCGATTTGGAGGTGGTGGCATACTAGTTCGAACGCCCGAACGAAAGATATGGTATTGGGGTGAAATTGTGAGGGCGCCAACTTGAGCCGCCTGAAAACTCCCGCATGAAAGTCGGTGAAAGGGAGTCGGATCCTGCCTCTCGAAAAGCGAATTCGTACATAGGGAACCGTTTTTCCCGGAACACCGAACAAATCCGTTGATCAGGAAGAGGAGCGTAACACTCCCAATTGTGAGGTTCGTCGGGCCTAATTCCTCCACGATTGTGTGGGTAGTAGTATGGTCGTCGATAAAGCGTGACCCCGTCTCCAACGGTTCTTTGGCGGCCCAAGAGAGATCTCCACTCCCATATGTAGACGGCGTGCTCCTTTCTGTTGGACGTCCTTGATCTGCGTTACCTGAAAAGCAGAGAAAATAAGTGAATTTGACGTCGCATCAAATTCACCCTTCCACCGTGGTTCAAGTGAAAGGGAGAGGGGGAAAGCTGTAACGCCCCGAAAATCTAAATTTAATTATTTATTCGTTTATTTAATTAATTTAGAAGGATCGGAGGATTTGGATTAAAATGGAGAGTTTTTGGGAAAATGTATTTTTTATATAATAAGGATAAATAGTGTATTATTATGCTATTTTGTATTATTATTACAAATATTTTAAAGAAAAGGGTAAGGTGGACTCTATATGAAAAGTGTAAGGTTAAGATGGGAAAAGCATAAATTGGGATAGTTTTTTGTAAAAAGGAAGGAAAGAAAGCTCAGAGTCATGAAGTTATGAAGAACCTTGGAGAGGAGTGTCAATCGGCAAAATTCTCTAAGGTATGGGGATTTTTCATAATATATTATAAGTGTATAGGAATTGGTTTATGAGTAGATTAGATTTGTGTGAATTTTAGGGATTTTAATTTAAGTTGAGTTTAAGAGTGAAATTTGGTGATTTGGAGTAGATAGGATGAACTAGAATTGCATATATGATGTGTGAATTATTGTCTTGATGTTGTTAGTATTTGAGTGATGAATTGAATGAGTTTTGGGATATAATGAGATGAAAATCGTATGAAATTTTGGGGGGGTTTGGTGCTGATTTCGTAACAGCAGAAAAGCTGCTGGAAAACGTGCATTAACCGGTTAACGCTATAGGTTAACCGGTTAACCATTGTAAAATTGGGATTTTTTCTGAAAACATACAGGCGTTAACCGGTTAACGTTATGAGTTAACGGTTAACACGGTATTGGAGGCAATTTTTAATTCTTTAAAAATTCATATCTTTTAAACCGTAAGTCCGATTTGCATTCCGTTTGAAGCGTCAGAAAGAGCATAAAATGAATTTTATTTTGGTGAATGAAAATGAGAGTGTAGCGGTAAAATCATGAGTGTAAGCTATTAGTTAACTTAACTCAAAGTAAACCGAGTCGCCACCACGCTTTTATTTTATTCCAAAAGGAAAAGGAAAAAAGAGCGAATAAATCCTAATGAATCTAAAAAGCAAAAAGCTAAAGAAACACAACAAAGAAACAGGTAAGGGGATAGTTTACACAATAGGAAGGTTTTACGCACTCAAAATGTCTGTGGTACTCCACGGGAGCCCTTTGAAAATTTTACTGCTTTTGGTTTGAAAAAGGTTTTTTAATGAGAGTGGAGGGATGAGAAAAGAATATTTTTTAAATATTTTTGTGTTTGGAGAGGTTTACCACCTCATGCCTACGTACCCACAAAGTGTAATGTAAGATCAAAACCATGTAGTTCATGGTACAAATAGTGAAAAGGGTGGGTTGTAAGTAATTTAATTAAGTGAAGGGAATTTGTCATCTTCAAGTGGATGACCAAACAAACTACCATGAGAATGAAGGCATGAACTCATACATCATTATGGGGAGGGCGCCAACTCGGATAAAATCAAGGAGTATGCCACTAAACCCCCACAAATGACAAGAGACTCAATTACATCAAACTACAACCATGGAGATTGAGAGACTTGCACCCGACTAAAGAATAATAACTCATAATCGGCACTCTTTTAAAGAAAATACACAAAAGTGCACAAAGGCACAAAACAACTTGAATGAGTTTGATTCTTTTTATTTTTGAATTAAAGGTCAACATGATTAGATTCATTGATTTTAAAAGAAAAGAAAAAGAGTAAAAGTCACTTGACAAAAGTCAAGGTTTTGTTTATTTAAAGAGGTGATGATTTAAAAAGAAGGAATCTTTTGAAAAAGGGAGAAGATTTTGAAAATTAAAGAAGGGGAGGAGATGAAAAGACTATCCTAAAAAAAATAATATAAGGAGATAAAGGGAAGAAATATCTAACCAAACTTGATGACGTTTCAAATTATGAGCATAGGAGTTTCAGCCTTATAAGCTAGCAAATGGCCAAATAAAGGCAAATTCCAACTTCATGAAGATCAAGGCAAAGGAAGTGTGTCCTAAGAATCTAAGTCCAAATCTTCATCCCAAAGCCAAGGATAGTAACCAACAGTCCACAAATTAAAGTCACACGTTTTTTATAAGTTTAATCCTTTATTAATGTTTTTGTGTCCAAATGGACAAATGGAAGATCAACAACAAAATAAGAGCAAATAATAAACATGATATGGATGAATAAAGCATAATAGAGCATAATAAAATAAAAGCAATAAAAGTGCAAGAATTTAAATGTTAGTAGCAAAAGCGATTAAAGTGCAAGAATCTAAAATATTAATAATAATAATAGTATAATAATATTTACATAATAATAATGGCATGGAGAACTTAATCAACCATAACCAGAGAGAGCAACCAAAATCGAAAGGCAACCGGATCCGCTTAGTATCTTACACTATAGCGATTAATCAAGGCAACCCGAACCGAATTCAATGAAATTTGAAAGGCGATTGGGAGATCCAAAGCACCTACGCATCAAACATTCATAAGTCTTGATTCTTAATGCAATATGATTAACCACTTTGGAATTAGGCGATCAACAAGAGATCCGGTCCACGAAAGTGCAAGTACCCAATTAGATTTTTATTCCGAATTTAGGGACAAATTTAGGTCTATGTTAAGCAATCTTCGAGTAATTTACGAAGTAATTACCCTACAAATGAGGACGGCCACCACCAATTAAGGTGCATAATGTTAGTGTTAATGCATGCAAGATAAACGATATGTAAATCGTCATCCGGACGCAATACCGCACAAAACTAAAAGGTGAATACCAAATTGAGCTGCACTCATGGTATTCTTCCATCCTTAAGTTCAATCACTCATCTCGGTGGATTCAAGCACGAAAATGTATCACTAACGCAAAGTACCTTAAATGAATTAAATAATCCACTTAAAGGTAGTTTTGAATTAATGAACATTAACTACTCTAATCTACACCCAAAGTTCATTGAAATTAAGGAAAAATCACTCCCAAAAGTGCTTCCCAAGGTAAAAATAAAAAGGAGGAAGAAGAAGAAGAAGAAGAAAGAGGAACCAAAAAGAAACTTGAAACAAGCCAAAAACACCATTCTGACTTGTGTTAACCGGTTAACCAAATGGGTTAACCGGTTAACGCAGGCAAAATCTGCGCAATTTTAAAGATGGTTAACCGGTTAACAAATTTGAACTATAAATGGTTAACCGGTTAACGTTGTACCAGAAACAGAAAAATGCAGAAAATTCAGCATGATCCATTTTAAAACCTTTTCTCAAACATTTGATGATCATGATCTGAATTTGCACGAATTTTAAAACCAAATACAGTGGAATCCCTGCAATCAAACAACAAATAAAGATCTAAAGGATCTAAAAACAAAGGCACCAAAGATCTACATCTTGAATGTTGATGATGAATATGGGTTTATGGAGTGAGATGAGTTACCAAAAGCACTTCTTCAAATTGGACCAAATCAAGCTTAGATCTACTGAAATTGATGAACAAAAGAAGGAAAGGATGAAGGTTTAGCTCAAGTTAGTCAAGAATTCAATGTGAATTCTTGATAACTTCAAAAGAAAGAAAGTGAGCTTTTGAGAATTTTGGTGTTGGGGGAGTATTTTGCAAGAGGTTTTGTGGCTCTCAAAAGCTTGGTGAATGAATGAAATTATGGTTCTATTTAAAGGCTTTAGGTATGGGAATTTGGTGGAATGGAGCTTGCTTTGGTAATTAAAATTAGGCTTGGTAATTGCAATTTTGGTGGGAAATGGAAAAGAGTGGTGATTAGTGAGGGTTTATGGTAGGAAATGATCAAAGTGGTGTAGAGAAATCAGAAACCAATGGATCTAGAATATTCCAATTAAATCAATGATCTAAGGGTGCTGAATTTGAATAAAATATTCAAATTTCGCACTGGTTAACCGGTTCACGCATATAGTTAAACGGTTAACCAAGCCAAAATTTGAATATTTTATTCAAATGAGGTTGCTTGGTTGTTGTGGCCCGGTTCTTTTTGTACGTCGAAAAAGGCATGGAAATAAACACATGAACCTTGGAAATCCTTGATCAGATAAATTTGAATTATTTGCGGATCAACTTCGACCTTTGTCTGTGAATTTTACTCGAGCTGCGGGACTGCTATTTTTGGCATTTTCAATGGTTCCTCTTCCTAAAAAAGGTTAGTAAAAGGAAACAAAATATTTTTTTGGATTTTGATTAATGGTTAGTAAATATAAACAAATAAAGCAATTAAAGACAACGGTGATCCCCTGCGAGGCATAAACCTAACCCGAGAAGAACCGAGCAACCAGTGCGATCTTGTTTGTATGCAAGATGTATATGAAAATGCGAAGAAAACTTAGGGAAAACATTAGGGTGCAACAGAGATAAGTGGGATAATTTTCTGAACTGAGTTTTTAGAAAAACGATTAGAATTACCTTATATTTTTACCAGGACTGGGTTATGTCTCGATGAGTTGAGGTTGTTAATGAATGAAGGTTGTTAGTGTGTTATTGTAAGGCAATATATGTTTATTTGATGTTTGAATTACTGAGTGTGAAATGAATGATTCACATTTGATTTCTCGATGAATTTTTACGGAGTAACGCATCATTGCATTTCATGACATTCTCGATGAGGCTTCGTCCTATTTGGTAGCTTCAATCTCATTATGTGGATTGAAGTGATTCGCTGTTTACGGTGTGCTCCCTGGTGGAGGGTTGATGGTCATGTATCCATCTCACGATGAAATTGGTACCACATACATATTTTGCATATCATGATAGTTGAAATTGCATTATTGGAATGTGTTCATGATTGTGTTGATGATGCTGAATTTTGTTGTTGATGTTGTTATGACATGCCTATGTTATTTTATTTATATTCCATATTCTTGTATATTTTTGATAAATTATAATTACTCACCCTGCCTGCTTGGAAACGTTGCCTCCTATGTGGGTAACTTGCAGATGATAAAGAATAGCCTTGCACTGCAAGAGGATTTTTTCAGAGTCTCGGAGCGTTCTTTATTTTACCTTAGGAGTGGTTTAGAGTCTTTGTGTCATGCTCTGTGTCTTGTAACACCGGGATGGGTCTTTAGTTGTTAGACTTGTTTCGGTGATGTTATTATTTGAAGAATATTTTCTTTATTTTATGATGTTAACTTATGGAAGGATAATGTTATGTTCATGATGTAGATTAATGATTTTTGAGCTATGAAGTTCGATTCCGCTGCAAAATGATTGTGTAACACGGTGGGAGAACTGACTTTAGTTAAATGTTGCGGATAGCAAGAGTCGCCACCGACTTTTATTTTATCCAAAAAGAAAGGGCATAAAAGAACAGGAAAGACCTTAAAAAGATTTTGAGTTCGGGGGGTAGGTTATACAAAGGGAATGTGTTAGCACCCTTTATATCCATGGTTATCCATGGGCTCTTAGTTACTTAGCTCACTTTAAACTGTTTTGAGAAATGTAGTGTGTGATTAAAAATTTTCTTAAGTACTTTATAATGATCCTTGTACGGATATATATAAAGACTTTGTTTTTGAAAATTGTTTGAAAATATGAAGTGTTTATGAAATGTTTTGAATGAGTGAGCAAGTACTTAAGAGGAACCTACCCTAATTTGAATCTTTTCTGTTCTTAAATGTTCTTTCAATAGTAAGACTATCCCTATTATTAAGGAATAGGTAGTCATTACCTTGGATGTATGGAACATATGAAGGGTCGTCTGTGATTAGGCAACTGTAAAGTGTATTAGCAATTCGAAGGGACTTATCATCTTTTATTCGAAAGGGACAAGATCATTCATGAAGGCAACATTCGAAGGGACTTGATCTTATAATCGTAAAGGGACAAGATGATATTAATAAGAGAAGGGACTTTGCTTTATACACCTTACTTGACCTTTTTATTTAGGCAACATGAGGGATATCCTTAAGAAAGTGAGATGGCGATCCAAGATCGACTTACGTGTGTGCGTGTACAAGTTCAAATATTTATCTTATAATTAGTGATCTAAATTTAATTTTAAGATACAAACATGTTTTCACTCCCTAATTTACTAACCATAGCAATTTAAATAAATAAATAATAAAAATACTACAACTATTACATAGCTTGTACAGTTACATTATAAGAAAATAATTTAAATAATAAGCATATAAACAAATAAATAAAAAATTAGCAATAAAAATAAATATAAGAGAAAAAGAAGTTAGCACAATAATATACAATGTAGAAATTAAAATTTTAAATTTAAATAAACAATTTTTTTTAAAGAATTTTAAGATAATAATAATAATTAAATACTAATTTATATGATTAATAATTCAATTATACATATATTAGAAATATTTATCAAGAATAATTAAGATGAGAAATTAAAGTTGTAAAAGAAAATTAGGGTTTAGAAAATAAATTAGGGTTTAGAAAATAATTAGGGTTTTTAATTTTAATTTACATTATTAACCTAATAATTAAATAAATACATACATATAAATATTTAAAAAAACATATAAAGAAGTAAATATATCAATTTAGGTTTTTTGAGAAAATAATATAAGTTTTTTAAAAGAAAAATGATTTATATATATTGTTTAGAAATTATTTAAATTAATTTAAAAAATAAAATGAAAAAAATAGTAAAAAGAAATAAAACAAGAAAAACCAAAACAAAAAAAAACAGGACCTGGGATTTGAACCCAGGTCCTTTACCTGGATAACAAAGGGCGTGACCACTGGGCTAGCACGTGCTGGCTGATAGCATATTGCCTTCATTTGGTTTTGTTCTTATCCTGGAAAAATAAGACAAATTAAACAAAAAAACGCATTTGGCTGGTTTCGAATCCAAGCCATGGCCTTCACATACACGCACACTTACCACTACACCATCATCGTCATTCATGAAATAAGATACAAACATAAATATATAATATATATATTCAAATTCAAATTTTGAATTCGCGCCAGTCATCTTCTACCTTCAGACCTGCAAAATTTCCTGCGAATTTTGCTAGGGTTCTTGCTGCGAATTTTGTTTCCTAGGACATCCTGCGTTTTATCAAACATCAAGCAAACCACAAAATTTCATGAAATTGATGGGTGCTATACATTCCCTGAGGTCCATACAACACAACCATGTTTCCAGAATTCATTTATATTTGACAAATCAAAGAACCCTAAAATGGTCGAAGAACCCTAGCCATGGTGATTCTTCCATCTTGTACCTAAAATCGAATTGATTCATCCAGAATGACTCCAAACATCATCACAAACACAAATATAAGATCAAATTCAAAGAATAATGTCAATATTATAAGAATCGAAAAATGCAAAAAATGAATGAACATTGATTCGGTTTGCATGAATGTGAGTGTTTTAGATGTTGTTTATGATCCAAATACGTTCAATGAACATCAAAGAACATATTGCAATGCTCAAAACTTGTTGAAACCCTCTCTACCTTGGAATCCGAATGTGAATTTTTGAGGTGATTTTGTGAAGTTTGAAACTGGTCTTAGAGGATGCAAATTCGTGACCAATGCTTGTCCTTGTGTTGTTTATATATGGTACAATGAATTAGGTCAAAGACTTTAACAATTTGATGGATATTTGGATAGTTTGAGATTGGAAAAGATTAACCTTTAAATTTTGAATATTCTTGATATAAGCTTGCTATTTTAGGATGATCTTCATAACTCTTGTATCAATTAGATCCAAATAAACTTTATGACATTCTAGAAGACAAATCAAATTAAATCTTCACTATTTTATATTTTATTTGAATTTAAAATGACTTTTAATATAAAAAATCATAATAAATAAAAATAAAATTATGAAAATTATGAAAATATTAATTTAATTTTGTGCATGATGTCATGGAACCAATTGGATCACAAAAAAGTCAGCCCATTTGAAGAATTATGGTTTTAAGACCCCATTTTCTTCATAAACCTCTCAAAAATTTCCCAACTTTGCAAGGGCACAAATCCTTCATTTAATTCTATGAAGGTGTTCTTGGACATTTTGGAAAGCTTAAAGAGTCCTCTAACCAACCTCTTTGGTCTCATGTCCATATCTTTTACCATTCTCAAGTTATGCCCTTTGGAAGTTGTTGACTTTTTGTTGACTTTTAAAAGGACCTATAATGTCTTAGCTCATACCTTCCAAATGAAGCATTTTTGGGCTTGGCTTGTGAGACACAAAATTGTAGATAATTCAATTTCCTTTAAAATGATCTTTGGATGGAAATTTTTTGATGAAGCATGTGAAAGTTATGGCTGGTCAAAGTTCAGTTGACTTTTCCTATGAAAACCCTAATTTAGAAACTCCTGATTCTTGATGATCTGAAATCTCCTTGATGAATCATGATCAACCCTTGATCAAATGATGAATTTTACTTCATATAATTGATGTTGGCAAAAAATCATGAAGTTTGACTTTGGTTTGACCACAATTGACCTCAATTTGACTTTTTGACTGCTTTGACTGATTTTAACCTATCTGATCATCTGACTGAGCAAATCTTTTGGGAAAGTCTTGAAACTTGACATGGGGATTATTGAACAAATATAAGATGCTATTAAGCTCACTTTAAGTCTTGGAATTCCATTTAGCCTGATAAAAATCAAAACCCTAGTTTAGGATGCATTGCTTAGGAGGATGCATTGTCTGAGGGAATTGTCAAACTTTCTGACTAATTGTGAACCTTGTGAACCTCATGAGATGTCTTGTGAACCTTGTGAACCTTGTGAGCCTCTTAGTACACAATGACTTGTCTTGTGGAGGGCAAATTTTGGGGTGCAATAGATTGTATATTGTTTTATGATGTTGATTAACTCGTGTTACGGGACAGGACACCGTATATTGATGTTTTCGATAATATGTGATACCCTTCTTGTGGTTACTCTGATATTATTCTTAATATTTTTCTTTGTTATAGAAGGGTGTTACAAAAACTACCTGACACACTCATCGCAACGCCGCAGATACCCGAGACATTCATCCAAAAACTGCTCGGGATATTCATCAGATCCCCGAGGCATTCAACGGATGCCCGGGGCATTCAAAGAATGCACTAATGTTTCGCCCGGGACATTCAAAGAAAACACTACGGTTCCCCGGCACATTCATCCCAAAGGCCACGAAGCGCCCGGGGCATTCAAAGAATGCACTAATGTTTCGCCCGGGACATTCAAAGAAAACACTACGGTTCCCCGGCACATTCATCCCAAAGGCCACGAAGCGCCCGGGGGATTCAAAGAAAATGCCTAAGTTTGTCCGACACATTCATAGCATGCCCGGTTCATTCATCCCAAATCCATAAAAAACAACCTAAGAAAGGGACATTTTACCTACTCTGGCAAATAAGTCACCGTTCTAACTAACAAATCAAGCTTAAAACCACCAAGAAAAGGGATCAAAAGTGTTACCTGACATTATTCCGGTAGTGTGATGACAGTGGCGACGGCGGCGATCGTTCTGGAAAAAGAGAAGTTGCAAGTCCGGTGAAACGTTAGGGGAGAGAAAAATGGGAAAATGAAATGGTCCCATCACCCCCCTTTTTATAGACGTTGCGTGAAGGGGATGCGCCTAGGCAATCATTGCCTAGGCTACCTAGATACCCTTGGCCGACCAACATTTAATGCGCCGTAACGCAGGAAACGAGGCGACACACATTAAATGCAATTAAGGGGGAAACGAAAAGACAAGACACGTCATCCTTAAGAATTCCAGAAGACGTCGGGCATGCACTTTTGTCCTCGGCACCCCTAGACTATTCATACGCTAGTCGAGCAGGAAACATTTCCCGACAAAGAACGGTGCTCGCAACGCTCCGCACACTGATTTAAGCGCACCTCGACTTCATTCATTCTCATCCTTCGAATTGCGTCGTCAACTCGACAAGGTAAATTTGTGCCTCCAACAGAGCGCCGAGAGGTGTCCAACACAACTCGCCCAACATTGTACACCTCTCCAGACATGATTTTACATTTGTCCCCGACATTACCTGATTATGCCCGACACACTCCCTCTTAAGTCATCACTCTGCTCCAAAGTTTCGACTTGGGGGGCTCCTGTTCTGGACTGGGCCTTTAAGGCAGTGTCGGGCAGAAGCCCAATTAGTCGGGGAGAGGACCAAATCGTCGGGCACGACCCGCAACCCAATAACCCGGACGTGTGGAGACAAAAATTGAAACGAAAAATATTATAAATTTCATTAAAATGGTAGAACTGTAACATAATTCAACTGTTAAAATCATAATGAGTGATAATAGGTATGAATTCATAATAACAAACTTGTATTCATCTAAAATATTTTTTCATCAAACCAAGATAGTGGAATCTCCCCCAACAAAATGAAAGTATTGAAAGGCAATATCAACAAATTTTAAACATAGCAAGATATCTTCTTTTTCAATCAAATAATCCAAGGTATTTAGGTTTTATTCAATCAATTATGCATTTTTTTTATCATGAATAGAGTTCCAAGTCCTATTTTAAAAAACAAGTCACCTCATTATCTTTTGTATAGAAAGGAATCTGATTTTCATGTTTTGAAATTTTTTGAAACTCTAATATATGCATCAAGCATTCATGCTCACAAAAATAAATTTGATCATACAAAAAGAAAATGCATTTTCTTAAGTTAAAAGCAACACGTCAAAAGGAATTGTTATTTTGGATCTCAACAACAAAAATTTCTTGCCTATAAATGTTCCATCATGAACACTTTTTTCCTTATAAGCCAAACAAACATTACCATACTTCTTCCAATTTAGATGTATCAATTTCACAACCCGAGTCTTTCAATAACCCTAATGGCCTTACACATTTTGGTGAACAAACTCATGAACCTTCACAACCATTGCATATTAAACCCAAAAATCCCTCCCTCTCCCTCTCCCTCCCTCTCCCTCCCTCCCTCTCTCTCTCTCTCTCTCTCTCTCTCTCTCTCTCTCTCTCTCTCTCTCTCCCTCTCTCTCTCTCTCCCTCTCTCTCTCTCTCCCTCTCCCTCCCCCTCCCTCTCTCTCTCTCCCTCTCTCATTCTCCCTCTCCCTCCCCCTCCCCCTCCCCCTCTCCCTCTCCCTCTCCCTCCATCCCTCTCTCTCCCTCTCTCTCTCTCTCTCCCTCCCCCCTCCCCCCCCCCTCTCTCTCTCTCTCTCTCTCTCTCTCTCTCTCCCTCTCCATCCCCATCCCCCTCTCCCTCTCTCTCTCCTTCTCCTTCTCCCTCCCTCCCTCCCTCCCTCCCTCCCTCTCTCTCTCTCTCTCTCACACACACAAAGATAAACATTGGTAAATGATCATGAATTTAGAGACATTAGTCAACAGTGGTACATGGAAGTTGGTTGATTTGTCACATCATGTTAAACCTATTGAGAGCATATGACTTTACAAAATTAAACATAAAGTTGATGGTTCTATAGAAAGGAACTTGGAAAATTTGGTTGCAAAGGGATACACTCAAATTGTGGGGTTGGATTTTGTTTTATACTTTTTTACTAGTGGCAAAATTATCAACTTTCAAAACTTTGCTTAATATAACGTCTATAAAGAATTGACATTTGATCAATTGAATGGAGATCTATAAGAAGGTGTATACATGCATGTACCTTAAAAAATTACATGTGTCAAACCAAATAAAGTATGCAAATTAATGAAGAATTTGTATGGTAGAGAAGATACCACTGCATATAAAAGATTGATTGGAAGAACAATATACTTGAACAATAAAAGACCAAATTCACCTCTTGCTACTCAACAATTGACACACGTTATTGCTTCTTCAAAACATAATCTCTCATTTCTTAGAAAGCAAAGAAACAACAAAAAAATATTTTAAAGTTCATCTAAAACTTAATATATATTATTTGGCACAAACACTTATGAAATGGTTTGGCATCTATAACTTTTGAAGAATTTACACATTTCATGCTCCAAGTCATCGATTTTATATTCTGATAATCAAAGTGCACTTCATTAACATCTAATCCTATTTTTCATGAGAGAACACAATCTTGAAATTGATTGACATTTGATAAGAGAGAAAGTTCAATAATAATTGCTAAGATTGCTTCCAATCTCTTCACAAGAACAACTTGCACATTTTCTCACAAAATCCTTGTCTTCAACCAAGTTCAACTCTTTTATTTCCAATCCTTACATGACATTTGTCATGCTTAAGTTTTTAAAAGACTTAAGTATGATTAGTTTAATGTTTTGAGACTTGTTATCGAAAGTATATCAAACTTTTCTATTTTGTCAACTTAATTTTAAATTTTAAAGTTAATTATACTATCTCCTAGCCTTTTTATAAGGAATATTTCACCTTTTTTAGATTCATCAAATAATGAATGTATTTGATATGTATTATATTGATTTGTATTATAGATCAAATACAATAATTATTTAATGAATCAAAAAAGGTGAAATGTTCTTTATAAAAAGGTATCGGAGGAGGTATTTGGTTATGAAATTACTATTTTTAATAGGGTCATATTAATGACACACGTTAAAGATACTATAATTAGAAGAAAAAAAAATACTATAAAATCATATTTAAAGTTTCAAAAAATTGAATACAGACATTCAAAGAGAATATATTTATAAATAATATATTAACATGCATGTGCCTAATGTTAGCATTTGTCTTTTTAATAAGTAGTTTGTTCTAGTTTATTGGATGACTTGTGTATAAAGTCACCATCATGTAATTTCATTTTGCCATTGAGTCGAATAACTTTCTTCCAATGATTTCTTAATGCATCCTATATATTTATTAGACACTACACGAAGGACATGCTCTTCATATCACTGGTCACAAATTGAATGGCCAAAATTACAATCAATGGGTGCGCTCAGTCAAAATCTACCTTCAAGGAAAAGGGAAGGAAGGTTATATCACAGGAGACTCAAAGTGTCCAGAAAAGGAGGATTCCAACCTCGGAAAATGGCAACTAGAAAACAGTCTAGTAATGTCATGGCTGCTAAACACCATGACAAATGAAATTGGAGAAAATTTCATGTACTATGACACTGCCAAAGAGATGTGGGATGCCGTAAAGGAAACCTACTCTAATGTCGACAATACATCTGCAATTTTTGAAATCAAGAGCATACTCCATGATTTACGTCAAGATGACCGCTCAGTCACAGAGTATTTTAATACTCTCAATCGTCACTGGCAGCAGCTGGATGTATATGATGAAAATGAATGGAGTTGCACAGAAGATAAAAAGAAGTACAAAGAATTGGTGGAGAAAGATAGAGTCTACAAGTTTCTATTAGGTTTGAACACAGAACTTGATGAAGTTCGTGGGAGAATCCTTGGAACCAAACCTCTTCCAAAAATTCGAGAAGCTTTCTCGGAAATACGAAGAGAGGAGAGCAGGAGAAAAGTGATGCTTGGAAAATCCAGTGCATCCCCATCTATAGAAGGATCTGCAATGGCAGCAAGGGGAGATCAACGTTCTTTCCAAAAGAAAACTCGACCTTGGTGTGAACACTGCAAGAAACCGGGTCATACCAAGGACACATGCTGGATCATTCATGGAAAGCCATCATGGACAAAAAACCGGGAGAGCAGAGGGAACACAGCTAAGGTAAATTCCCACTCATCACCATTCAGCAAGGAGCAAATGGAAGCATTAAAAAACATGTTTCAACAAACAATTGGTACAGCTACTGTGGCACAAAAAGGTAATTTTTTGCATGCTCTAAACACTAGCAAGGGAAAACAAAATTCATGGATTATTGACTCAGGAGCGTCTGATCACATGACTGGAGATTTGGCTGTCTTTGATAGCTATTCTCCATGCCAAAATAATTTGACAGTTCGAATTGCTGATGGTACCTTGTCTAAGGTCATGGGTAAAGGTTCTGTCATTATTTCACAAAATATTACTCTTAGTACAGTACTCTATGTACCTAAACTTGATTGCAACCTATTGTCCATCAATAAACTTACAAAGGATTTGAAATGTATCACTAAATTCTTCCCTAACCTGTGTGAATTTCAGATTTTGGAGTCGGGGAGGACGATTGGCAATGCTAAAGAATGTGTTGGACTCTATATCCTTCAGGCTAAAACATCTAAACCAGAATCCGAGGCAACCTCTTGCGCTATAGTTTCTGAATATAGTGAAAATTCTGCAATGTTGTGGCACTATAGACTAGGCCACCCAAATTTTATGTACTTGAAAGAAATGCTTCCTAAATTATTCAATAAAAATCAGAAGTTGTTTCAATGTGAAATCTGTCAATTGTCCAAACATACACGCAGCCCCCACCCACCTCAACCCTATAAACCTTCCCAACCTTTTTGTGTTATTCATAGTGATGTATGGGGACCATCGCGGGTTAGAAATGTAACGGGATCAAGATGGTTTGTCACCTTTATTGATGACCATACACGGGTCACTTGGGTCTACCTTATAAAAGACAAATCAGAAGTTGGTAGGATATTTGAATGTTTCCATACCATGGTACAAACACAATTTCAAAGTAAAATTAGAGTGCTTAGGAGTGATAATGGTCGTGAGTATTATAATTCTGCACTAAGCTCATACTTTCAGCAACATGGAATAATACACCAAACCTCATGTGTGGATACACCTCAGCAGAACGGGATTGCCGAGAGAAAGAATAGACACCTCCAAGAAGTAACCCGATCTCTCATGCTAGCCACAAATGTACCTAATCAATTTTGGGGAGAAGCTGTCCTCTTTGCAACCTATCTTACTAACAGAATGCCTTCCCGGATCCTCAACTCCCATACGCCCTACTCCACTCTCCAAACCTCATACCCAACCAATCGTATCCTTACGTCTATTCCTTTGAAAATATTTGGATGTACAACCTTTGTCCATAATCTTGATCCCCAACGCAGTAAACTTGACCCGAGATCCATTAAATGCATATTTCTCGGCTACTCTCCTCATCAAAAGGGATACAAGTGTTATTCACCTCAAAACAAAAAATTCTACCACACCATGGATGTAACCTTTTTTGAGAATCACCATTTTATCCCAAAGTTGGCATTCAGGGGGAGAACACATATCCTATTGAAGTAATAGAATCCCAACTTTTGGAACTTGAGCTAACTAAACCCAAACTGGCTGCAGAGGCGTCAGAACCTACACCTGAACCAAATGAAAATGCAATAGAAAATGCCGAACCAACTCGAGAGAATACGTCAGAAAATACAGAAGATATTGCTATAGAAAATGCAGAGGAAACTGCAGTAGAAACTACAGCCCCTACAATAGAAACTGCACCAAGAAACAACTTGAAAGTGTACTCCAGGAAGAGCAAGAAGGGAATAGAGTCCTGCACAATTCCAAGGCAGAACCAAGAAACCTCCAAGATTCTAGAAAATGGAGTTCTCTCAGGTAATACTGCTTCTAACTATGTGAATATTGATGATATTGATATTCCTATTGCCTTAAGAAAAAATGTAAGATCATGTACTAAACATCCCCTTGAAAGATTTTTATCTTATGGAAAATTGTCCCAAAGTTACAAGACTTTTGTAATAGCTCTTGACAATACACACATTCCAAGCAACATCCATGAGGCTCTCCAAAATTCTGAATGGGCAGCAGCTGTAACTGAAGAGGTTCAGGCCTTAATAAAGAATGGCACTTGGGAGATCACAAGTCTACCTGCCGGGAAGAAGCCGGTAGGATGCAAATGGATATTCTCCATGAAGTATAATGCAGATGGGAGTATAAATCGGTACAAAGCTCGACTTGTAGCAAAGGGATTCACTCAATCATATGGAGTAGACTATGAAGAGACTTTTGCACCGATGGCTAAATTAAACTCAGTTAGAGTTATTTTCTCTTTGGCTGCAAATTTAGATTGGCCACTCCATCAACTAGACATTAAGAATGCCTTCTTAAATGGTGACCAAAAAGAGGAAGTTTATATGCAGATTCCTCCTGGACTTGAATCATCCAGCACCACAAATATGGTGTGCAGACTCCGAAAATCCCTTTATGGCCTCAAGCAGTCTCCAAGGGCATGGTTTGATAGATTGACTCGAGTTGTCAAGAAAGACGGATTCAAACAATGCCAATCAGATCACACTATGTTTGTTAAACACTCCATGGAAGGAAAGGTAGCTTTGTTCATTGTTTATGTTGATGACATCGTAATTACAGGAAATGATTATGATCAAATTGATCATTTAAAGGGACTTTTGGCAAAGGAATTTGAAGTTAAAGACTTGGGACAACTTAAGTATTTTTTAGGAATGGAAGTTGCTCGAACAAAGAATGGCATCTATGTATCACAAAGGAAATACACCATTGACTTACTTCAAGAAACTGGAATGCTTGGGTGCAAGGCAGCTAATACACCAATAGAACAAATAAAAGGAAGAGAAGATGAAAGTCCACCAGCCGACAAAGATAGATATCAAGGTCTAGTTGGGAAACTAATCTACCTATCTCACACGAGGCCCGACATTGGGTTCGCGGTAAGCATGGCTAGTCGCTACATGTCAACTCCAACTGAGTCTAACATGAAAATGGCGAATAGAATCCTCCAATACCTCAAAGGCACACCAGGTCGAGGTCTCCACTTCAAAAAGAATTCAAACAGGGGCATTGAAGTCTATACAGATTTAGATTGGGCAGGGTGCTCCACAGACAGAAAATCGACTACAGGCTATTGTTCATTTGTGTGGGGGAACCTAGTAACTTGGAGAAGCAAGAAACAATCTGTAGTAGCAAGGAGTAGTGCAGAAGCAGAATTTAGAGCTATGGCCCTAAGTATTTGTGAAGGAATGTAGCTTAAGAGTATGCTAGATGAAATCAAAATTCAGGTGAACCCTACTGTGAAGTTACTATGTGATAACAAAGCTGCTATAAGTATTGCAAAGAACCCGGTCCAACATGATAGAACAAAACATGTGGAAATTGATCGACACTTCATTAAAGAAAAAATTGATCATAAGATTATTAGTATTGATCATGTCCCATCATGCAAGCAAATTGCATATATCTTAACCAAGGCTCTTTCAAGGAATATTTATGAAAATATCAAATCCAATCTAGGTATGATAGACATCTACCACCCAGATTGAGGGGGAGTGTTGAAGATTAACACACATCAAATCATAATCATTTGATTCTGATTTGTCTAGCTGTTACAAAACAGTGGTCTAAATAGAGTTATTATCTATTATTGTTATTTCTTTATTTAGGTAATTACTATTTCCTTATTAGGTAGCAGCAATTATAGGAAATTATTTCATGTGTTTATTAACATATATTAGGGTATAGCTTTCAACCTCTTGTATTCTATTTATACCTCTTTTGTAAGAGTTCAATATAATGAAAATATACGATATATTTCTACAAAGAATAACTAGCTGCTTCAGTTAAGAGCAATTTTCAATTAAGAATTATTGGAGTTATACTTTATTCGCTCTAGGTATGTTCTTGTGGGAAATATTTGTATACTCGCCAACAGGTTTTCAAATTTTTTGACTTGGTTGATATCAATATACAACAACAAGACAGGACAGTGCATAAATTTAAAAGAAAAAGGCTGGGTATACAATTAAAGATTAAATAATGTGACATGATATTACAAGCATGACTACAATGACTAGAGGACAGATAATAAAGGGCTCACATTTCTGGTATTGCCCAACTTCTATATGCTCATATTGGCTTTTCTCTAAAGTTTGCTGGGTTTCGTATGAACTGATATAGTGAATCATATTGAGGATAAGCAAGTTATCAGTCACTCAGGCTACAAAGTTGATATGATGCTCATGTAATCTTTACCAGGATTTTTCTTCAAATCTTGTTTTTGTTAAACACTACTTGCTTGAGCTATTCTTTTCTGGCTCCGTGCAGTAAGTAGTTCCGAATCCTGCATACGGAAATGAAATAGATAATAATAAGAAAAACATTGAAATCAACACAAGCAGAAGTTGATAATGATAGAACAAATTATAATTCAACAGTGTTCACAATTTAGCATTTCTTGCGGATGAATCTTTTATCCATGTGCTGCAAATTATGTAGAGATGTTTTCGTGACAGATTTACCTGTACAATAGCCTGTGCACAAAGCTTCCCAGAAAGAACGGCGCCTTCCATGGAAGCTAAATATTTTTGTTTTGTGTAATCTCCTGATAAATAGAAACCTTCTACAGGAGATCTTTGTATGGGACGACAAGGCTCGCAATTTGGAACAGTTTTATAAACCGACCTGAAACAATTTAGTCATTTACATTAGGACTCATAATAATACTAAAAAGAATTTAAAAGAAAAATTCCAATTTGATGACATTCAATGACCTTGGTGTTTTAACAACGTGGTACTTGATGATTTTTGCTTTGCTTTGGTCCGCAGAAATTTCATCCGGGAAGAGTTTGGCAAGTTCAGACATAGTAGCATCAATAATATCTTCATCACTGCGTGAAATCCATTCTTCGGCTGGTGCAAAAACCAGCTCCAACATAGACTGGTTTGGGTTATAATATTCCTAAATAAGATAGTGAAACAGTATTCCAACGTTTAGTGATATGCAAAAGAAACTTGGTTGGAGAGGAAATACATCAATGCTAATCAATACATTTGAGGGGTGGCTTTTACCTTACAAGTTACTGACATGTCAGCATATACACTCAGAAGGGGGCTTCTGCATGATGAAAAGTATAAAATGTAGATGTGAGGTGATGAAATTATGTATTTATAATCCAAAAAGTGCTATTAGGAGTGCAAAGAAGTACAATTCACACAGCAAAAAGGAAGTGGTCTTCACAGCTAAAAAGTAAAAATCTTGGATAATTGTGACACAACACAAACTAAAAAAAAAAAAAAACTCTACTCTTTATCCCTTACAGACATCACAAGTGTTTCAAAGTGAGAGAAAAAACCTGCTAAAGAGAAGGTGATCGTATGTGTTCTTCAGTTTTCTATCAAACCTGCAAATTTGATATGTAAATAGTATGTATGTCAGCACATTGGTGGAGCTGATATTATAATCCTCGTTGACAAATATTTACAAGTTAACTTTGTTGTTATTCTGAATTTGGAGAAATAATGGTCAGTATAATGAGGATTTTTTTAACAATAACAGAAGTATATTACTGTACTAGTTAGTACCAGTGATTATTTTATCTTAATATTTTATTCATTTACCAAAATATTACAACCAGTCAAAGAAGAATATATCCTAAACATTTTGTCATTAATAAAATTTAAGACAAATGCCCACAGCCACAGATTTCCATTCCAAATTTTTCAGTGAACATGAGAACTTATATATTAGGTAGAAAAATAAAATAATAATGACCACACAATAGTTAATAAAAAAAATTGAAGTATAATGTTTGCTCAGACTTAGTTTTCAACACCAAAAGGCATTACTTACCATATGTGAACATTTATGACTGGAACTCCGACTAATTTCTCCAATCTCTGGAAATAAGGTACCCCTTTCCAGTTCTCAGGCAGAAGAAGCTTCAGAATATCCACTGTTTTAAAGGGGGAAATCCTCAAAAATGTGAAGAGATGGAAGACCAAGAGTGCCGATAAAAAAAATAATGATTAGTGTGGAAGTTTTATAAACATACCTGGTGCTGCACACACATAAGCATCCCCTTCAATCACTTTCCCATTAGTTAGTAAAAAGCTCTTCACTGTACTGTCATCATTTAGCTCAATTGATTTAATGCGTGAATTAAGATGGACTTCACCGCCCAAGGACTGAATATGATCAACAATTGGCATACAAAGTCTTTCCGGGGGATTGCCATCCAAAAAGGCCATCTTAGAACCATGCTTCTCCTATTGAAGAATTTAATAGTATAAAAATTAGTTGAGAAGAGTGAGAGTGTTGCTAATCTGATTCCATTCAAATATAATGCGAATGAAATGGCCTTCTTCATCAAACACTTATGCAGTTAGAATGATTTTTAAGAAAAGGAAATTATCCCACCTGAAGAAATCGATTTAATGCAATCAAAATACATTGCATTGAAAGTTCATCAGGGTTGATGAAGTTTAGAGCCTTTGACATTGCTATGAACACTTCATCAGTTACCCGTTCGGGAATGCCCTATAACATGGAGTAAACAATATGTTATTCTCAAACTATTTGCAATATGTCGACCAAGAAAATGTTGCAATCTGTTCACGTGAATTCAACCGAAGGCAAATACAATTTATTCTCAAAATAATAATGTAATAAAACCCAAAAAAAAAACTACAGATATCCTTTCTTTAATTCCCAGTAATAAAAAACACTAGGACTGCCGTCACTAAATTAAGAGATAAAACAAAATAAAAGAATTTTCTGTAATTTTGGGAGGGGGTGGAGTAAACAATAAACCAGGAAATTTCGATATAGAGAAACATGGAAAATACAACAAGGGTAACAAAGCCATCTATTAATGACAATTTATTTAACAAGAACTTCACATAAAAAGAATCAATGCAAAAAATACCACCATAATGTCTATGAAGGGTTAGAAATATTTTATGATATATTATGGAATATGAACTTCTCGTCTCTGTATTTTATTTTGAAGCAAAAGACAGCACACATGTGTTTGAAGGAATATAAGCATTACAGTAGGTTCACCTCTCATCTACAATTAGGTGTGCACTTTCCAAATGAGTTGTCAACACATTCATTCCCAGTGTCATTACATAATTGCATATAGATCTTTTAGTTCATTATACTATCATAGTTTGGTTTCAAGTTGTCAGAATCTGTTTTATTAGCTGTATTTATTAGTTGTAGTATTTCCTTATTTAGCATATTACAATTATAGTGTATAAGGGAAATATCCCTGAATCATAGGGATCTGATAGTTTAGGTGTTATTGTATTTCCTAAAATAGTTTTCTAGCTTTGTATATATGACTGAAGTATTCTCAACATAATTCATATAAGAAAATCAATTCATTCTACCCTAATTTCTGAGATGGCATCAGAGCTCTCAAATTCTGGGAGCCGCCTCTGACTGCGCAAACCAAAAAACCCTAGACGGCAGCCTTCATTGCTGCTAATCATCCTTTTTTTTTTTTCTTTCTTTTCAGCCTTCATTGCTGTCCATCATTCCTTTCAGGGCAGCCTTCATTGCTGCTGTGATTTGCAGTGTTGTTCCTTTGTTGTCGTCGCAACAATCAAATACATCCTCACTGCATTGAGGTTGTTGTACTGCTGTGGCCATGGCAAACTCAACTGATGAAGTGGTGCAGAAAACTCAGGAAGAGCTGCAGAACATCAACACTGCCTACCGATTGAATGGGAAGAATTACTTGAAATGGTCCCAGCTTGTTGGCAGAACTTTGAAAGGTAAAGGGAAAGCTAACCACTTGACTGATGACGCCCCTAAAGAAGGAGATCCCAAATTTAAAAAATGGGACGAAGAGGACTCTATGATCATGGCATGGCTATGGAACTCAATGATCCCAGAAATCACTGATACTTGTATGTTTCTTAATTCTGCAAAGGAGATTTGGAAGGCCATGGAGGAGACATACTCCAAAGCTAAAGATGCTGCTCAAATATATGACGTGAAGGTGAAGACTATGGCTGCAAAACAGGGAAACAAGACTGTTACAGAGTACGCCAATCAACTCAAATCATTGTGGATGGAGTTAGATCACTACAGGGTCATAAAAGCCAAGTGCCCAGCAGATTCAGCAATGTTCAAAGAGTATATTGAGCAAGATAGAGTCTATGATTTCTTGGTGGGGCTTAACTCTGTTTTTGATCAAGTGAGAGCCCAGATCCTTGGAAAAGAAAAAGTTCCAGGAATTAATGAAGTAGTAGCTATGGTCAGAAGTGAAGAAAGCAGAAGGGGAATCATGCTAGAAAACCTAACCACCGAAAATTCAGCCATGGTAGCTTCTGGGGCCTCGGCCATGATGGCAGACCAGAAAAAGTGGGGCATAAGTAATATGGAAAAGAAAGGTGAAGGAGTGTGGTGTACCTACTGCAACAAGCCTCGCCACACTCGTGACAACTGCTGGAAGCTGATCGGAAAGCCACCTAGCAGAGAATGGGGGCCCCAAAACCGAGATAGGGAGTGGGGAAAAAAAGGAGACAACACAAGAAAGGGAGGACAAGCACACATAGTTGCAACCAGTGAAGAAAACAAGGGAGGAGTGATTCAACTTAACCAAGATGAAGTAGAGAAGATGAGATTATTCCTCAACAAGTTGGATAAACCAACAGGTAGTTGCTCTCTAGCATATTCAGGTGAGTTTCTTTCCTTTGGACTTAATGCCTCAGATAAACACTATAACCAATATTGGATACTGGATTCTGGGGCAACTGACCACATGACACCCCTACATAAACATTTCTCCTCATACACCCCTTGCCCTAGCAATAAGAAAATATCCACAGCAGATGGCACTCTGATGACTGCAGCAGGTCAAGGAGAAGTTCAAATAAGCTCATCCAAAACCCTTAAAAATGTCCTTCATATTCCTAAACTATCTGTCAATCTGATTTCCATAAAAAAACTCACAAAAGACCTATCATGTAATGTTATTTTTTATGACAATGCTTGTATACTGCAGGACAAGCACTCGGGGAGGACGATTGGACATGCTAGAGAATGGAATGGCCTTTACTACTTGGATAGCCCGAATCTGCCACCAGACCTACAAAAAAGCAACTCTTTTTTCTCTGACTCAATAAAGACCAACAGGGAGAAAGTCCTCCTACATCATTGTCGTCTTGGACATCCTTCCTTTAGAGTCATAAAAATGTTATTCCCTTCTCTTTGTAGCAAATTAGATGTGGAGAGTCTTCATTGTGAAGTGTGTGAGCTTGCTAAGCACAAGCGTGTACCTTTTCCAGTTAGTAATAATATGAGCACTTTTCCCTTCTATTTAATTCATACTGATGTGTGGGGACCCTCAAATGTCCCAAACGTTTCTGGTGCCCGTTGGTTCCTTACCTTTATAGATGATTGTACTCGGGTCACATGGGTTTTCTTACTAAAACAAAAGTCCGAAGTCAGCTCTGTGGTCCAACATTTTTTCTCCATGGTAAAAAATCAGTTTGGTATTAGCATTAAAAGGATTAGATCCGATAATGCCAAAGATTACTTTAATCATGAGCTTACTTCCTTTTGTCAAAAGGAAGGTATCATTCATGAGTCATCTTGTGTCAAAACACCTCAACAAAATGGGATTGCTGAGAGGAAAAATGGACACCTACTAGACCAAACTCGGGCTCTTCTTTTTCAACATAAGGTTCCTAAAAGGCTTTGGGGAGAAGCTGTTTTGACTGCATGTTATCTAATTAATAGACTACCTTCTAGTATTCTAGCCTCAAAAAGTCCTATGGAGGTTCTGTCTCTTTCTATCCTAATGTGTCCACATCCAATCAACTCGTTCCAAGAATATTTGGGTGTGTATCTTTTATACATGTCCACAGTGGTGATAGAGGTAAACTTGATCCTAGAGCCTTAAAATGTGTTTTCATAGGATACTCATCCACACAAAAGGGGTATAAATGCTATCACCCACCATCCAAAAAATTCTTTGTGTCCAGAGATGTCACTTTTTTTGAGCAAGAAAGTTACTTCCTCCAAGATCATCTTCAGGGGGAGAATACAGGAAAAGAAGATGATCTCCTTATGCTCCCTGACTTAAGTTTAGGACCAGAAGTAGGGACTAGAAGTGTAACAACTTCTGAGAAAGAGTCTCAACCCACTAAGTCCACTCAAGATGGAACTGATGTAAGATTTGGAAAAAATCTGGTTTATACAAAGAAGACAAAGGCCATTCCAGAATCTGTCCATGTCCAAGAATCCAACCCAACACTACATGAGGTAACTACCCTTGATCCTTTAATCTCCACTGAATCAATCTCTGATTTTCCCACTGTACAGGAACCCGAATCCGGTTCAGCAGCACTTCATGAGGACCTAAATATTCCAATTGCCCTTAGGAAAGAAACAAGGAAATGTACCACCAAGCCACTTTACCCTCTGGCCAATTACCTATCATTTAAAAAATTCTCACCTACCCATAAAGCCTTCCTCACAAGCCTAAACACTACAGCCACACCTACCTCCCTATCTGAGGCATTAACTGATAGGAAATGGAAACAAGCCATGGACTTGGAAATGGAAGCATTAAAAAAAAATAGCACCTGGGATTTGGTTACTCTCCCAAATGGAAAAAAACCAGTAGGATGCAAGTGGGTATATACTATAAAATACAAGGCTGATGGATCCATTGAGAGGTATAAAGCAAGGTTAGTAGCTAAGGGATTCACTCAAACTTATGGAGTGGATTACATGGAAACATTTGCTCCAGTTGCAAAAATGAATACAGTTAGGGTGATACTATCCCTAGCGGCTAATTATGGTTGGAACTTGCAACAATTTGATGTTAAAAATGCATTCCTCCATGGAGAACTCGAAGAGGAGATTTACATGGAATTGCCCCCTGGATACGGTGGAAAAAATGCTGCCAACACTGTTTGCAAGCTAAAAAGGGCATTGTATGGGCTGAAACAATCACCACGAGCGTGGTTTGGTAGGTTTACTAAAGTTATGACAGGTCTGGGCTTCAAACAAAGTCAAGGAGACCACACTTTGTTCATTAAACACTCTAAGTCAGGGGGAGTAACAGTGTTACTGGTTTATGTGGATGATATTATAGTGACAGGTGATGATGAGGAGGAGCAACAACTGTTAAGCCAACATCTAGCCAAGGAATTTGAAATCAAGACCTTGGGAAAATTGAAGTATTTTTTGGGAATTGAAGTGGCTCATTCTAAAAAGGGGATCTTCATATCTCAACAGAAATACATCACTGATTTGTTGAAAGAGACTGGTAAGACAGCATGCAAGCCTGCAAGTACACCAATTGATCCAAACCTGAAGTTGGGAAATGTAGAAGAAGATACTACAGTTGACAAGGAAATGTATCAAAGACTAGTTGGTAGACTGATATATTTATCTCACACTAGACCTGATGTTGCATTCGCTGTGAGTCTAGTCAGCCAGTTCATGCACCAACCGAAGGAGGTTCACTTACAAGCTGCACTAAGAATTGTGCAATACTTGAAAGGGACCCCAGGCAGAGGAATTCTGTTTGAACGGAATAGGAGTGTAAGTCTCGAAGCATATACAGATGCAGACTATGCAGGGTCGATTGTGGATAGGAGGTCGACTACAGGATATTGCACTTTCCTTGGAGGGAATCTTGTGACTTGGAAGAGTAAAAAACAAAGTGTGGTGGCTAGATCCAGTGCTGAAGCAGAATTCAGGGCAATGGCACAAGGGATATGTGAGCTATTGTGGTTGAAGATCATCTTTGAAGACTTAAGAATAAAGTTGGATGAACCAATGAGACTTTATTGTGATAACAAATCTGCTATTAGCATAGCCCATAACCCAGTGCAGCATGATAGAACCAAACATATTGAA
The DNA here is from genome assembly GCA_963966055.1 of Lathyrus aphaca. Lineage (NCBI taxonomy): Eukaryota > Viridiplantae > Streptophyta > Magnoliopsida > Fabales > Fabaceae > Lathyrus > Lathyrus aphaca. The sequence continues at coordinate 147,004,792 of OZ014524.1, forward strand.
GTCGACAAACATTTTATCAAAGAAAAATTAGATAGTGGCCTGATCTGCACTCCATATGTCTCCTCACAAGACAACCTCGCAGATATTCTAACGAAGGGGCTGAATAGCAACAACTTTGAGAAGATTGTTTCCAAGCTGGGAATGGAAAATACCTATTCACCAGCTTGAGGGGGAGTGTCAGAATCTGTTTTATTAGCTGTATTTATTAGTTGTAGTATTTCCTTATTTAGCATATTACAATTATAGTGTATAAGGGAAATATCCCTGAATCATAGGGATCTGATAGTTTAGGTGTTATTGTATTTCCTAAAATAGTTTTCTAGCTTTGTATATATGACTGAAGTATTCTCAACATAATTCATATAAGAAAATCAATTCATTCTACCCTAATTTCTGAGACAAGTTGATAGTTATAAGTAGCATGAAAACAAACTATATAGACCTTCATCTGAGATAAGTTGAATTTTAATGATAAAAAGAATCCTTATTATCACCACCAAGTCACTGTAAACCCATCCTAAATCCACCCGTTTCAGAATAAATATCAGTATTACTATGATGGTAAGACTCCACTCCATTTAGACTGACAAGAGTCAAGACAACTGCCATACCTGCTTTCTCATCCATTCTTTAACAGAAACACCATCTTGAGCCTCAACATACGCCTGTCCACCAAGAATAGCTGGCAGAAGCCCAATTGCAAATTTGATTTTCTCTGGCCAGGTCAGCATCTCATTATTCCTCAAGATTGCCCATATTCCTGTTATCACATTCACAGCACGCAACTTGTAAACACCGGTAACATTAAGGAAGAAATTTTTTTAACAAGAAAAAGTATATTCCAGTCATGTAAACCAGAATTGTAAAAACAGAAACATAAGTAAAATAAGAGAGACCAATGAATATAGGAATCACTTTTAAACACCAAAATCCCCGATCCCCACATTGTTGTTTTCAATTCCACTCACAAAAATAAAACCAATTTAACACATAAGGTTTCAATGATTGTCAAATGTGTTAGAATATATGAAAAAGAGTTATTGTAATATATTGATCATACCATAGAGCAATTTATTCATTCTAAAAGTTTTAAGTGGCGTATTATATCAATGTACTCTTTTTCCTTCCTTTATACTAAAAGACTAACCCTATAGCTAAAAAAATGCATTGAATATATTCAAAATCAAATTTGAACTGGCATTCTGTTGTAAGACTACCAAGGGTTCATTCTTAATCTGAACTCCAGTTTTTGAGGCACTAGCAGCCATGGCATAAGCACAAAAATTTCCAGATAGTATTAATGTGCCATACATTTTGCGGCAGATATGTGGGTCCCTTGTAAATTTGGTGGGATCCATATAAATCTTAACTAATAGGAGAAGCCGAGAAGATATGTTGGAATATGTGTGTGTGTGTGTGTTAAAGAGTGTATTGCTAACACACTCATGTATTAAATAGACTTTCAACTTCGTGTAGCTATGTAAATATGTAAACATACGTCAAGTCTCACATCTTACCATTTAATGGAGATGGAAGAACTTCGAGAAAATCAAATCGACTAAACTGTCCAGGCTTGCTTGGCATAGCAAAGATCATAGAATGTTCCTTCCATTGTAACCGATCGTTAATACCGAGTTCTCCAAATAAGTTCTGCACATTAGGGTAAGCCCCAACTTCGGGAAAAAGAAAATGAAAATATTAAGTCAGGATAATTATAAACAAGGATTCAAATAGTTATTCATTTTGAATTAAAAACTAAAAAGAAATATCAATTTAGTTCAATACATGTGCCAAAGGATAACTGGTAAAAAGCACTGTTAGGGAGAAGACCAACTTTTACACTCATGCAAACGCCCTTTGAGATTGAAGCTTGGACAAAGTCCAGGCTAACCCATGCCTTCTTTCTGAAATTTAGTTCGCAATTAGACGTGTGAGGCACCAAGGATCAAAATCCTAAACCATTTCGCCATAAAGGCAAAAGGCTTGAACTTGGTAGGTATTGTGTCAAAGACCAAAACTATCGAGAGCATACTCTAGAAGAAGATCAAAGAAATGAAAGAATGTTTTGTTACGTCATTTTTCTTTCTCTTCTGGTGTCTTAGAGGCATATTATTATTAAATTGACAAATATGTAATAAAAAAAGTTGAGCTTGAGATTGGAATGAACTTACAAAATATATGTAGGCCAGTCTCGTACCAGTCTCCATCTTTATCTTTCCATGCAGCAACCTTAGAAAAGAGACAAAAGAATGAAAACATGTAAAACAAGATGTCAGAAAACTAATTCATAAAACAAGAACTTGAATTCGTGATCATACTTAAATTAATGATAACAAAAACACCAACGCATCGATTAGATTATTTAGCAACAGTCAAATGAGAACAAGCTTCTTATTTAATCAAACAGAAAGCTAAAAGGATGAAAAGAAGAGGCACAAAATAGAAACTTGTTGACAAATGGGATTAAATTAGCCGGAAAACCTTTCCACCTAGAACGTCTCTTGCCTCCAGCAATATAGGCTTGTGACCAGCATCTGCCAAATATTTTGCAGTTGATAAACCAGCCAGTCCTGGGATAATTTGAAATACACATTAAAAAAGGTCAAAATTCATGCAAATATTATAAACAAACAATCTTTCAGCTAATTTTCATAAGCGCTTCATGATAACTAATATAAACAGCTTATAACTTGTGTAAAAATACCTGCACCAGCAATTACAACCTTGAGAGGTTTAGTTGGGCGAGGGGAAGCACGAAAGGTGGAAGACAAGTAAGCAGCTTCAACAAAATTAACGGTATTTTCAAGCTCAGGGCGTGGATAATCAATGCAAACTACTTTCAAACGAGAACCGTGGTTCCTAAACCTGCTTCTCTTGACACTACAAGTTGAAGAAGCGAGATTCAACCTCAAGTTCATACCCGTGAATATACTCCCAGAAAACGATAACGAAATAGTAGAATCTGAATTCATAGAAAAAGAAGTCGATTTTGATAGGTTTCTTGTCCCAATTTGCGAATTGAATTTGTGTGAAGATATAGAAGAACTACACAGAGCCATTTGAATGGAGAATTGGGGATAGTGGAAAGTGGGAGGAAGAAAAGAAAAGCAGTTGTGGTTGTGGATGTGGGTTGTAATAATAATGTGATTATTGTAATTTAATCATTATTTTAACCGTGTTTTCGTAAATTATTAGTGATAAATAAATAAAATATTGGGATGTAAGGATATTCTTGAGTGGATGGTGAGAAGAATAAGACAAATGAATCACATACTTTGTGAGAGTCATGTTATTTACGTTTCCCATTTGTTGTATTGTTTGTTTGGATATACTCAGAGAGAAGTTAAATATGCCATTTCGAACTCATCTAACAACATTAATTAACTACTCGTGTAGTCGTGTTAATGAGCATCAACTTAAAAAAAAAAATTCGAATTGTTTTTTATTATTATATTTAAGATTATACTTAGTTTTTTTTTTTAATCAATGTCTTCAAATAGTTGTTAGTTAGACTTAGGATACCCCATAAAAAATTTCAAATGTGTGGTTGAGTTCGTTTTATAACAACATTAATCTAAATCGTTGGAAATACAAAACAGCCTTCTTTGTTACAACAGACAATCCTCAATCCCACTAAAAAACATAAATTTGAAAATTTTCATTTGCTACTTGGTCTTGAAATAGACCGGAGCCCAAACAAAAAAGAAGATAAATATGCTAAGAATGAATTCATAGTAACTGAACAATAAGTAAATGAATCAAATGATAGTTCAATAAATGTGTTGCAAAAAGCTTCAAAAACATAAGTTTTTTTAAGCTAGAAATCTCGAAAACTCATTTTCGGATCCATCATTTTACCACCCCGTCCTCTACCTCTTCCTCCCCTTCCTCTTCCTCTTCCACGTGAACTCATACGCTTGAAGCCTCTCCCATGTTTCATCTCTACAAGGGAATGTAGTAATACATCACAAAGAATGCAACCCCGGTGCAACGTAGACCCGTCTGCTAGAGGAGTTGTTTTCTTGTTGAAGTCCACTTCTATGATTGAAGAGTCGCATTCAAGGCACCTTTCTTTAGTTGTTGAGATTCTATGAGCTCCTTCTGCAAGAAAAACTAGGCAATTGCACATATTGCAACAGAGACGCCATTTGGGAGCACTTATGGGGTCTAAGACAAGTGTCCCACTGCATTCTGGGCAAGCACATACACCCTGGGTAACTAAAGAATTTGGGCAAGTGGGATGGGGGCATAGGTTGCATGGCATGCCAGCTCCCTTGCCAATCTTGCCAGAAGTACTAGTTTTAGCCGTATTGATGAGTGCTTCGATACCTTCAAATGGGGGATTGCTGTAGCAGTAAGGACATAGTGGGAATGATTTACCCTCTGGGCCAGCCACGGAGCAGATCAAAAGCTCAAAATTGTCTAAAGGGCAAGACAATTCCTTATACAGCTGCAGAAACAGATAGTGCAAATGAGGATAACAGATATTGGACACGTCAAACAATATAAAAAAGCAATAAAGGCAAACTCAAATGCATAATGAAAATGTTGAATATCAAATGAGAAGATGCCACGATTCCCCTCCCAAGCACTTTTAACCTTCCAAAGTAATGTTGCTAATCGGGCATTATTAACCCGCGGGAGCAAAGTTCTTAGACCTCAAATTACAGATACCCACTACATTTTCATTCATACCTTCGTTCCATACTTCTGTGAGGGTATCCCAAGTAGTAAAGCAAATAAATGCTTAAGTGTTCAGCCAAAGCTAGAAAGGAATGAATGATGAAAAGGTGTGCAAGCCCTCTAGGTCATGCCTGGCAAACCAGACAAACCAGAGAAATCACTGGTAAGTGCTAGTACATACATGTAATGATGATCATAACAATCTTAAGTCACTAACAGGGCCTGGCTGTTCAATGCAATTACTTTAAGGGAGAGATATAAGCTTAAAAGCTATAACAAAGATTCTGATAATGAAATGGCAAACTCTAATGGCCTCCTGAAGTGACAATATACGTGCAGATCAGAGGTCTTGGGTGCTTCATCAGGGTTTTGTACTATATTCTTTTCAAGGCCAGAGGCACAGATGGTTGAAAGGAAGTAAGGCATAAACAAAGCAGTATAAGAGATAGAGTAAACTTTTACTCTATTGCGGAGAGAGGAGATAGAATGTGAGAGACAAATTATAAACAGAAAGAGAGCATATATCTTTACTTTAAAGAATATTATTTTCTTTTGATCGAAACCATTCAAAGAGAGGATATCAGAAGGAGAGGGAAGAAAAAGGAAGACTACTGAACACAAGTGATCATAATATTATTTTCTTTTGATAGAAACCATTCACAGTTTAGAACAGCTGGACTGTTTTACCAGGGACAACAGGTGAAAACATAGTGTTAACATAGTGTTAATATCTATTTATCTCTTAGGATTAGTTTTCATATTTATTTATATTCCATGACTTGTTTCTACTTTCTTTATCTGATCAGAACTAGGAGTCCAGTAATCATTATGATTAGTTTCCTTATCTAATTAGAATTAAGAGTATATTTATATAAACAAGGGTTAGTGGCTAGTCTTTTGCAACAACCATAATTCAAATATGTAATACTTTCTCCTCCCTCCTTCCTTATCTAAAACCAAAAAAAAAAAAAAAAAAACTTTAAAATATCTAAATATCATGTATGCTAAGAAAAAACAAAGAGGAAAAGACAGGATAGGCTGGAAATCAAATTTTGATACTATTAAACAAGTTAAATCATATGATTTACTACCTTTATTGTGCCCTTCTGTGGAAGATAATAAACTTCCTCACAAGTACCACAATACAAACGTGGTGGCTGGGCAGAAATATACTTCATATATCGCAAGCATTTACCACATTTACTCATAATACGGCCTGAATCAACAAGCGCAGAAAACTGTGCTTCAAATAATGCATCCATGGCTTCAATCTGAGCCAGATAAAAAGAAACACAATTAGTAGATGAACAATGTATCCATGAATCAGCAATTATTTGTAAATATCATATGATGACTCGGGGTCTACTAAATTTGGAGATGAAAGAATACATAAGGAAGCAATGGACCATCTCATGATTAAATGAATCCAACATGCAGCAGCTCGCAGATAGATGCTAAATAGTTCGCTCAGCAATCTCCTGGACCCATATAACTCTACAGTAGTATTCTTTCAAAACTTAATCCTAATATATATCAACTATTCTGCTATCCTAATGTAATGAATTAAACATGAATCTTCACGTACTATGCTGCTGATGTCATACATCAAGAATTAGTAATTGTATTCTAAGAAAGTATATCCTTGACCCCTGTTTGAACGGGATACAATTTTATAGAGAATCTTCTTGAAAGGTTATTTTAAAATGAGTCACGTTTGGAAATTTTCCCACAAAAAGTTCAAAATCACAATGCAATTATATTTTATGTTGGCTTGAAAAATCTAAAGAGAAAGCTATTTAGCATGCTGATAAAATTGAAATTGCGTCATAATAAATACTAACTTACAAATAAGGTCCATAAATTTATAAATGAAAAGTTTGACAGAAAGACAAACGTCAAAAATAAAAAGTATAAGATGGAAACAAACCAGGAAAATAATAGATAACGGGAACATGTATAAAACATCGCCTAATCCAATTATTCCTATCTATGAAGAAATATGGTTGGGCCGAACTCAACCCAACAAAACCGGTTGGAAGGATGAGGATTGCCCCCACTTATAAACACATGTTCAGGTCATATATTATCTGATGTGTAACTCTTAACACACCCCTTCACGCTCAAGAGTAGACAACTGGAGCATGGAAATAAATGGTGGGTGGCTCGATTGTGGAAACCATAGTAGGTGGCACACCGGATCTTAAGCCAAAGGCTCTGATACCATATTAAGAAATGTGGTTGGGCCTAACTCAACCCTATAAAACCGATTGGAAGGGTGAAGATTGCCCCCACTTATAAACACATTTTCAGGCCATATATTATTTAATGTGGGACTCTTAACACTATCTAACTGAAAACAAGAACATGAAATCTTTTTAAATTTTTAATCAAACAAGTTCAAAACCCAAAGGTAAATGATGTTTAGGTTGGGGAAGGAAACAAACTTAAATCGAGAAACATTATTTAGTTGAGATAAAATAACAAATGAAAACTTGTCATGCTGTGAAAACTAAGAATTATATGGATACATATGATGACCAAAAACAAGTACTAAAAAGTAGATAGTCAACCTTCTTGACAAAGTAACAAAACTTTTGCTTGAACTGTTCAATTACATGCTGCACCACACGATGATGATCTACCTGGCCCTTAGCAATAAGAGTAATTTGTTGCTCAATAAAGCTACGGATATCGGGCAAGCAGAGGTCTGGATCAATTGATTGATAACCTCTTACTAAAGTTATACCTAATGTGGTTGGGACAAGCTTCCTGCCTGCTTGTACCTGCAATTTGATAAGATGAATATCCAAGCATTGCAGAAAATGAAACACAAACTACAGCTCTAGGTCGACTACCTGCACATAATTCCGCTCACATATATTGTTAATATGTACAGGAATTGATGCATCTGTTCCTATTCCATTCTTCTCCATTAGAGAGATCAGCTCACTCTCTGTAAGAAAATCTGGAGGTGTGGTATTCCCCTGTTGAATTTGTGGTGTTAGCTATCAGTAATACATACAAATATTATGTGACATGAGGTTAATCATTCTATCTTCCATGAAATGGTTATATATGATACAACCAAAATGTTTATTATATTTGAATCCAATTAATGACTCGTGAACAGACCCCCTTGATGGCTTACCCGAAAACGCCACCAACATCCCAAATTAGTAAAATCAACAAGTAGTCGGGACATATCCAAACACTACAGAAACTGAATTTGAGGCAGGAGGTCCACACTTACTTCATAAAGCTCAACTTTTGATACTTTTATTTTCTGCCCTTTTGTAAATGATGGAATACTTTTATCATTTATTGCCAACCAGGGCATAATAGCTGTAAAGCCTTTGGTGATGACATGCTGCCCTGTACAATGAAAGGACTCTCCACCAACTGAAAACTCAACCTTTTTCCTGGAAGTAGAACAATAGCATATAAGAAGTCTAGTAGTAGTAGTGGTAGTAGTAGTAGTAGTTATCCCATTCATGCAATAAGACAAAACATCTATAGGTGAATATTGGCAAAGGTTCAAACAAAGTTTAAGCTTGGATGGAAAAATGCAAACAATATGCCAATATAATACCAAACAATTATATGATTATGAATTTATGGTGATAGCATTTTTTTTTTGGAGGAAGCCACATCCCGCATCCTCTTTCATACACACTTTTGCAGCAGTCCTACAATAGCCAACTCCTAGAAAGGAAATTTTAATAGGTTCCAGAGCATACATATCATGAACTTAAGAAGAGATATTCTCTTCGGCTATTAAGTTGGTACAGAATGTCTGACATCCGTATTAGTAATTTAGTATTGCTTGCCATTATCATAATGATTAAACATGATCAAGGAGAGACCACAATAAGCATAAACAAACATGACTGTCTCTGATAACAACAGAAATTTGTGGCAAAACTGAATGAACCAAAGCCAGAAAAGGAAATAATCAAGATATGATGCTGGGACAGTATAGATTTTACCTTACATACTTGCAGTCCGGAGACACTGTCCCTATGAAGTATTGACAGATATATTGGTACAGCTTCCAAGCATCATTACCTAGCATATCCTCTGATGCAGATCTCATTGGAGTAATGGGAGGATGGTCACCCACGTCTGTTCCCGATCGAGGTTTCTGATAACCACTGGTGAGTAGCCCTTCTACATAGTTACCCCAAGTTGGATTATTTCTTTGTGCAGAGAGTGCACCACGAAAGTCAAATGACGGAGGGTATGCCGTGCTTTCTGTTCGTGGATAGCTTAAGAAGCATATACAGAAACCAATCAAAGGTTATTCCATGTGTTTAACAAAATATTACATTATAATACAATAGACAAACAAATCATGTGAAAACCTGATGAAGCCTTGAGTATATAATCGTTCCGCTAGTTGCATAGCTGTCTGAGGTCCAAATCCTAGAGCACTTGAAGCAACCTGGAAAGAATAAACATTGTAATCAAGTTGTTTTATCAAATAGCTGTACTAAAAAGAAAGCTAGATATACAATAACTATTTCCATTCTCTTAGAAAATGAAGTCAAACCCCTCTGTTCCATTTTTGGCATCACATCAGAGGAGAAAAACATATATTTGGGTTTAAAATGTTACTAAAGAAAGAAAAAAAAATCATCAAATATAAATGGACAAGACTTTCTCCATTGCAGTGAGAAATTGACAAAAGAAAAAGAAAACCCTAACAACCTATGCTGTTTCCAAAACCTCAAGTAACATTACTAATATAACTAGTCCCCAACCAAGGATAAATGTCACTGCAGAAAAGAATTTAGACTTCCACTTGCTGACCCATAATATGTATTCCCAATACCAGTTAGCTTTGAAGTAAATATTTGCACCAAATAGACATTTAAACTGTTGCTATTACTTGTTAAAGAATTGACCACTATCATCCTTATTTGATCACCAACCTTCAGAAGATTCACTGTGTTTAGACCAACAGGGCGACCTTTGGTTTCCTGTTTTTCTGATATATCAGTCACTTCTAGAATCCCATCATCAGCAACCAGCTTTTGAAACATCATAGCAACCTGAAAAGGCATACAACTATCAAACAGACGTCTTTCGTAAGTTCAAGATAAAGAAAGCGATGGTTTGAGAGAATAGAAATATTCACATTTATGTCAAACAATTTGCTGCGTTGCCATTCTAGCAGAATTTCATAGCCACTTTGAATTATGTAAGGATGCAAACTCCAGAACTTTTCTGGCTTGAAAGTATTTATTTGCAAATACCGCTGCACACAAAATCCTAAAGTTGGAGTTTGACAGGGTCCATACCTGAAATATGAAGCAATTATTAATAATGTCATCTATCATCTATGTTTAACCAATATGATATAATGACAAGTGTGTTGGTGACAAGTGCATTTGTTGATCAGACATTTAGAGAAACGTGATCATTCCTACAGTTGAATAGAGTTGAGAAGCTAGTAAATCTGCTGGAATAGGATATTGCATTTTGCATTACCTGTTGGTAATGCATATCCAGCCTAGCAACCTAACCTATCCTAATTCCCAAACGTATAATTGAAACATGAACAGGAAAACATAACAAAGCGCATCAAGGTCATAGTAAATGCCTAGTTACTGATTTATTACAAATGAATTACCAGCAACTTGAGTTAAATACTGATAAAGGATCAAATTACGATACCAAGTCATACTATTGATTGTCCTAAAAGCTCAAGCTAAGAGAAAATAGATTAATGATAATTGCCAAGCTAATCTCAAAACCACTTGTATAACTGTGAGAACCGAAAGCTGGTCAGTCCAAATAATTTATTTATTTTTTTGGAACTAGCAGAACCAAAATGAAGCCTCAAGCCTGGTGATCTCAATATACTAGGCAGTTTTCTGTGGTTAAGAAGTCCTCGACCATCTGAGATTGCTAAAGTTTTCCAAGCCTAAAACTAAGTAACCCCCCTCACTCAAATCACACTAACTAGCTAATATTTGTTGACATTATTATTAAAGTAGGATACATATTTCAAGAATTAAGAAGTGAATCTTTATTCAGTTCAGTGTTAATCTGGATTGTGCACAGGTGCATTATTTAACTTTCCAATCAATCTAAAAGAACGAGAAGCCAACCTTCATCAATTTTTAAATTTAAAGAAAAACTAAACAGAAAAATGGCGGAACAGAAAATACAAGACAGAAGAGAGCAGGAAACTAACGAGATGACTCTGGCATCTAGGTTCCCATATTTTCCCTGGAAAAAACTCGTTTGAAATCGAGTAAAGGCAACTCCAACTTTCAAATCTATCTCTTGCCTAGCATCTACAGCCATTGCTTCGTCCCTGTTTGGTCTGACGAGGTTGGCTAGAGCATTCAGAACATCTTTCTCAGTAACAGAAGAAAACCGTGCGCGATAGACATCATTTATTTTGAAACCGGTTGATTCTATAACTGCAACATTCAATATTTCAAACAGTTAAAAAAATTGGGGAATGACAAGTATTAGTATGTTAGTCTTAGTATATGTTGGTGTTTGTTACATCGTTCAAAATTTGATATAAATTGCTACAAAAACACTATAAGAAAAGGCCAAATTCTGGGACAAGGTCAAGTGCTTACATAGGGAAGTGAAGTTTAATTATTGAGAAGGTCAAATGTAGGCCATACACAGAAGGCACTGACAATAAGGGGAAGATTAATTCCTTTTCACAAATCCAAAATGAAATTTGGCATACAAGGCTAATGTAAGCCGAAAAAATCCCTTTATACTCTACCTAGAAGAGTTTCTAAGCAAAAAGGGCATAACTTAAGGGTGGTTGTCTTTTACTGTCTTTTTGTAAAGATTACCGACAGCTAGGAGTATATTTGCTTGAAGGGCTAAAGTTTGTTTTCTCATGAACCAAATAAAATATCCAGATAATCAAAATAATAATTTGCAATACTAAATCACTATAACAAAAGCACAGACAGGTTACACTCATTAAAGTATCAAAAGATAAATAAAAATAACAACAATGATGGTGACTGTTAAAAAGAAAAAAAGACAAAAATTACCCTCAAAACATATATTTTCTCCTTCACGGTCACAATCCAACCACAATACCAAATAATGACAACCACGAGCTTCTTGTTTTAAATGCTTACAAATATGTGCCTGAATGAAACACATGATGTTAATAACTTGTAGAAATTACTGGAAAAAATCAAATGTAGATAACACATCTTCACATGCAGTCAAACTCAATTATAAGCAACAAGCTTTAATGGACTATCACTTTCAAATAAGGGGGTGGGGGCTTTTCGACACCATTAAAAGCATTTAAAATAGTATCAACCATCAAGTCACAGCACTGAGATACCGGATGGTAAAATAAGAAATAATACAAAAGTTCAAAAAACATATGAAAAAGATAGTTCCTTGCTAAGAGTCAAGATTAAGTGAAACTTTAAAACAGTGCCTTCTTTGACCAAGTAAACTATGCCCTACAGCATAAAAAGATCAAGTAGATTTAAATCCAAAGTATAGTTCATTATTAACACAAAATTGTATAAAGTATATGTGTTGTCCATATTTAAAGGCAAATATGATCACATATGTTGCATTATGATAAGTTTGTATCAGTTAGGGAATCAAAGCAATGCAGCTCATGTATTGGGTTAGCATCAGTTAGATATGTATTAATTCACATAGGCAATTTGGAGCTAAGTTGTAACTAAATACTATTGTGATTTGTGGCAGATTTCAGGTAGTAGAACGGTCAATCCATTGCAGCTCTGACAGATTTATAGTAGTCTATAAATCTAATTACTGTTTATATACAGATTCAGAAGTCACAGTTCTAAATATCAGTCTGCTCTCTAACATTTTCCCCATTAGTTGTTTTCTTGCATCTAACATGACCAACTTCCAATAGAGATTCTTGGTTTCAATTCAACGATTTTCAAAACTACTAAGACTCTGCTTCTAAAAGCAAAACGTTTATAGTTTATAAATTTCTTCATCCAGTTGTATGTGCACAAAAGGTAAAAAGGACCTTTATTACCCATTAGCTCTATCCTTGTTTTTGTATGTGTGCACAGAGCAGTGCATCATTGAGTTGTACAGTTAGGATTAGCCCCCCTAACAACTTCTGAAAACCAATTAATAGTATGTGGTATGTTAAGAGTTCCGCATTGGATGGAATATGGTATTAATCATAAGTTTATAAGTGGGGGCAATTATTGCCTTACAAACTGCTTTTGTAAGGTTGAATAGGGCCAAACCTAAAATTCTAAAATGGTATATTTATCCAAAATCCGTTGGGCCACCTACTATCGAATGTCCATTCCGGGTGTAGTGAGGGGTGTGTGTTAAAAGTTTTATGTTGGGTGAGATATGGCCTGAACACAAGTTTATATGTGATTGTGGAGGCAATAGTCGCCTTACAAGTCAGTTTTGTACGGTTCAAGCCTAACCCAAACTTCTAAGATGTCATATATGCATAATTATTTTAGAGATTTTTTTTTATCTATTTGCCATCAGAGAACACAAAAAAGCATGAAAATAAACACTAGAAAGTTCTAAAACAATTTTTCCAAACAATCCTCTAGAATATTCAGAAGACTTTTTTTGTAAATCCTCAACATTCCATAGGAAATACATAAGAGACATATCACCGACAAAAAATACTCTTTTATTACCCTTCATACTTCTTGTAATGCTTAGATAAAGCATCACAAAAATGGGGTCACAGTTGAAAAGTACACGTAAAAGTTCAATCTATCTTGCCCCAATAGCTCAAAATAATGCATAAATGATTATATGAAATGATATTGAGAAACTAAAACTAAAAAGAAATATTTATAAAGAAATACCTTTGGATTTGATTCAGCCTTTATAATCTGAGCTTGAAAAAGATCTAAGGGATCTGTGGTGGCCCAATCTTGATATTTAGAATGAAAATCTACACTAGATCATCAACAAAAGAAGTAAAAACTGCAGTGAATACTCAAACCAAACAGGAATGAACATGCTGGTATAAAAAATAAAAAACAGCATGGTTTATAACAAGACAAACCGGTTTTGTAGGGTTGAGTTAGGCCCAACCACACTTTCTTAATATGGTATCAGAGTCTGGTTCAAGATCCGGTGGGCAACCTATTATGGTTTCCGCTATCAGCCCACCATTTATTTCCACGTTCCAGATGTCCAGTCCTGGGCGTGAGGGGGTGTGCTAAGAGTCCCATATCGGATAATATATGGCATGAACATGTGTTTATAAATGAGAGTAGGCTTCACTCCACAAACCGGATTTGTAGGGTTGAGTTAGGCCCAACCACACTTTCTTAATAGCTATATTTCCAATCTAATGACTATAATTTTACCATAAGCCATACAGACGTTTGTGTCGAACAACGAGGGTTATTTAATAATTAACTAGTGCGTTATTTTTCCTTCCATGAACAGACCAAACAACATAATATAAATTTTCCTGTTTTGCCTCTAAGTACTCACATTCACTGACATTTTATCGAGTGTGACTACCACATAAAGAACAAGAGCATGAATGGATCATAAAATACTACAGTATATAAATAAGAGTATTTTCTTTGTGAATTAGTTGGAAAAATACCTGAATACATGTCCAATAACTGATGTCACTTTAAAACGCGCAGGCCCTCCAAGAAACCTCCCGTCGAATTCATGAACTTCTGTGCTCCCTCTTCTTGTAGACATCTGTTCATATAAATGTGTTAGAAAATGTCACTGACAATCTAAAAATCAACTAGACAGCTTAATTGAATTTTTCAGCCAATTTCAGCTCATAGTTGTTTAATTATTCATCTTAGGTCGGTTATCTATCAAAGCAATAAATTCACTAAATTATTCCTAACAAAATGCTAAGGAGAAAGAAGGAGAGTACCTGTCCGTGGGAAAGAGCAGTGGCAATGGAGAGAGCGATGCTAGGTTTCTCTGCAACCTGAAATGAAAAGCACAAAAAACTAGTCGGTAACAAGTTTACGAAAACAAGGTACGTTGAAATTGGAGAGTTGATACCATGAGAACTTTGGGAAGGGCCATGTCTGTGTTTAACTACCAGTTTCTGCTTCTGCGATTGCGATTGCGATTGCGAATGGGTGCTAAGTGTTTGTGAAAAATACCCATCCAGTTTTCAAATTCAAACGGGAGTAATCAAGGTTTTATCATGTAAGGTTTTGTTAGTTTCGCAAGGGGTGAGTTGAAATGTTGAATTCCAAATATGAGCAATTCATTATTTTAATGTTTGTTTTATAAAATAATTATAATTTTTTATTGTGAGAATAAATATATTTTAAAAAATGATTTGTTTTTTTAGCTAAAACTGAAAAATATAACTTAAAAAATAATATTATTATTTTGTGACATAGGATGTTCAACTGAAAGAGATTTCTGAAACTCGAAGTTATTTATAATTTAGAGTTCTTTGTCATATCCCGAAAACTCTTTCAAGAATAGAATTTAATAATATAGTGCACATCAGAGAAGAGAATAACCCCCCTTTATAATAAGAGAGGCTCCCTGAGTCCTTTTTCATAGATGAAGCAATCCTCACTCGACAGCTCGAAAGCGAATCAGTACAAATCCACGTGATTTGTATTCACTTACGTATCAGGCGTGCTTCGTCGTACCCTGACTACTCCTCTTTCACTGGCTTCTACTTGTCTTTTATTGACTTATTTGTACTCAGCTTCATGATTAAACTCCCCTCAGCCATTTAATATGTTTTTACAATTTATTTATGTTTACCCTTTATATAAAAAAATTAATCATATGTTTAAATGAATTTATTTAAATTTAGTAATATACAATGTTTAAGATTAGGAATATATGTTCATGTTAAGCCAACTCATTTGATATTTGTACATGGATATTAAATACATGGCATGAATTCGAACACAGAATATTCTAACATTCCACTTGCTCAACTTTAAAAGATGAATTATATCCATTAAATTACTTGATAAAAAAATTAGAGATGCATCTAAAGAGTTTACCCATAGGTTAGGGTTCTCCCTCTCATCCATATTACTTACTAAATATACTTATAGATCATGAAAAACACATGCATTTAATATTCTAATATTTCATTTGATCAACTTTAAAAGATGAATTATATCCACTAAATTACTTGATAAAAAAATTAGGGATGCATCTAAAGCAGTGTTTTAAAAACCGGACCGGACCGGTCGGTCGGACCGGTTGAACCGGGAACCGGTCAGGTAACCGGTCTGGTTCAATTGTTGGATCGCTTATGTCATTGAACCGGTAAAAATCGGTGTAAACCGGGAAAACCGGAAAAACCGGCGGTTTAATTGCAATTTCTTTTAAAAATTAATTTTTTTTTATTATTTTAATTAAAAAATAAAAAAAATAAATGAAATAAAAATTAAAAAAAAAAAATTTAAAACATAGTAATTTTATCATTGACGAGGAAATTATTGTGGATGCGGTTAATTTTACTACAAATCATTTTAATATTAAAGAAGAAGATCTCAATATTGAAACAATTTTCCCTCCTTTAAACTAAATTTGATACACATTTGAGTTATTTTGTTATAAACTATTTAATTAAATTATATTGCAATTAGACTTTGTTTGCAATTCGACTTTGTAATTTTATATTATTTTATTATGTGTGATACCTTTATTTAAAATTTTGAATTTAGATTATGAATTTGTGAATTTATGATATGATATTTAAAAAAAATTAAGTGTTATTTATATTTTGTAGAGGCTGAATTATCTTATTCGATCGGTTTTATACCTATATAGTTTTCTTATAAAGACCGGTCTATTTAACCGAGTTATCCGGTTTAATCCGGTTTGGTCATGCGGTTCGACCAGTGACCCAATGGTTCAACCAATAAACCAGTGACCCAGTACCCTCACCGGTTTGATGACCGGTCCGGTTTTTAAAACACTGATCTAAAGAGTGCACCCATAGGCTAGGGTTATCCCTCTCATTCATATTACTTACTAAATATATATATATATATATATATATATATATATATATATATATATAGATCATGAAAAACACATACATTTATTATTTAATAATTATTATTTAGATTTATTTTAAAACAATCTAAAATATATAATATTATTTAGGGTTAAATAAGTTATAGGTCCCTATAAATATCTCATTTTCTAAGATTGGTCCCTATAAATTTTTTCTTCAGACATTGGTCTTCCCAAAGTTTTCCGTTTTCAAATGTAGTCTCTTCCGTTAGTTTCAACTAACGGAGGGTGATGTGGACGCCAAGTGTGTATAATTCATTTGCTGAAGTGGGTTACTTATGCCACAGTGGAATATATGTAAAAAATAAAAGGTTCAAAGTGAATGGTAATTCAAAGAGTCATTGCTTCCCTTTTTCGCTCATGCCCTAACTAGAATCAAGACCTTCTATTTTTCTACTTGGGTTACTTATGTGTAAGTCAACAAAGATTGCAAACGGTGAAATGGTCACAAGGAAGCATCGTTCGTATCCTAAAAGGTGGTCTCAAGTTAGTAACTCTGTCTGCCATTGTTGTACTCGCGTGGCCTTAACTGTTGTATTCTTTAATGGTGTGTGTTTGTTATTCATGTTGTATGATGCTTTAACTGAATGTTGTTGTTACTGTGAGTAATTAATTAGGGCAAATATACATTTTGTGGTTTTTTTTGTAGAATTGGTAAAAAATTAGGGTTATGTTATGTTTGATAATGAAATGGTAAATGATATTAAAGTTAGGTTAATTTATGTCTACAGGGTAATGGATAAGTTCAGGATAGTGTTTTACACAAAGGATCGTTTTGTAAAAGACAATAACCTAAAATACGAGGATGGGGATATATATGCCTTTAGTGGACAAGATCCATATTATTGGAGTTTCTTTGAGGCAGTTGATTTAGTGAAAGTGTTTGAACCAGAGTTTGATTATACTTCAGTTAAGATGTGGTGGAAACACGAGGGAGGATTTCTTGAAGAAGACTTAAAAAAAATTAGGGATGATAGAGATGCACATGAGTTAGCCTTGTATTCAATTGGATATAAGTGTGATGTTGAGATTTATTGTGAGCCTAAGGTTGAGGGAGAGGGAACTTTTATGACTAAGTATATAGAGAAAGGAAAGAGCGTTAAATGTGAAGACAAAGCTAACAATTTGAGTAAATCAAGTAGTGATTCTAGTGATAATTTTATGGAAGGTGTACACTTTGAGGATAGTGAAGATGAGAGGATGACTGGTTTTGAAGAAGGACTTGTTGATGTGACTGTCAATAGGGATGATGTAGTTAACAAAATTGAAAATGATGAAACTGAAGAGGGCAATAGTAAAGAAGATAAGAAAATATTTATAATTGAAGAGATGGGTAAGGAACATTTGATTGAGGATGAATATATGACAGATGAGCTTGATAGTGGTGGTGATGATGATAGTTGTGATAAAAGGCCTTGTATTTTGAGGTATAATGAGGATGAAACATTATGTAAGGATTATGTTATCTAATGGGGAGGTTTTCTACACTTAGGGAAAATGTAGAGGGTTATAAGGGACTTATCATGACAAAACCCTTAACGAGGTTGGATAGGGAGATAGAAAAGAGTGATAGCTGGACAACAACATATGCTGGTTGGTTGACATTTCAAGTTACTCATGTGTTGTTTACATACAACTTTGTTGTAGACTTAGAAAAACAAACTTGTTCTTGTAATTATTGGGAGCTTGTAGGTATTCCATGTAGGCATGCAGTAGCTGCCATACATAGGAAGGTTGATGATCCTTTAAAGTATGTACATAAGTGTTATCACAAGAGAACTTATCAGACATGTTACAGTGAGGTTATTACTCCATTAAATGGACAAAACAAGTGGCCTAGAACTGAGAATGAAATGATGCTTCCACCTAAGTTTAAACATGGGCTAGGTAAACCTAAGAAATTGAGAAGGAGGGAACCTGATGAAGTTGCACAAACTAAGTGACAAAGAACAAACACAAGTCATAGATGCAAATTCTGATTTCAATTGGGCCATAACAAGAGGACATGCTAGAAATGGAAGCAAGAGGTAGAAGCTAAGTCACTTGTTGGTCAGGCTAATGTAGATTCCACACAAAATGCTCAAGACATACCAACACAAGATGCTCAAGACATACCTACACAAGTAAGTCAAGCTAATGTAGATTCAAATATGGAAACCAAAAAAAAGGGTAATAGTTATGTTGGTGTTTACTTTTTTATTAGGTCAAATGCTAGTTTATATGCTCTTACAATGTTGTTAACTTATGTGTTACAGGGGAGGCCTAAGGGCTCCATAAAAAAAGAGCCAAAAAAGACAAATACTTTTGAAATCTCAAATGCCAAGGGAGCACCGACTAGCATAGGAGCATCAAAATAATCTGTTAAGGGGACATCAACTAGCAAAGGTGTATTAAGTGGCAAAAAAGACAAAGTTGTTGTAAAAAAAATATCAAACATTAAAGGATTCAACAGTTGTCAGCCAAGGGGTACCAAAAAAGCAATCAACTTTAAAGGGAACACCAATTTTGAAGGAAAGACCAATTCTGAAGGAAAATTTCATTGAGAATACCGTCATTGAGAATGAACCCCCAATTGTGCAAGAAACTGTCATTGTGAAAGAAACTGTCATTGAGAAGGAGAACCCTATTGTGTAGGAAATAGTCTTTGAGAATGAAACAATTATTGAGCCAAAACCAGAGCCAATTATCATGGAGAACCCTACAACTTTGGATGAGACCTAAGCTACTATACAAACTGGTGGTGAAGTATTGGACATTCAACCCCTAAGAGTTGATAAGTCATCTATCAAATCACCCTCTAAGCCAAATGGAACAAGGTATTTTTTGGGAAGCAGCCAAAATTGTTTAGAGCCACTCCTTTCAAACCACCAAGAATAAGAACTGCTTTGTCAAGGTTAACCAGCAGTAAACCAATCAAGCATAGGACACAAATCAGGTACAAATCCAAAAGTCATGTCTTACTTGAAAAAAGACACAATGAGAGGTTGAGGACATTGAAGTCCAAGAACATACCAGGTCCATGAAAGCAACCTGATGGTCCATTGGTGATACTAGAGGATGACTACACTAGTAAGGGTCAAACTTAATGAAGTGAAGATCTTATGAGCAACTGTTTTTTTGGTTTTGTTTAAGTATTTAAGAAACAATTATGGTGTGAAGTACTTCTTGTTGTTTTAGATTTTGGTGTAATGAACTTCCTGTTGTTTTGTGTTTCTTGTTGTAATGTATTTCTTGTTGTTTTGTACTTCTGGTGTGATGTAATGATATACATTATGATATTTTTATGTATTGATTACATTATGACATTTTGGTATGCAATGAAATGAAAACTCTTTTGGTCTTCTTACTGATTATTGACCATTATTATAGGCCCTTACAATTTTTCACATCACTGTTTGTATAGGTCTTTTTATATTCACATCACTGGTTAAACAAAATTTGTATCAACAAATGGTATGGATTGATAGGATATTTCAAATCAACAACTTAACTTAAATTTGTAGATTATAACAAAACAAATATTACAAAAGGAAGTACTTGTTCATAACAAAAGGACTTCTTCATAACAAACCAACATAGCAAATTACATTTCATAACACCTAAACATTACAAAAGGACTTGTTCAAAGCAAAACAACATTATAATATCACTTCAACAGTTACATCTAAGAATAGAATACATGTTAACCAACATTAAAATTACAACACATATGGTCTTAAATTTTCCAAAAAAATCCTCTTTCTTTAACTTCAGCTTCAACCTACTGTTCTTCTTCATTGATGCTTCATAAAGCTCCTTAAATGTATCCACAAACTGCATATCCTTCTCATCTTTGTTGCATTCAGATTCCACCACTTTAATATCTTCTTTCCTTAAACCATAATCGTCATCCCAAATAAACATATTACAAGTACATGTGTTCTTCCAAAAAGGGCATCTCCAAAACAATCTCACTTGGTTCTTTCCCTTCATGCACATGTATGCAATCAAGGTACCATTGCATCCACACTTTTTCCTTCATTATTGGTGGCAATCATGGAGTGTTGTGACACAAAATTGTTTACCCTTGAAGAAGAAGACATGACGAAATGGAAGAAGTTGAACGATTTGGGGATGAAGAGACAAAATCAGATGAAGAGATGAAAAGAAAAGATGAAGAGAGAATCACGATTTGGGTAGGAAGAGAGGATTTAGGGTTTGACCTAAAAAAAGGAATGCTGACTATAAATATTATGCATTTCATTTCACACGTGGATCAGATACATTACACCATGAAGAATGATTTCTACACATATGGCTTGCAACATCACCCTCCGTTAATTAAAACTAACGGCAGGGACTATATTTGGAAACAGAAAACTTTAGGAGGATTAATGTTTGAAGTAAATATTTTGAGGGACCAATCCTCAAAGTTGGGATATTTATAGGGACCGTAAACATATTTAACCATATTATTTATAAAGTATAATTATAAATATATATATATATATATATATATATATACACACACACTCAGGGCCCTTTAAGTTATTTTTTGTAATAAAACAATCCTTTTTGTTTTTTCGCTACAAATTGGCCTTTTATATTAACTGTTGTGTTCACCGTTAACCTTTTTCACAAACTTTATTCTAAAAACACTTATGTGGTACTAACGACATTGATATGTCATTTAAGGAAATGATGAAAATAATGTTATTTTGACTACATATTGTAAACACCCCAAATTTGCCCTCACCCATTTCACCATGGCTTGTGATCATTTCATATGCATAAACACAATCATATCATCTCACATTTCATTTTTTATTCACTGCATTGGTTCTAAGTCATCTGCACCTAGGGTTTGTGATCTGAGCAATCCCAAAGCCTCTTGAGCCACTCCAAAGGTCATCAATCACCTCAAAGGGGTCCATATGTGTTCAAGTATCACATTATATCTCCTCAAAGTCAAAAATTCCAAAGAATCACAAGAACTAGGGTTTGGATGGATGCAGAGCCAAGTTTGACTGCATAGTTGACCTAAAATTAGGGTTTTGGTTTCAGAGGCCATAACCCCAAATTTTTGGTCATTCTTGTTTCCATTGGTCTCTATATGGTATAGGGAGTATGCATATAAATTTTCATGAAGAAATTCCATGGGGAAGTCATCTGATCAAGGGTTGACTTTCTGGACAAGTCAGTGTAAAATCAGGGCATCTGAGGCCCCCAATGACCCAACCAATGGGTGATCTTCATCATTTTGAGTGTATATGATCTTTATTTGATCATGGAAGAGGGTTGAAGTTCATAAAAATCAAGAATTTGGAAGTTTTGCAAATGTTGACTTTTTGGGCATAGTTGACTTTTCAAGAATGCCTCATTTTAGGTCATTTTTCAAGCCTTGATTCTTGATCCAAAAATGCTTCAAATGGAAAAACTTTGGTCATGAAAGTTGTAGATCTCATCTTTCCCTTTTCAAAAAGTACAAGAACATGATCAAACTCTTCTTGGATCAAAAGTTATGGTGTGGCAAAGTTGGCTAAAATCATTGATTTTCAAGGCATGCTTCAAATGAGAATTTTGCAAAATCATGGACCAAAGCCAATTGCAACCTCTAGTTCATTTCAAACCAGCATGCAAACATTCTAGAGGTCATACAAATCAGAATTGAACCAAAATCACATGTTCATGGTTCATGTAACAAGACTTTTCTTCATGAAGTTCAAAAAGCAAGCAACTTGCAAAATCATCATGATCACTTCCTATAACTTGTGACATTGGCTGCTGACTTTGGCTAGCCTTTCCCCTCACCCTTGCTGCGCAGCCCCATGCTTGTACTTGCCTAGATCATGAGCCATACTTCTCTTACACCAAATTTGACTTTTGAGCAAAAGCAAACTTACCAATCACTATAGGCCAGGTCACATCATCTGACCTATAGGATTAAAATACATTATCATTTGGCAAGCCAAAGATATGAAGAGGCAAGGCTGAAACCATTCATACCATCACATACACAAAAACACTCCCTTTTGCATAAGCCTTCGAATCTGCCCCCACAGCATACAAACACAAAAACCATCTTCACCACTCATCTCACCATACTTCATAGACCTCAAACCACCAAAAGCCAGGCCTGAAACAAGCAAGAACGCCCCACTGCCATTCTTCACATCAACTTGCAGTTCCATTCGAATCTCTCTCCCTAGCTCACAAACACACAAACAAACACCACAGACCTTCTCCACTCACCATCTGGATCACACAGAACCACTCACACTGGCTTGAAGCTGCCTATTTCACCATGGCCATTTTCAACTGAGTGGAAGCAGAAGCTTGTCAAACTCCTCATCCAGCCAATACAAACTCCTCCAAAGCATTCAAACATCATCAGAGGGTCAAGTGGAGTGGATTGCACTGAAGGAAGTGGCCAGAAAGTCATCAGAGTGAAAGCTTCGAATCTCAGGTAGCTTGAAAAATATTTTTCCAGAAATCTTTTCTTTTGTTCTAAACTTGTTCTACATGTCTTGCTGATCATGAGTATGTTTTTGGTTTTGCAAATGGTGATGAAATGAACATTTAATTGCTTTCTGAAACTTGCGTGCCCTAGTTCTTGTTTTCTTCGATTCAGCTTAGTTAGGAAGTATAAATTTGTTTTGAGAGAGGGTTTTGATTCGTGAGTGGTTGGAGAACATTTCCCAATGCTTAGATTTCATTTTAGTTAGCTTTTTAGGGTTTTGGGGATTTTTCAGGGGAGATGCTGGCCGGAGAAGACGACCGGAAGTCTTCTCCGGCAGCCTGAAAGTGTTTAAGCCCTAATTGTGTAATTAATTGCCATTTGAATTTGGGCCATTGGATGCGTTGAAAAAGTTGACTTCGCGCGCGTGTGAATGGCTAGGATGCAGTCATTAAACCCTAATCAGCATTATTTATTTAATTAATTAAGATTAAACCTGTTTGAATCTGGGCCATCAGATGGCGCGCGCAGTCAATGTTTTCAAACTCAGGCTCCATCCTGGCCCTCCATCCTGATTACTTTCATTTTATTCTTTTTTAACTCATTTTCTTTTCATTTAAATTGCATATTTAATTTAAAATAGTAAAAAATGCATAAAAATTATGAAACTTTTTCTTCTGAGTTTTATTAATTTTTATGACCCAAAAATATTTTTATTTTTATTTTTAGCATTAAAAAAGTATTTTTAAATATTTAAAAGATTATTTTTAATTGATTAATGGAAATTAATTAATTAAAAATACTTTTAAGTATTTAAAAATCACCAAAAAATTCATGAAATGTTCTAAGACATTTAGAAACATTGTCCAACCTTCAAACCAAATTTCTTTTTTGATCTTGATGCATTTTAAGAATTTTTCATTGAATTAAATCATATTTTGTGCATTATTTTGATCATAAGTTCAAAAAATCATTTCTGCCTATTTGAGAAGAGTTGGACATTGATTCTTTTTGCTTTGTTTTGTGTTTGGCATGTAGTTTCTAGGGTAAAATGGCCATGATTTGATTCCTCATTTTCAATTTATTTGGTATTTCTTTTGTTTAAGAGCCCTAAAAACCCTAATAACTTAGAAAATTCATATCTTGAGATTGGTTGAGAGTTGAGACCTCCCCTTTGGACCTTGGTTTAGTATAGGTTTAGGGTTTCTTTGGGTGGCATTTTCCTTTTTTTTATCTTAGGGTTTGCTTCTGTTTTTGGTTTTTGTTTGTTGTTTGATCCATAAACCCTAATTTAGGCTTCCATTTGCATACCTCTTGCATAATATGACTTGTCATGACATTTCAAGCATTCATGTGACTCATTCAACACCATAAGACATGTAGAAAGTATGTTTGATCATTGCATTACATATTTGCCATGTTGTATGCTTTGTATGCTTCCTAACTTGTCATGTGTATCCATGCTTTTAAGCTTGCACCATTTGCATCCATGAACTTGTGTGAACACTTCCATGCCTTGTCTCATGCTTGTAGCATCTCATAGCATCATTATTATCATCAGCATGCTTCTGGTTTTGTTTAGTATCATACCATTTCATCCCATTTTGCATTGCATTGCATTTCTTTCTAACATTTCAGGTGGTAAGTGAACTTGAGAAGTGAATTTGCCTTCACTTCTCATAACTTTTCTTTTCATCTCCCTTGCATCCATTGCTGCATTTATATATGTGTTTGAGATTGAGCTTGCTCATTCTTCTTCTTCTCACTTTCTTTCTTCAAGTGACTTGACTTCTTGAATGAAGCAAGTCACTTTGCTTCTCTTGATCCTGTTCATCTGCTTCCTGGTGGCCTTTGAAGATTGTTCTTGTTTAACCTCACAAACCTTAGGAACAACCAAGCATGACAATGAATTAGGGTTTTGATTAGTCTCCCCTTTTAGTTTTTACCTTTGTGTCTCCTTTGAGTCTTCTCTTCTCACCTCATAATCAGGGACTAAACCCTAAAGGCTTTAAGGCTTTATGATTAAGCTTATGCCTGCATCCTTCTCTTAGGATGGAGTGTATAACTTTAATCCTAAGTGTTAAACCCTTAATGTGTTTAAATCCCTCAATCAATCCACTTAATAATCACCAAGACATCACACTTGTAACTTGGGCCTTGCATTAGGGTTCTAATTCTTCCTTAATTGGTTAAGAAGGACTAACCCTAGTGTTAATGGACAAGTCCCCCTCAAGTTGTCTTACAAATCATAAAACTCACTTCATCATCTTATCATTAAATAAAATCCACTCAATAAAGGCTTGTTTTGTCATGAGTTTAATCCCTAACCATGGATTAAGTTGAGGAACTTTCCTCAGCTTAAACACCCTCATCTATTATCCTTCTATTAGGATGGTGTAATGAGTCTGTTTAATCCTTGATTATGGCTTAACCTCATTACTCAACACTAAACAAAAACACCAAAAACATCTAAATAATCACAAGTAGGTTAATGATCTTAATCCTACACCAAAGGTGATTAAGTGTGAGAATCTGACTTCACACTTAAGGTACTCTCATTACCCCTAAACAGAGGGAAGATGTGATGAGTTTACTAAATCCATTGGTTTAGGGTTAGGCTCATTAACTTATGACAAAATCCAAAAAGCAATAAAAGACTGAAAACTCAAAAACAAACAATAATCGTCTCCTCTGGGATTCTTTTCTCATCACCTTCACTCACAAACGAGAACTTGCTTCTTTCGTCTAATGCAAGACAGTTAGCATCTGTGCCAGACAGATCATACACTTGAGCATAGGCAAGTAAGCAGTTCACAAGTCAATTCATCTTTCAGTCTCTTTGGGTCGAACTACGGTGTTCTGACTTCCTCATTGCACGAGAGGATACGTAGGCATAACTTAACAGTTATCGAACAAAAGTCTCTGTATATTCCCTCTCCTTTCAGTTTCATTCTCTTAAGCCTCATGATCTTGAGCATTTCACTCTTTCTCTAACACTGACACTGTACATTTATACACTTCACACTTCTCATACACTGGCACCTGTACATTCTTTTGCCAGCTCTTTTACACACAGATTGCACTGACACTACCCCTTTAAAACACAAATCTTTTAAGCGTGGATCCCGTCGAGTACGACGGACAATCTGGGTGCTAATACCTTCCCAGGTTGTAACCAACCCCCTTTCTCAGTCTCTCTGGTTCGCAACCGTCCTATCCATCTTTTTCTAGGTCTATGCAGCATTGCCTTTCCTCCGGGATAAAAATGCCTAGCTGGCGACTCTTTTCATCTCCAGTGAGTTCACGGCTGTGTGTTCTCACTGTTCCCTTCGCCGACCGTTCGCGTCTGTACCTTCATCTGTTGTTCATAACACACATCACTCCAAGTCCAAAAAAATGCTATGTTGTTTTTAAAATTGACCTTGAGAAGGCTTATGACATACTCAATTTGAAGTTCTTAGAGATCACCTAAATAAATTTTGATTTTTCTCTAGCTACACTCACTTTGATCATGAGTTGTGTTCGCTTTGTAACTTGGCAGTTTTGTGGAATAGTGCTCAAACGAATAATTTTAGATATGTTAGAGGACTTTGTCAATATGATCATTTATATCCTTATTTGTTTGTCTTATGCCTTATGTATGTAGAAACTTTCCCTAAGCATCATGCACAAAATCTACGACGATACTTAGTAACTTATCCAAGTATCTAAGAGTGGCTATGCTCTCCTCTATATTTTTTGTGTTGATGATCTTATGTTGTTTTGTAAAGCCCGTGTTGAACAAGTTCAAATTGTTATGGATACTCTAAATGAATTTTCTAATGCATATGATCTAAAACCTTGAAATCCAAATCCATGTGCTTGAATATGGTGTAGGGGGATAAAAAGCATACTCTTAAGGAGGTTTAATATATTCGCTTTATGGCTGATCTAGGACACTATCTTCATTTTCCCTTGGTGAGATATAGAGATTCTAGAGATTTGTAAAGTGATATCTTTGATGGAGTTCAAAAGAAACTTGCATCTTGGAAGGGTAACATATTAAAGAAAGTTTGTATGGATAGTTTTGCTAAATATGCTACTATGGTTATCCTGATCTATGCAATTCAACTCCACTGTGTCACTACTAATGTTTTCAACCGGCTTGATAGGATTGATAAAAGTTTTTTATGAGGCGGTTATGGTGTATCAAGGACTTAGAACCATGTTAATTGACATATTGTCATTACCCCTAGATGCTATGGGGGTATTGGTATTCATGAGGCTAGAATCATGAATGACTCTCTTTTTGGGGAACATTTGTGGAGTATGCTACAACATAAGGAGAAATTATGGGTTTAAGTCCTCACTCATAAATATTTGGTCCAAATATCTATTTGTATTGTGGTTAAGAAATTGAATGATTTTATTACTTGGCGAGGGATCACAAAATATGTTGCTTCTTTTGCTAATGGGTGTAAGATGCATATAGAGGATGATGAAACTTCATTTTGGTACAAGTATTGGACTAGACCAGGCCCTTTATGCTAAATGGTACACTTTTTTAACATAAATAATACAAAACTCAAATTACATGATGTCTGCAAGGATGACGGTTAGGACTTACAAAGCTTGGAAACAATGATGTCACATGATCTTTTTCAAGCCATTCAACAAATTACACCTCTTATGGTTTCAGATACTCAACAAATTGATTAGTGGATTTGGAAACTTGTATAATATGGGACTTATACTTGTTCAAGTGGTTGCTTTTAGCTTCTCAAAGTTTCTACAAAGATGCACCATTTTATTTGACTATGTTCACATAATGCTCTTCTAACTAATGCTCGGTAGGACTACTACAACATGACAGCTACACCAGGTTGCTAAAAAGTGTCAAAACATGTGTCATAACCTAAATCTATTAACAAGCACATGGAATATTGTATATTTTCCTAAGTGTACAACCATACTTTGAACCATGTGATCCCGTTTTCTCTGCTCAATCCACTATGTGATAAGTAAAATTCAATCATGTCCGAGAGATTTTGACAACCAATTGGGAATAAAGAATGTCGTCTTTGGATCAATGTTCTAATATAATAATGCTCTAACCAAAAGATGTTTGTATCTCATTATATTGATTTTAGATCATTTGGTTCATGGAGTCTCAACCTCTACAAAAACCACCTTTACTATTCCCCAAACCAATTCTTCGGTGTAGCATGTGTAGATTCAAATTTGTTAGTTGTTGTATTGTCAAAATATGTAACTTGATCAGTCCAAGCATATACAATCTTCTCCTTCACTTGACCTAAAATTGTACCCTTAACATAGTTATGGAAATCTGGATATCTTGCACACATTCTCCTGGACTGTATGACAAATTCTGCATATAACTCTTATGTGGAAGAATTTACAACATCATTCCAGACATCCATTATTCTTTCCACTACCGCACTACTTTTGACATTTCCCAATCTTAACCATTATTTTGTTTGGTCCATACTGCATGTTTAAGTCTGTTTCTCACAATTTTGGTTATGTGATACCTACAAAGTAATGCATAGGATGTAGGAAAGACCTCTATAACCTAATTCATCATTGCGGTATCGCGATCGGTTACAATAACCTTTGGCATATTTTCTTGGTCCTTCAACATAGTCTTGCACACTTCCAAAGCCCATGTAACATTGTCTTTTTTTTCAATTTCAAAAAATACAAAACCCACTGAAAAGATCAACTCCTTCGAAGTAACACCAACAATTTCCAGAATTTGAAGTCTATACTTGTTTGTTTTGTATGTTGAATCAATTATAAGCATTGTGAGAAATATGTTGAAAATTTTGGTGGAATCACGATGAGTCCAAAATATATTTCGAACAGTAACTCCATCCTCACACATTATGTACCTAGAAACATAGTTATCATCATCCAGAAGCTTCAAGAGTTGTTGCATTTCAGTTCTTGGTCCTCTTGTCGTCTAGTTGTTTACGACACAAACATTGTTTATTTGCTTGATAGGTTATCATCATCCAGAAGTTTCAAGAGTTGTTGCATTTCAGTCCTCTTGTCCTCTTGTCGTCTAATTATTTTTATTTTTCTAGCAACCACCCCATCATTAATATTTTTCCATTACTTGATTAATTAATAAAATTATTTTAATTAATTAAAATACATTTTTTTTACCCACCACCACTAATATTTTCTATTAATTAAATAATACTAATTAAATAATTAATAAAAATTAATATAATTAATTATAAAATAAATGAATAAAACTCTATAACAATCACTCATTAGTAGGAAATTATAACTCACCCACTTTTATCATTAATATTTTTCTATTACTTAATTAGTTATTCTTTAACTTTTTCCACTATCCATTTCTTCTATATAAATGATTATTGTAACTTCTTAAATTCTACCTATTAAATCACAATAGATATATACTCCAAATCATAATTGTTCTGGACTGGGCCATGACATTATGCACGGCACGGCCCAACACTCGTCGGGTCCAAGCCCAAACGTCCAAGCACATGAATACGTCGGGCGAAGGTCTTTTCACCCGTGCCGGAGGAACGTCTCCTCGACGTTCTGACTATGTGTCGGGCAAAGAACGTGTTGCCCGTCCCATGGTCTTCATCCACCCGTCATCAGCCTACATCACGGGCACCTAGGTTATGTCGGGCAGAGCCACAACTGCACCTCACTTAACACGTCACCCAACTCCCCTATATTATCTCCTTAGGGATAGGGGCAGTTGGACCAGGGAGCAGACCTTTGGTCTAGGTCTTCACGCTTATTACGCGTCCCCTGGCAGCTCCTCCTTGGGCCTAGCTAATCCATCCCATTAGGAGCCTTGGCCCAGCGCTGGGGGCTCAATATAAATACCCTTTCATGGAAAAGGGACAGGTATTCTAACTTACACTTTGATAACCTTATTCTGTACCTCTTCTGACTTAAGCATTGGAGCACCTTGCAGGTACACCCCCTCCTTTCACTCATATTTTCTGGCCCAGTCTGCAATCCTTGGAAGGCCCTCCTGATCAGGTAAGATCAGTGGCGCCGTCTGTGGGAACTAGTTATCCCCATCTTCATCAACAGAGGATCAAAGCTCATTTATTTCTGTCCTTCCAACATGGCCGGAGAACAACCTGGCGAGCGCAGCCGTCCCCTCGTCGACTATACCATGGACGACGGCCCGCAATCCCATGAAGCAGACGTTCGAGACGGTCGTCCAGCCACCCCGTCTCCAGAACCCCAAAATAACGGGGATGCCCCTCACGCTCAAAACCTAGGGGCAGAGACATTTCATCCCATCCCCGTCCCCGTTGAAGGAGACGCCACGATGATCGCCATGGTAAATGCCCTCAATCAGGCAGGTTCTATGCTCTGTCAGCAGCACGAAAGAATCATGGCCCTCGAGGCCGAGCGACAAGAAGCCCGACCTCAGCGGGAGAGGAGGACACAACAACGTCCAGAGCCAACTAAGAAGCGCGGGCGTCGCTCTCCCGAACCCCACGTCAGCAGGGCACGCGCCCGTCGTGACAATGGTCGAGCAGGAACTTCACCAAGGCGCGGGCATAGCCCCGACAACAATGAATTATCTCCACTGAGGAGCGACGAGGAAGACTTGCACTGCCCCCTGTCTCGGGCAATAATGGAAGCCCCACTCCCCAAAGGCATGGAGAAACCGCCCAATCTAGCCGTGTACGACGGGACCACAGATCCCGACGACCACGTCGACAACGTCAACGCAATGTTCGACTACCGCAATGATATCACCGGTCACCTCAAATGTCGACTGTTTTCAACAACCCTCAGGAAAGGGGCCATGGCTTGGTACAAAAGCTTGGCCCCCGAATCCATTACCTCTTGGAGAGTTATGAGGTCCATGTTCACCAGGCACTTCACTGCTTCCCGTCGCCACCCCAAGACTGAGGCGACCCTTGAAGCCATAGTGCAAAAGAAGAATGAAACACTGCGCTCATACATCGAGCGATTCAACCAAGAAGCTGTCGAGGTGGATACTACCGAACACATGAAGAAGTACCTCCTCGAAAGAGGGCTCTTGCCCGATAGTGAGCTGAGCAGAGCGGTCGGGATCGAGCCTCCCCACACACTGAACGAACTTCTGCACAAGGCCCAGGCCTACATTAGATACGAGGAAAAACAGGTGGCACACAACGCCCGCAGCGGACGTAATGCTGGAGATACCGAACATTCCAAACGCGAGGACCCAAACATTCCCCGTCGCAACGGGGAGAAGCGAAGAGAAGAAAGACCTCGCGAACTCCAAGAAGGAAGAGGCCCCGCGGGCCGATACAGCGAGTACACCTTACTGACAGCTCCTCGAGAACGCATCCTCGCAGAATGCATCAACTCTGAATTCAAACAAGGCAGAGTCAGGTTCCCAAAACCATCTGCGCCAAAGCCTCACACCGACAAATCTAAGTACTGCCGGTTCCACAGAAGTCACGGGCATGTGACCGAAGACTTCGTCCACCTGAAGGATGCAATAGAGATTTTAATCCAAGAGGGGCACCTAAAACAGTATACGAGGAAGAACGAAACCCCCAGACATGAAGAGGCAGAAAAGAAGAGACCCCGGGAAGAAACACCCCCCGACAACTCTCCTTACCAAGTGGCCCTCTGCGTGTCACGCCCGGAAGATTTCTTCCTCCCCGAGCCACTGCCCGAAGGCAGAATCGCTGCACTCAGCCCTTGGGAAGACTTCCCAACCGCACTGGTAATATCAGGTGGAGGAGTTAACGGTGAAGCCGCTGCCCTATCGGTCAAACGCAAGTTCGACGAGCTCCTACTGACTGCCCCCGAGCAGAAGGCGACATTGACAAGATACCGGGGGAAATCCAACCCAATATCCTTCTTCCTGGAGGAACTCCCGGGCGGATCCCCGAACTCGGGCATCCCACTATTAATCAGAGCAAAGATGGCCCAGTTCGACGTCCGACGCATCCTAGTCGATCAAGGCAGCTCAGTGGATATCATGTACGTCCACCTCTTCAAGACTCTGAAATTAGACAAGACCAACCTGGCACCCTACGTCGGATCCGACCTCCAAGGATTCAATGGGGCAACGACAAGGCCATGGGGATATGTCGAGCTCCTCGTCACCTTCGGGGAGCAGGAAACGGCCAGGGAAATCAAAATCCAATTCCTGGTCGTAGACTGTCCATCCCTTTACAATTGCATCTTTGGACGCCCAACACTGGCCGAACTCACCGCGGTCCCATCTACCGTCCACCTGAAGATGAAATACTACACCAAATTGGGCCGCGTGGTCACCATCCACGGCGACATCGAAGCGGCCCGGCGATGCTACGACGCTGCAGTAAAAGGACAGGCCGTGGTCAGCACAAAGAGCAGCTGCAACAACAAAAAACTCAGGACCGAGGACCCTCCTCGGGGAGTTAACGCCGTCGACCTCGACTGTCGTATTGGGCTAGATGAAACCGAGGAAGGGAAGTCCACCAAGGAAATATCTCTCGAACACCCGGTTCGACCAATCCCCGACGGAGAGTTCGAGCTCATCCCCCTCGGGGACGACCCAGAAAGGATAGTGAAGATAGGTAAGGGGCTGCCCGAGGGAACTAGAGAGAAACTCGTGGCATGCCTCAAGGAGAACTCTGACCTCTTCGCGTGGAATGCCGCAGAAATGCCCGGCCTGGATCCTGAGATCGCGTGTCACAAGCTAGCTTTAGACCGGGCAGCCAAGCCCATAGCACAGCGTAGGCGCAAACAGTCGCCCGAGAAGGCAGAGGCTGCCGAGCGAGCTGTAAAAGACCTCTTAGAGGCAAATTTTATTTCTGAAGCCCAGTACACAACCTGGCTCTCTAATGTAGTCCTCGTTAAGAAAAATAATGGAAAATGGCGTATGTGTGTTGATTATACTGATCTTAATAGGGCTTGCCCGAAAGATGCTTTCCCCCTCCCTAATATAGATATGCTCGTAGACAATTCTGCAGGTTTTAAACTCTTGTCCTTCATGGACGCATATAGTGGATACAACCAAATCCCTATGTCGCCCACAGACAAGAGACACACAGCATTCATGACCCCAACGGGCAACTACTATTACAACGTAATGCCGTTCGGGCTCAAGAACGCTGGTGCTACATACCAACGCATGATGAATAAAGTCTTCAAGGATGAGATAGGGGACATGCTCGAAGTATACATGGACGACATGATCGTCAAATCACACGAGGAGGTTACCCATGCTCGACATCTAACCAAAGTGTTCGAGCAGGCGAGGCAGTGCAAAATGAGGTTCAATCCCGAAAAGTGCACGTTCGGAGTACGGGCAGGAAAGTTCCTGGGGTTCTACCTCACCGAAAGAGGAATCGAGGCCAACCCCGACAAATGCCGGGCATTCTCGGAATTCCCGACTCCGAGGACCAAGAAATCGATCCAATCCCTCAATGGAGTGCTCACCTCACTCTCCCGTTTCATCGCCAAGTCCGCCCAGCACGCATTACCATTCTTCAGACTCCTTCGCAAAGAGGCTACCTTCGACTGGACCGACGAATGCGAGCAAGCATTACTCCATCTAAAGAAGGTTCTATCCGAACCCCCGGTCTTATCGCGACCATTAGAAAAGGAAACCCTATACCTATATCTGTCCGTGGCGACCGAGGCCGTCAGCGCCGTTCTAATAAGAGAGACCGACGAGGGACAAAAGCCCATCTATTTTACGAGCAAAGCGCTCCAAGGCCCCGAGCTCCAATATCAGCAAATCGAAAAGGTCGCCCTAGCCCTCATCAATGCGGCGAGGAGACTACGATATTACTTCCTCGCACACACGATAAAGGTGAGGACCGACCAGCCAATCAAACAGCTACTCGGGCGACCAGATATGGCCGGGAGAATGCTCAAGTGGTCGCTAGAACTCTCCGAATTCGACATACAATACGAAAGTAGGAAAGCCTTGAAAGCCCAAGCATTGGCCGACTTCGTCGCAGAAATGACCCACTGCCCGACACCAGCAGAGGGCGCCCACAAATGGACGATCTTCGTCGACGGCGCCTCTGGCACATCAGGCAGCGGAGCCGGGATCATCCTCGAGAACGAGGATGGGATCCTGATCGAGGTTTCATTAGCACTGGCTTTCCCGACGTCGAACAACCAAGCCGAATACGAGGCTTTTATCGCAGGCCTGAGGTTAGCCGAGGACCTGGGAGCAAAAGAAGTAAAAATATCCACAGACTCCCAGCTCGTGGCTTCACAAGTGCGAGGAGAGTACCAAACCAAGAACGACAACCTCGTCGAGTACTTGTCCCTTGTCAAAGAAAAACTTGAGAAATTCGAAAAGTGGGAAGTTCAACACATACCTCGCGAGCACAATACGCGGGCAGACATCCTCTCGAAACTAGCTAGCACGAGGAAAAAGGGTGGGAATAAATCAGTAATTCAAGAAATCCTTCCTCGACCCAGCATCGACAAACTACCTCCTCCATTCGAGGTCAACGCTATTGGGGATGCTCACTGTTGGATGACACCCATCTACAATTACCTCACACGAGACGAACTCCCAGCTGACCCGAAAGAGGCGGCCACTATCAAACGACGAGCGTGCTCGTACGTACTCCTCGAAGGTAAACTCTATCGGAGAGGGTTCTCCATCCCATTACTTAAATGTGTCGAGGAAGAGAAAGTCCCCGACATACTTGGAGAAATACACCGGGGAATTAACGCTCAACACCTCGGCGGACGATCACTCGCACGAAAAGCCCTTCGAGCAGGCTACTACTGGCCGACCATGCAAAGCGACTCAAAGGAGCACGTCAAAAGGTGTGACAAATGCCAACGACACGCCGACATGCACCTCGCGCCCCCAAATGACCTAAAATCACTGTCCTCCCCATGGCCCTTCGCGTGGTGGGGCATGGACATCCTCAGACCTTTCGTCACCGGATCATACCAGAATAAATACCTCATCGTCGGGGTGGATTACTTTACCAAATGGATCGAAGCGGAGGCACTGGCTAAAATAACCGCGCAGAACATTCTCCGGTTCTTTAAACGCAACATCCTCGCTCGGTTCGGCATACCCCAGGCCCTTGTCACGGACAACGGGACACAATTCACGGACGGAGGATTCCAGGACTTCGTCGCTAGCCTGGGTACTAAACAGCATTTCACGTCTGTCGAACATCCACAGACGAACGGGCAAGCGGAGGCGGCCAACAGGGTAATCTTACGCGGCCTTAAACGAAGACTCGGCGACGCGAAAAGGGCATGGGTCGAGGAACTACATAGCGTCCTATGGGCTTACCGCACAACACCGCATTCCACCACCGGGGAAACCCCATTCCGACTGACTTACGGCACCGAAGCAGTCATCCCGGTGGAAATACGGGCACCAACGAGGAGGATAGAGGAGCCCCTAGACGAGGAAATGAACGACGAAACCCTTAGAGCCGAACTCGACCTGGTCGAGGAGATTCGTTCCGAAGCAGCCCTTAGGGAAATGTCCCTCAAACAAAAAATAGCACTACGCCACGACGCGAAGGCCATAAGAAGAGAGTTCCAGGTCGGCACCCTGGTCCTCAGAAGAAACCAGAAAAACCCAAGAGAGGGCAAACTGGCCGCCAACTGGGAAGGCCCCTACCGCGTCCGCGACAAGACGAGCAACGGGGCCTATTACCTAGAAAACCTACAAGGAGAACAACTCGCTCGACCATGGAACGCAGAAAAACTTAGACAATATTACAGCTAAACATACCACGGGGAGACGTGGCTGGTACGACCACGCTCTTCGTCCCCAAAACCCCAGAGAGGAACCGCGAGACCCGGGAACGAGCCGGGGCCACATAGCGAACACAACCCTCCCCGACGCTTGGGATCTCGATCGAGACTCAACGTCGAAGTACCAGGACAGGCAGGGCACCCAGCTCGCGATGGGAAAGCCCAAGCCTCGAGACCGGGATTCGAACAACGGACCCGGGCTTCGATCCCAACGGGCACAACGCCCGACACTTCGTCGGTTCCCTAAACCGAGGAGATTAACGAGGTCGAGCAGAGTACGAATTCATAAAAGCAAATATCATACATACACGAACACAATGAATGACAACAAAAACATTCATATATTAAAAACAATAACAACGGCCGAAGCCAAGTACGCCCGAAGGCCAAATTACACATGCCCGAAGGCCAAAGTACATAACGGGCACGCAGGCCACATAATAAGGCACGCAGGCCATAACAAAACTACAAATCAAAACTAAATAACTAAGACTCCGCTCGGAGCACTTCCTCTTCCTCCTCCTCTTCCTCACCCCCCAGCTCTTCCTCCGCTTCAAACGGGCAGACGATCTCACCATCCCTAACACAGTAGTTATGGGCCGACCCCGCTGTCACCAACTCAGGATTCAGAAGCCTAAGTTGTTCGACAGCATTGTCGAAACCCTCTTTGAAAATGGCCACAAGGTCTTGGTTGAGAGAGCGGATATGCCCCAGCAGCTCACCGCGAGAACCAAGGGCACGTTCCTCCTCGGTCTCGTCGGCCAGAGAACAGACCTTTTCCTCGAGAGATTCAACCTGAGCCCTCAGGCCAGCATTGTCCTCGGTCAGCTTCTGATGATCGGCCAACTGCTCTTCCAAGCTCGCCTTAGCAGCCTTCAACTGGTCCCGCTCCTTCTCTGCCTCGTCCAGCTTCTGGCTCAGCCCTTCCTGCAGCTGATGCTCCTCTTTGTAGTCCGACAGGTCTTTGGACAGCTTGTCCTTCTCTGACCGGACCTGCACAAGGGTATCCTCCAGCGAGGCAGTGGAGACCGAAGTGTCAGTCAACACCATGGCCGTCTCCATCACCCGGATGACAGCAGCCAAGTCCCTGGCCAGCTCCTTGCGTCGGGCACCAGCATCCTGATCCAGAATAGCCTTGGCCTCAGGCGCCGGCACAGCAATCGCGTCCTCGGCCTTGAAGAACGACCGTTCCACGTAGCAAGGAGGTAGCAGATAGCTGCCCGGTCCACCCAGACTTCCCAGTGACGACCTTGAAAGAGTCCCCGACGAACGTTTCCGTTTGTGGAGGGGAGAGGCCGATGGCGGCGGGCTGTCAGGTATATCTATCGCCCGAGGAGGAGAGGAAGGTGTCATGCTCGCCACATTCGAAGTCCCGGCCCCAGCATCACCGGCGGTCTCCAAGACACGGGCCACAGTTTTCTTTTTCTTCTTGGGCACCCGGTCAGCTGCACCGGCCTGATTCGCCAGCTTCAAGACTCGATCACGCGTACTGGGCATGGCACCTGCGAAACATTACACACAAACATTAGCGAGCAAAAACATAGACAAAAATAACAGACTAAACAAAATCTGCCTACTCAATAACGCTAGAGCCTCCTCCTCGGTATCACACTCGAGCAAGGCCTTTGTATTGATGTAGCGCGTCTCAGTAATCGGTGCTCCGGCCTCATCAAGGTAGGGCACGCCCTGTCGATTCGCCCAGAACCCCAAACTGAAACTCTGCACGTAATCAACCAGCTTCTTATACGCGAGCCTATCCTCAGCGCCGAGCATCGAATATTTGATCCTGTAATGGGCCGTGGAGAGGTCGAAATGATCGCGCTGCCACCTCAGCGGTATCTTCGACATCAATTTCTCCTCCCCGTCTGGTGCTCGTTGATAATAGTACAGGGAGTGAAGGGCAGCTCGAGTGATCGGTCTCACCACGTACCAACGCCCCTTGAAGTGACGGGCAGAGTCCACGTATGTCTTGAACAGGCGCACGGGCTGTTTGAAAGAGACCCAGCTGTGACGCCCACGGAAGCCGGACCGCTGGAGATGGAAGACGTGGAAGAAGAGAGCTCGGGTACATCCGACACCGAGGAACTGGCAGACCAACTCAAATGCCCGCATAAAGGCGAGAGCATTGGGATGCAGTTGGGACGGCGTCAGCCGAAGCCATTTGAAGATCGACATCTGGAAGGAATTGAAGGGCAGTCTGATCCCCGCCTCCCGGAAAGCAAATTCGTACATAGTGAACTGCTTCCCCAGGAAATGATGGCATATGCGGTCCACCTCCTTAGGGGCACAACAGTACCAGTTCGGCGGGTTCTCCCGGCTTATGTTTTCGACCACAGCGTACGCAGGGATAGCCTCATCGCAGAAATATGACTCCTCCTCCAAAGGCTCGTCCGCAACCCAGGAGAAATCGACCTGCCCGGAAGAGGAGGCGTGCTCGGTACCATCCCTGACACTCCCATCCCCTACAGGGAGGCGAGCAATGGTTGCATCTTCAGTCGAGGACCCGGAATCTTCCCCCCTCGGCCGTAAACGCCCGGTAGCACCTGAAACGCAGACAGAGAGAGTGAATTCGACGTCATATCAAATCCACCCTTCCACCGCAGGTCAAGTGAAAGGGCGTAGCAGCAACAGACACTAACTGTGCTCGCTCTAGAAATACGCACGTTCTAAAGAGATCGGGCAGAAAATTCATACAGCCTATGCAAATATTGCCCGACATATGAAATTTCTGCCCGGTACAGTATGATCCTAACCCTATTTTCTACCATCTACAGTACATCTACAGTCCATTACACTATTCTTAAGTCAAACCTAACCACATTTCTACAGATATAACATACATTTGACGGAAAACAGAAAGGAAAATGACGGATTATGAAAACTAAACAGTACCTGACATATTGAAGTTGTAAAGAAGACGGTGGCGTACGGGCAAGAGACGGTGGTTCAGGTAATGAGACGGGCGGCGACGGCGGTTCAGACGGTTGGACGGGCAGACAAGAGAGAGTATTTAGAACTTTCGGTGAACGTGGGAGCGAAAAAGTGGAAATGAAGTTACTCAACTTCCTTTTATAGTGCCTGACGCGTGGACCAACGCGCTAGGTCATCATTGCCTACTGCCTACGCCGTCTTTGCACACAAAACGAAGCGACGCCATTAAGTCTGAGACACGTCTATCCAAAAAAGAAACTGAAACGACACCGGGCGCCTG
The DNA here is from genome assembly GCA_963966055.1 of Lathyrus aphaca. NCBI lineage: Eukaryota > Viridiplantae > Streptophyta > Magnoliopsida > Fabales > Fabaceae > Lathyrus > Lathyrus aphaca. Next base: position 147,043,896 of record OZ014524.1, read on the forward strand.
TCCGTCTCCCCGACTCATCAAGACGCCATGTCCCCGCGTCAGACCCTCGACTGTTACGAGGAAGATGCATACCAACCGATCACTTTCCATCCCCGGCACTGCCGTGGAAAGAGGAATTCGCGAACAAGTCTATTACAACCTCACATGCCAAACGACCACACCTCCCCGTCAACTCGGGGAACCCCCAGTTGCAACATAAGTCATCGCTCTGACTCAGAGACTCGACTTGGGGGGCTCCTGTTCTGGACTGGGCCATGACATTATGCACGACACGACCCAACACTCGTCGGGTCCAAGCCCAAACGTCCAAGCACATGAATACGTCGGGCGAAGGTCTTTTCACCCGTGCCGGAGGAACGTCTCCTCGACGTTCTGACTATGTGTCGGGCAAAGAACGTGTTGCCCGTCCCATGGTCTTCATCCACCCGTCATCAGCCTACATCACGGGCACCTAGGTTATGTCGGGTAGAGCCACAACTGCACCTCACTTAACACGTCACCCAACTCCCCTATATTATCTCCTTAGGGATAGGGGCAGTTGGACCAGGGAGCAGACCTTTGGTCTAGGTCTTCACGCTTCTTACGCGTCCCTGTCGCTCCCGATAAATGAAACTAAGTCCAGATAAGGGTACAGACGCGAACGGTCGGCGAGAGGGACAATGAGAACACACAGCCGTGAACTCACTGGAGAATGAATAGAGTCTCCAGCTAGGCATTTTTATCCCGGAGGAAAGGCAATGCTGCATAGACCTAGAAAGACATGGATAAGACGGTTGCGAACCAGAGAGACTGAGAAAGGGGGTTGGTTACAACCTGGGAAGGTATTAGCACCCAGATTGTCCGTCGTACTCGACGGGATCCACGCTTAAAAGACTTGTGTTTTAAAGGGGTAGTGTCAGTGCAATCTGTGTATAAAATAGCTGGAAAAGAATGTACAGGTGTCAGTGTAAAGTGTATAAGTGATATGAAGTATGAAAGTGTCAGTGTGAGAATGAAAAAGAACTGCTCATGATCATGAGGCTGAAAGAATGAGGCTAGAAGGAGGGGGAATGTACAGAGACTTTTGTTCGATAACTGTTAAGTTATGCCTACGTATCCTCTCGTGCAATGAGGAAGTCAGAACACCGTAGTTCGACCCAAAGAGACTGAAAGATGAATTGACCTGTGAACTGCTTACTTGTCTATGCTCAAGTGTATGACCTGTCTGGCTCAGGTGCTTACTGTCTTGCATTAGACGGAAGAAGCGAGTTCTCGTTTGTGAGTGAATGAGATGAGAAAAGAATCCCGAAGGAGACGACTATTGTTTGTTTTTGTGTTTTCAGTCTTTTATTGTTTTTTGAAGTTTGTCATAAGTTAATGAGCTTAACCCTAAACCAATGGATTTAGTAAACTCATCACATCTTCCCTCTGATTAGGGGTAATGATAATACCTTAAGTGTGAAGTCAGATTCTCACACTTAATCACCTTTGGTGTAGGATCAAGATCATTAACCTACTTGTGATTATTTAGATGTTTTTGTGTTTTTTTTTTGTTTAGTGTTAAGTAATGAGGTTAAGCCATAATCAAAGATTAAACAGACTCATTACACCATCCTAATAGAAGGATAATAGATGAGAGTGTTTAAGCTGAGGAAAGCTCCTCAACTTAATCCATGATTAGGGATTAAACTCATGACAAAACAAGCCTTTGATTAAGTGGATTTTATTTAATGATATGATGATGAAGTGAGTTTTATGATTTGTAAGACAACTTGAGGGGGACTTGTCCATTAACACTAGGGTTAGTCCTTCTTAACCAATTAAGGAAGAATTAGAACCCTAATGCAAGGCCCAAGTTACAAGTGTGATGTCTTGATACTTATTAAGTGAATTGATTAAAGGATTTAAACACATTAAGGGTTCAACACTTAGGATTAAAGTTATACACTCCATCCTAAGAGAAGGATGCAGGCATAAGCTTAATCACAAAGCCTTAAAGCCTTTAGGGTTTAGTCCCTGATTATGAGATGAGAGGAGAAGACTCAAAAGAGACACAAAGGTAAAACTAAGAAGGGGGGACTAATCAAAACCCTAATCATTGTCATGCTTGGTTGTTCCTAAGGTTTGTGAGGTTTCACCAAGAAGATCTTCAATGGAACCACCAGGAAGCAGATGAACAGGATCAAGAGAAGCAAAGTGACTTGCTTCATTCAAGAAGTCAAGTCACTTGAAGAAAGAAAGTGGGAGAAACAAGAATGAGCAAGCTCAATCTCAAACACATATATAAATGCAGCAATGGATGCAAAGGAGATGAAAAGAAAAGTTATGAGAAGTGAAGGCAAATTCACTTCTCAAGTTTACTTACCACCTGAAATGTTAGAAAGAAATGCAATGTAATGCAAAATGGGATGAAATAGTATGATGCTAATCAAAACCAGAAGCATGTTGATGATGAAAATGATGTTATGGAGTGCTACAAACATGAGGCAAGGCATGGATATGCTCATACAAGTTCATGGGTGCAAATGGTGCAAGTTAAGGAGCATGATCATACATGAAGAGTTATGAAACATACATGGCAAACAACATGGCAAATGCAAGATGCAATGATCACACATGTTTTCTATATGTCCTAAGATGTCAAATGAATCAAATGGATGCTTGAAATGTCATGGCAAGTCATGTTATGCAAGAGAATGCAACAGGGATGCAAATGAAAGCCCAAATTAGGGTTTATGAAACAAACATCAAACAAAACTCCAAAACAGAAGAAAACCCTAAGATAAAAATGGAAAATGCCACCCAAAGAAACCCTAAACCTATACTAAACCAAGGTCCCAAAGGAGAGGTTTCAACTCTTAATCAATCTCAAGTTATGATTTTTCTAAGTTATTAGGGTTTTTAGGGCTCTTAAACAAAAGAAATACCAAACAAATTGAAAATGAGGAAACAAATCAAGGCCATTTTACCCTAGAAACTACATGCCAAACACAAAACAAAGCAAAAAGAATCAATGTCCAACTCTTCTCAAATAGGCAGAAATGATTTTTTGAACTTATGATCAAAATAATGCACAAAATATGATTTAATTCAATGAAAAATTCTTAAAATGCATCAAGATCAAAAAAGAAATTTGGTTTGAAGGTTGGACAATGTTTCTAAATGTCTTAGAACATTTCATGAATTTTTTGGTGATTTTTAAATACCTAAAAGTATTTTTAATTAATTAATTTCCATTAATCAATTAAAAATAATCTTTTAAATATTTAAAAATACTTTTTTAATGATAAAAAATAAAATAAAAATATTTTTGGGTCATAAAAATTAATAAAACTCAGAAGAAAAAGTTTCATAATTTTTATGCATTTTTTACTAGTTTTAAATAATTATGCAAAACAAATGAAATAAATATGAAAATAAATGAATTTTAAATGAATTAAGTGAAAGTATGCTGATCCAACGCGTGAGATTTAAAGTGGCCAGGGCGGGAATTGACTTGGCGCCAGATCTCACGGTCCAAATTCAAATTCGCTAATTAATGCTTAAAACCCTAACCCTGCCGTTAATCACTCTCAGATGACCGGAACAGTGTTCCGGTCATCTTCTCCGTTCACCTCAAAATGCCATCTCTCTCCCCAGGCCAAATCAGAAGCTCCAAACCTCCAGAAACCATCTACCAACTACCCTAAGCACGAATCCAGCATCAAATCATGTTTAAACTCACACACAAACAAGAATCGAAGCAATGAAATTTCTAGGTCAAACTTTCAGAACACCATAACATACTCATTTCTGGCTTATTTTCAAAAGTAAATAGATCCCAATGATCAGTGCAACATGCTAAACAAGATTCTAACAAGAAAATGGAGTTCTGGAAAAAAAGTTCATGGTGTCACCTGAGATGGAGCTTTTGATTTAGGAGCTTTCTGGATGATTCTTTGGCTCAATCAGGTCCCAATGATCCACCTTTGAAGCTTTGGATGCTTAGTTGGAGTTTAAATAGCCTCTGGAGTGAGTTTGCAGAAGCTCTGATCAAGGGCATGTGAAAATCGTATTTGAGACATGGGGTGTTTCAGGCCAAAATAATGGTTGGTTTCTGGTCAGTGAGGTGAGTAGAGATTGTTGGTGGAGTTTGTTCTTGTGTTTGAGGTTTGTGGAGAGAGATTCGAAGGAAAATGCAGGCTGAGGTGAAGAATGGCAATGGGGTGTTCTTGCTCAAATCAAGCCTGGCTCTTGGTGCTTTGAGGTCTATGAAGTATGGTGAGTTGAAGTGTGGAAATGGTTTGAGTGTTCTGAGCTTGTGGAGGCAGATTCGAAGGCTTATGCCAAAAGGAGTGTTTTTGTGAATGTCTTCTTATGAAATATTTCAGCCTTGCTAGATGTATGGAATGGCTTGCTCTTTGTCCACATAAACCTCTCTCATTGGTCAGATGATTGGACATGTGCTTTATTGATTGGTAAGTCACCTTTTGCAAAAAGTCAAATTTTGTGTAAGGCAAGTATGGCTTGATCTATAGCTAGTACATGGGATGGTTCTGGTGCAGCAAGATGATGTGAGAGGGCTAGCAAAGTGCAGCATCCAATGCAGCAAGTTGGTGAAGAGAAATGAGTGGTTTTGCAACTTGTTACAACTTTGGTTCACATGTGATTCTCTTTATCCAACCAAACCTAAACCATGGGCATTCTTGGTTCATTCTGAATTTCATGACTTATAGAATGTTTATGTGATGGTTTGAAATGAATTAGAAGTCACATTTGGCTTTGGATCATGATTTTGCAAAATTCTCATTTGAAGCATAACTTGAAAATCAATGATTTTTGCCAACTTTGTCACACCATAACTTTTGATCCAAAAAGAGTTTGATCATGTTCTTGTACTTTTTGAAAAGGGAAAAATGAGATCTACAACTTTCATGACCAAAGTTTTTCCATTTGAAGCATTTTTGGATCAAGAATCAAGGCTTGAAAAATGACCTAAAATGATGCATTCTTGAAAAGTCAACTATGCCCAAAAAGTCAACATTTGCAAAACTTCCAAATTCTTGATTTCTATGAACTTCAACCTTCTTCCATGACCAAATAAAGATCATATACACTCAAAATGATGAAGATCACCCATTGGTTGGGTCATTGGGGGCCTCAGATGCCCTGATTTTACACTGACTTGTCTGAAAAGTCAACTCTTGATCAGATGACTTCCCCATGGAATTTCTTCATGAAAATTTATATGCATACTCTCTATACCATATAGAGACCAATGGAAACAAAAAAGACCAAAAGATTTGGGGTTATGGCCTCTGAAACCAAAACCCTAATTTTAGGTCAACTGTGCAGTCTATCCTGGCTCTGCATCCACTCAAACCCTAGTTCTTGTGATTCTTTTGCATTTTTGACTTTGAGAGGGTGTACTATGATGCTTGAACACATGTAGACCCCTTTGAATTGATTGGTTGCCTTTGGAGTGGCTCAAGATGCCCTGAGATTGCTCAGATCACAAACCCTAGGTGCAGATGACTTAGAATCTATGCAGTGAATTAAAAGTGAGATATGAGATATTATGGTTGTGTTTATGCATATGAGAATGATCACAAGCCATGGTGAATGGGTGAGGGCAAATTTGGGGTGTTTACATCTGCCCCTATTCAAACATGAGTTAGCTGTGCAGGATGTAAGCAACGGCTTAACAGGCAAACAAGATAACTTGTGGTTGAATACCAAAGACAGTCCAAAATTTGCACTCACAGAATGAAGAAGAAAAGGGATATAGATTGTAAAAGAAAACAAAGTATATTGTAAAGTGGGCGACGGAGGGCGACCGTCGAGCAGAGGACGACTGCTGGGCAAGGAGCAATGACGGGGACGGCCGTCATGCTGGGGATAAAAGGTAAAGCCAAGACGGGGACGGCCGACTAGCTGGGGAAAATAAAATCATGATGGGGACGACCATCAAGGTAAAGTTGCAAAATTCTCTGGGGATTAATGAAACATGACGGGGACGGCCATCAAGCTCATAAAGGTAAAGTAACCAACGACGGGGACGGCCATCGGGCTAAAAAGGAAAAGGGACCACGACGGGGACGGCCATCGGGTTAAAGAATAAATGAAATAAACAGATGATGGGGTACAGCCATCAAAGGTGAAGGACGATCACCTAGCAGGGGACGGCTGCTCTGTTGGGGATAAAAGAAATATGATGGGGACGGCCATCAAAGGTGGAGGACGACCACCTGACAGGGTACGGCTGCCGAAAATATCAACGATGGGGACGGCCATCGGATAGAAAAGGTCAACGATGGGGACGGCCATCGGACGAGCATGATGGAGGACGACCATCAAGAAGTGGAGGACGACCACTCAGCAGGGTACGGCTGCTCTCGAGGTTTCTCATGACATAGGACGAATGCCAGATAACCAAAATCAACAATGGGGACGGCCATTGGATAAGGTGATGAAGGACGATCATCAAAAGGTGGAGGACGACCACCTAGCAGGGGACGGCCGCTAAAATCAACGATGGGGACGGCCATCGGATGAGCATGATGGAGGACGACCATCAAGAAGTGGAGGACGACCACTCAGCAGGGTACGGCTGCTCTCAGGTTTATCATGACACAGGACGAGTGTCAAATAAAAAGGAAAATTTTGCTTTGTTGGCGATCTACTGGGGATATAGTGAACACGGACGAGCGTTCACAACCAAGAAAGGAAAGTATAAGTGTTTGGTATTGTGTATAGATTAGAGATGCGGACGAGCATCCTTAAGACTATGATACGGACGAGTATCATGTAGAAACAAACTGACACATGTTCAGAGATGATGATACGAACGAGTATCAACGGGTTAACAAAGAACACGGACGAGTGTTGAATCTGAAGGGACTCTTCTGGGGAATAATAGACACGGACGAGTGTCTATATTCAAGAAGACACAAGTGTTTGACACGGTGTATGGATTAAAGATGCGGACGAGCATCCTTAAGATTATGATACGGACGAGTATCACGTAGAAACAAACATTAGACGCAATGTCCTGAGATGATGATACGGACGAGTACCAACTGGTTAACAAAGAACAAGGACTATTGTCGAATCTGTAGGTATATAACTAGTATATACAAGATACGGACGAGTATCTGTATAAGAGCGAGTGGTGTATAGATGAGTGCTTATCTGCTGGGGAAGGCGACACGGACGAGTGTCAACAGGAGAAAAGTATGATATCAACAAGTATATGAGTTGCAAAAGTGTAAGCGACGGCGCTGGGGATATGACACGGACGAGTGTCAAGAAAATGTATATATAGGTATATGGGGGTGCAAAGAGGATGTCTTTGGCTTTCTGCGGGTGACTTGACACGGACGGATGTCAAGAAAAGTATCTGTAATACGGGTAATCTTGCTTGTAAAGAGTGTTCAGGCGACTTTACTGGGGAGTGATGATACGGACGGGTATCAATAGGAAATATATACTGGTGTTTGTGATTTATGAGGCAACTGCTTTTGCTGGGATTCTGGTGGGGATTATGATGAACTGTCATTATTCACAAGTGTTAATTCAGAACATGGCTTATGATTATGCTACGCGTTTGATTTTTGCCGCAATGCTCCGTGTTAGACGGAATGCTACGCTCTGAGGGGATAATATGATGCAAAATGCCATGATTATGCAAAGATATCAAACCGGGATCCGGGTTCCGTTGCTGCGAAGATCTTCGATCGATCTGTTTGAAATGGACCTCCCAGCTGGGGATGAGATCATTGGTAGATCTTATAAGATGATATTTGCTTGGGGATACGGGTCACTGATAGACCTATCCTAATAAATGAGAGGCCCAGCTGGGGTTTGTGGAAGCCTTCTGTACTCTGTTGTGACTTCTTCATGCGTTGCTCTTCTGGATAGAGGCTGAAGATTCTGTGGGGAGATGATTCCCTGACTCCTGTATTTTACTGAGGAAGAATGATTGGTACTATAGCTGGGGATGATTGTTGGTAACTCAGCTGGGGAGAGTTGTTGGTAGCTTAGCTGGGGAGAAAGCACCTTGAGTGCTAAGACTGTTTGTTGATCTGCCCACTTGTTGGGATGTAACTTGCACGCCCCAGGTTGCGTTCTGGATACCTGCAATCCTGCAAAGATAAGGAGACGCACAGAAGGTCCCGAGGTATCCTTTACTGGATTCCGTCATAGGAGTCAAGCATTCTCAAGAGTAAGTATATTCCCTGCAAGCATGTGCTTCTATTTTTAGTGAAAAACATCTGTACTCATGCAATTAGTTTTAGAGACATCAGACATTCTTTGCAAACGAAATATGTACAAGACGAAACATGACTGAAAAATCTGATTTTATTAATTCTTGTGCCCTGAATTGGCACGATACAGTCAAGGAAACAAATCTCCTAAAATAAGGAGATTGTTACAAATTGAGAAACAAAGTGCTGGCGATGTTGACGACGCTTTCACAGGAGCTTCCTCTTCTGCTATGACTCGTATGACAATGACGTTCTTCTCGCCTTGCTTTCTGAAGAAGGCTGATTCTGATTGAAGCTTGATCCTTTTGAAGCTTTCCAAGTTGTGAGTAATACAGACGAATTCAGAATGCAGTTGTTCGCTTATTCCCTTATTTTGCATGGATCGGCCTTTCGGGTTTTCAATCCATCGGGATACCCATTTTTGCCTGAGTTGTCCAATGCGGCTTTTCAACTCAGCGGGTGTACATCTTTTCATTTATTTCCCTTATTTTTGCCCGAGTCATTTTATTCTGTTTTTTGACTCGCCGGGATGCCCTATTTTTGCCTGGACTTACATTCTGTTTTTATGTCCAGCGGGTCATTTTTATGCGAAGTATTTTTTAACTGCATCTGAATTCACAGGGGATGGGAAATCTTCACCATCCATGGTGCTGAGCATCAGTGCTCCACCAGAGAAAACTTTCTTTACCACGAATGGTCCTTCATAATTTGGAGTCCATTTGCCCCTGTGGTCTGTATGAGGAGGGAGGATTCTCTTCAGCACAAGATCTCCCACTTGGTACCCTCGGTGCCTGACTTTCTGATCGAAGGCTTTCTTCATTCTTTTCTGATACAACTGTCCATGACAGATTGCAGTCAATCTCTTTTCTTCAATCAGACTCAGTTGCTCGTATCGGGACCTAACCCATTCTGCTTCACTCAGTTTGACATCCATCAAGACTCGCAAGGAGGGTAATTCAACTTCAACTGGTAGGACTGCTTCCATACCATACACGAGTTGATACGGTGTTGCCCCAGTGGATGTCCTGATTGATGTGCGATACCCATGCAAGGCAAATGGTAGCATTTCATGCCAGTCTTTGTAGGTGACTACCATCTTCTGCACAATCTTCTTGATATTCTTATTTGCCGCCTCAACAGCACCATTCATCTTTGGTCTGTAAGGAGAAGAATTGTGATGTTGGATCTTGAAGTCCCGGCACATTTCAGCCATCATCTTGTTGTTGAGATTGAAACCATTATCAGTAATGATTCGCTCGGGAACTCCATATCGACAGATGATATTTCTTTTCAGAAATCGGGCTACCACTTGCCTTGTAACATTTGCATATGAGGCTGCTTCGACCCACTTAGTGAAATAGTCAATGGCGACCAGGATGAATCTGTGGCCGTTCGAAGCAGTTGGCTCGATCTTGCCAATCATGTCAATGCCCCACATGGCAAAGGGTCATGGTGAAGACATGATGTTCAAAGGATTCGGAGGTACATGCACTTTATCTGCGTAGATCTGGCATTTGTGGCATTTCCTGGCATAGGCACAACAGTCTGCATCCATTGTGATCCAATAATAGCCTGATCTTAACAACTTCTTAGCCATTGCATGTCCTCCAGCATGGGTACCAAAAGAGCCTTCATGCACTTCATGCATCAACAAATCTGCTTCCGTCTTATCAACACATCTGAGGAGTACCATATCAAAGTTCCTCTTGTATAAAGACCCATCAGTGTTCAGAAAGAAACTTCCAGCAAGCCTTCTCAAGGTCTTCTTATCATTGGAAGATGCCCCAGGTGGGTATGTTTGATCCTCCAAGAAGCACTTAATGTCATGGAACCAAGGCTTATCATCTTTGACTACATCTGCTGCAAATACATATGCTGGCCTGTCGAGTCTGGACACTGAAATCTGAGGTACAAAGTTAGCAGCTTGAACTTTGATCATGGACGAAATGGTAGCAAGAGCATCTGCAAACTGATTCTCGTCCCGAGGGATATACTCAAGCTTGACTGTTGTGAAGAAAGTCAATAACCTTCTTGTATAATCCCTGTAAGGTATCAGATGATCCTGGTGTGTATACCATTTCCCATTGGTCTGATTGATTACCAAAGCTGAATCTCCGAATACGGTCAATGTCTTGATCCTGAGGTCAACGGCTTCCTCAAGACCCATAATGCAAGCTTCGTATTCAGCTTCGTTGTTAGTGCAGTTGAAAGTGAGTTTTGCCGAGAAAGGCATGTGAACTCCTTTGGGTGTAATAAGTACTGCACCAACACCACGGCCATTCATGTTAACAGCCCCATCGAACATCATAATCCATTCTTCCTCCGGGTCAGGCCCTTCAGTGTGAATAGGCTCTTCATGATCTTTTGTTTTAATGAACATGATGTCTTCATCAGGGAAGTCAAACCTCATAGGCTGGTAATCATCAATGGGTTGCTCAGCAAGATATTCAGACAATACACTGCCTTTGATGGCTTTCTGAGATGTGTATTGGATGTCATATTCCGTGAGAATCATTTGCCATCTTGCAACCCGTCCGGTAAGTGCTGGCTTCTCGAATATGTACTTAACCGGGTCCATCTTTGAGATCAATAAAGTAGTGTGGGTCAACATATACTGTCTCAGTCGGCGAGCAGCCCACGCTAAAGCACAGCAAGTTTTCTCGAGCAGTGAATAACGTTGTTCACAGTCGGTAAACTTTTTGCTTAGGTAGTATATTGCATACTCTTTTCGACCAGACTCGTCATGCTGGCCCAACACACACCCCATTGACTCTTCTAATACTGTCAAGTACATTATCAGAGGTCTTCCTTCAACTGGTGGCATAAGGATTGGAGGTTCTTGCAGATACTCTTTGATCTTGTCAAAAGCCTTCTGGCAATCTTCATTCCACCTGACCGTTTGCTCTTTCCTTAGCAGTTTGAACAGGGGTTCACAGGTTGCTGTGAGGTGAGATATGAACCTTGAGATGTAGTTCAATCGACCTAAGAACCCTCGAACTTCCTTCTCTGTTTTCGGTGTAGGCATCTCTTGGATGGCTTTGACTTTATCAGGGTCAACTTCAATCCCTTTCTCGCTTACAATAAAGCCCAGCAGCTTACCAGATCTCACCCCGAATGTGCATTTGTTGGGGTTCAACTTCAGTTGGTACTTCCTCAGACGCTTGAATAATTTGAGCAGATTTACCAGATGGTCTTCTTCCGTAAGGGACTTGGCGATCATATCATCCACATAACATTCTATTTCTTTATGGATCATATCGTGGAATAGTGTCACCATAGCCCGTTGATATGTTGCACCAGCATTCTTCAGTCCGAATGGCATCACTTTGTAACAGAACGTGCCCCAAGGTGTGATGAATGTTGTCTTCTCCATGTCTTCAGGTGACATTTTAATCTGGTTGTATCCTGAAAATCCATCCATGAAGGAGAATACCGAGAACTGAGCCGTGTTATCAACCAATACATCAATGTGAGGTAGAGGGAAATCATCTTTCGGGCTGGCTCTGTTCAGATCCCGGTAATCAACACACATTCTTACTTTGCCGTCCTTCTTAGGCACAGGTACTATATTAGCAACCCACGGCGGGTAGCTAGTTACAGCAAGGAACCCGGCGTCCCATTGCTTTTGTACCTCTTCCTTGATTTTCATAGCCATGTCTGGACGAGTACGGCGCAACTTCTGTTTGACTGGAGGGCATTCTTCTCTCAAAGGCAGCTTGTGCACAACAATATCGGTATGCAATCCTGGCATATCTTGGTAAGACCAAGCAAACACGTCCACATACTCTTGAAGCAGGTCTATCAGTTGTCTCTTCACTGAGTCTTGCAGGCAGGCCCCGATTCTAACTTCTTTCACGTCTTCCTCTGTACCAAGATTAATCACTTCAACCTCCTCCTGGTGAGGGGTAATAACCTTTTCCTCTTGTCTTAACAACCTGGCTAGCTCTTCAGGAAGCTCATATTCTTCTTCAACCCCTTCATCAGCTTGATTGATCGGATTGTCAAAGTCATACGATGTCATAGCCGTGCTGTTGTCGGTGCTGTCAGGAAGGCACTCTCTGCAAGGGTTAAGTTGTTCATTTTAGTGATCTGATTTTAGTCTTATTTAGAAAAGTGAAATGAAGTTGTCATTTTGAAAACACTGCCATTTATTTTTTGTACAAAAAAGAAAAATGGAAAAACAGTGAACGAAAAGAAAAAGACGCGTTTGCAAAAAGATGTCTGATATTTCATTAATTGATCTTGTTTGCACAAAAAAGTACAGATGGCCCGATTACAAAATGAGTCTTGTCATCTTGGGCAAGATGCAAGACTTTGATGCATGCTTATAAAATACAGGAAATAATAATTACTCTGATCGAGTAACTCTTATAATTTCCTGGGAAGACCAGTTCGAGATACTGCTCCCCGAGATCTTTGGACGAATCCAGCTTTCCAGGTTGCGTTCTTCTTCCAACTCGTCTTCCAGACAGTTGATAGCATCGGGGGTAAGCATCCCCCCACTGACAAAACCAGGCTCTCCAGCAGCCTTTGCTTGATGTTGAGTCGGTCTGTAACCCAACCCAAATTTGTCTTTCTTCTCCTCCACAGCTAAAACTTTGCCCCAGCCCAGGGCAGTTCCTTCCTCAACAACCTTCCGGGCTTGTTGGTAAGATGACATGGAGATCCCAGATACAGCAGATGCTTCATTCACATTCAAGGCTTCAAATCCTTGGCTCATTGTTTCATGGATCTCCCCATCCATTTCAATATACTTATAAGTAGCCAGATGGCTAACAAAGATGTCCTCCTCCCCACAGATTGTGACAACTTAGCCTTCCCACTCAAATTTTAACTTTTGGTGAAGGGTAGACGTTATTGCGCCGGCGGCGTGAATCCAGGGTCTACCCAACAAACAGCTGTAGGCGGGCTGAATGTCCATCACATAAAAGATAGTTTTAAAGGTCTGTGGGCCAATTGTCACAGGCAGCTCGATCTCTCCCAGAACCGATCTCTTAGAACCATCGAAGGCCCTTACTACCAGGTTGCTGGGTCTCAATGCCAATCCATCATATTCTAACTTCACCAGAGCCTTCTTTGGTAAGACATTAAGGGACGACCCCGTGTCTACCAGCACATGAGAAAGGACTGCCCCTTTGCATTCCATGGTGATGTGCAAGGCTTTGTTGTGGTTGCGGCCATCCGCTGTCAAGTCAGTATTGGTGAACCCTAGCCCATTGCTAGCAGTAACGTTTCCAACCACGGTTTCCAACTGGTTGACAGTAATCTCTTCAGGCACGTAAGCTGCGTGCAGGACTTTGAGTAGTGCATTCCGATGGGCTTCGGAGCACATAAGCAGTGAGAGGATGGAGATTTTGGATGGCGTCTGGTGAAGTTGATCCACAATTTTGTAATCACTCTTTTTGATGATCCTCATAAACTCATCAACTTCTTGATCGAATGGTGTTTTCGAGGCTTCCTTAGCAGCTTGATCTTCCTGCACAGGGCTCTTCCCTTTTGCCTTAGCAGCAGCTTCTGCTTCGGCGATAGGTCTTTGAATTGGTGGAGCAAAGAGACGTCCGCTTCTAGTGAAGCCTCCGCCTCCCCCCACATTATCTACTTGTGGTGCAGGTGTTGATGTTTCAAGAGTGATTATTTTTCCTTCGCAGTACACGTCAGAGCCATAGTGCCAAGGGATGGCCCTATTGCTTTCATGTGGTACTGGTCCAGGCACCGTGACAGTGACTGGACTGATTTCTGCTGCTGAAGGGATTGTGATAGTTTGCGGATCATAAAAGATTGTAACTGGTGCTCTGATGGGAGCAGCGCCTTCTGAATGGTAGGCAGAGTTGTTTTCAGGATCATAAAATATTGTGACGGTAGAGACATCTTCATGATTTGTTGCTGGAGTTGTAGGAGATATCGTCGGAAGAAATGATGTTGTTGTTGTAAAAGGTTCGAAATGGAGTGAAGCTGAAGTTGTAGCAGGAAGATTTGTTGAAAACTGATCAGTTGAGATGATAGATGAAGTACTTGTTGATGAAGCCGAAGAATTGTCAGGAACAATAGTCGCTGCAGTTGTAGGAGGTTCTGAAACCGTTGCTGATGAAATTGCTGGATTTGTTGGAAATGATGTAGTGATCTGGAGCTGGCCGCTCTGAATAAGGCCATCTATGCCATTCCTCAAATTATCGCACCCATTTACTGAGATATTACAGTAAGCGCACCCCAACTCACACCCCGGGAACATGTTGCATTCCAAGAGCTGAGCCTTAATTTCTACCAATGGTGTCCTGATCTGTCCCACACTGGTTATTAAATAAGACGGTTTGTCTTCTTCAATAGCGTTAATCCTGGGACCACCATGGTTTGGCATGGGGTTCTTATTGACATTGGGTGGTGGTGCGAAATTCAGAGCCTTTGAGTCTACCAGGTCTTGTACCTTCATATGCAGAGCCCTGCATTTTTCTGTACTGTGGCCAGGTGCGTTGGAATGAAAAGCACACCTAGCGTTGGAGTCATAGTTCCTGGGTAGACTGTTGGGATCCGGAGGTGCCAACGTTCTTAGCTCAACCAGGTTGAGTTTCAGAAGTTGTGGCAGCAAGGTAGCATATGGCATGGGGATCGGATCGATCACTCTGTTAGCTTGAGATGGCCTCTGTTGGAATGGCCTTTGTTGACTGTTGTTGTAATTTCTTGGAGGATACTGATTTTGCTGATGATACTGAGGTTGCGGCTGATAGTTTTGTTGAGGAGGTTGATAGACTGGCTGAGGATGAGCTGGAGCAGGAATGGTGACTGCTGCTATTGACCTCTGAACATACTGGGGCCTGCCCCTGTTTGAATGGATGGCATTGGTCTCGCCAGTTCTTCTTGGGCCTGCAAAAGGCTTTCTTGTACCACTGGACGAGCTTGCACCGTTGTCTGAGATCTTTCCCATTTTTAACAAGCTTTCAATTCTCTCCCCGGCTATGACAACATCTGCAAAGCTAGTGGACGAGAAAGCAGCCAACCTGTCAATATAAGTTCCCTGAAGGGTATTCATGAACATATCTGCCATTTCCCGTTCAGACATAGGTGGCTGAACAGCAGCAGCCAATTGCCTCCATCTCTGTGCATATTCTCGGAAACTTTCCCTTGACGACTGTGACATTCCCATTAGGAGGGTCCTATTGGGTGCCATGTCTAAGTTATACTGATACTGTCTGATGAAGGCCTCTGCCAGGTCCTTCCAGCATCTAATTGTTGCCCTTGTCAAGTGAGAGTACCATTCTCTTGACGCTCCAGTTAAGCTATCTTCGAAATAGAACATCCACAATTTCTCGTCCATGGTATAAGCTTTTAATCTCCCGAGAAAAGATTGTAGATGGGTTCGAGGACAAGAAGTCCCATTATACTTTTCAAAACATGGAGGCTTGAACTTGTGGGGAATCCTAACCCCGTCTACCAAGCCCATGTCCATGACGTCGAAGCCCAAAGAGTTTTGAGATTCTAAGGACCTCAGCTTCTCAGCTATCTCATCCAATCTCCTATCATAAGCTTCTTCACCAGCGCCCATTACTGTAAATTGGTCCTCCTGAGGATCCTCTTGAAGTACCCTAGCTGCGGTGGCAGTCCCTTGAACATTTGCGGGAATATTGACCTCAGGATGGAGGTGTGGTCCAAATACCGGGGGGTTGACGTGAGGTTGTACCCTTTCATTGTTACTGGTACCGGCAGTCCCTATATGTGGATCCTCTTGATTCTGCCTTTCCACCATGGCCCTTAATCTTTCCTGGCTCTGAGCCATGTTGTTCATAACTTCCATAAACTAAGTCATTTGATTCCGCATCTCTAGCCTTTCATTTGCCATTTGATTTCTGACCTCAGTGAGGTCCTGCTGCATCTGATCCATTTGAATTCCCGGAAGGTTGTTTCGGGTTGGATAACGGTGCGGACGGTTGAGGGGAAATACTCGGCGCCTAGCAATAGTTCCTGAGGTATCACAACAGAGGTTAGCAACAATAAAACAAAACCTACAAAACAAACAAAGGGTTAGCATGCAATGCAGTTATGCTTATTTGCTCTCAAGGTATCCGGTTTGGTCTTCAGTTTTGACCCTTCCAGACCCTTTGAAGATATTGTTGTTGTTGCTTGAAGAAAACTCAGGTGACGCAAACTAACATAAATATATTACAGAAGGTGAAATGATACAATTTGTTCATTTTACAACCCAAGCCCTCTAAGGGGGTCAAAATACATTACAAGAAAATAAAAGTACACGGAAAGAAGGCAACAACAAACAAATGGTCAAACACCAAGACCAAACTCATCCTCACGAACTTCCTTGAGAAGTGCTTCGGTCACAGGATCGGCCGGACGCTCCGTGAGATTCCTGATGAGGAGATTCCGGGTTGCAATAGCTGCTGCTAGTTTCTTGTGCTGAGTTTGGTCCTTGGACCTCTTCACCCCTGCTTTGATCTTCAATTCTGATATCTCCCTCTGGGCTGCTGCCAGGGCTTCTTGTTGTTCTTTTGCACTTGCTTCTAGTTGCTCCATTTTGTCTTGAACTCTCTTGTCCTCTAAAGCACGGGCCTCGGTGATCCTGACCCACCGGGCTTGACTCTCCTTCAAATACAAGTCTGTCCTTGCTCTTTGGAACTGGGCTTCCTTGCAAGCATTCTTCAGAATTTGTTCTCCAGCCTTAGACTTGTTGATATAATCCCCAGACTTCTCAATCTTAGTCAAATGCTCTATTCTCATCTTCTCCAACCTCTCAATCTCCCTCATACCTTCACTCCTCTCCCGGAGGGTCTTCTGCAAGGCCTGGGTTAGCTTCTCATTCCTCTCCTTCAAGCTCCCATACTCCTCCAAACTGATAGTGGCAGGGGGTGGTGCTGAAGATGACTCAGGCATGTCTTCTATGGTAAAGGGCATTCCAGAGAATTGGGCCCTGGCACGGGACCACTCATAATATTGTGCTGATGCCACATTATTACACTTCCCCAGAATGGTGACTCCCTTGGTTTGAACATTATCCCAGGCCCAGGCAGCCTGCCTAACAACAGCCAAACTAATCTTGTTCTCACAATAAAGGGTCTCCACCAAGTCCTGTGCCCTAGGAGTGTGGACCAGTGCATAGCCCAATTGCCTCCTGAACAGCAGAGGGTTGTAATTGATACTTCCCTTAACCCCTATTAAAGGCACATTGGGAAAATGTCCACAGCTGGTGATGATATCCCTGCCCTTGGTGCTCTGAGTGCACCATCTGATATCTGCTGAAGTTAGAGTAGTGAGTCTCTTAGCCCAATTACTCTGCTGATGAGGGTTTAAAAATGCATCTGTCCTGGGTAGATGCCTGAGAAGCCAAGTATGGAACAATGGAGCACAACACCTCACTAACCTTCCCCTCTGCTTCTCATTCCTCTGATGCACTGAATAGTAAAGATCCCCCAATAAAGTTGGCACTGGGTTCTTCAGAATGAACAGATGGATTGCATTCTTGCTAATGAATCGAGGCTCATCTGCAAACAACACAATTCCATATACACTTAGGGCCAACAAAGCACAAACAGCTTTCCACTCCCCCAGGGAAGCCTTCAGACTAGCTTGAGAAATTAAGAAGTCCAGATGAAAACCAGAGATTCCAGCTTTAGAGGTCATATGCTGCTCAACCAAAACAGGTTCCAGATGCAAAGCTTTTGCTACTTCTCCATTAGCAGGAAAGACCATCTCAGGGTTGAAAGGGATCCCACCCCTGATAGGCAAACCAACCAATGATGAGTATTCTTCTAACAGAGGGCCCAACTGAAAGTCTTGAAAGGTGAAACATCTCAGTGGGGGATCATAGAAATGAATGCAGGTGTGGATGAGGCTTCTTTGTGATGGGTCCAGATCCATAACCATGTCAAGTATATCCCCATAATGCTCCCTGAACAAGGGTATGTGATCCGGAGTGATCAGGGTTTGAATCCTCCTGATGTCTGATAACTCTGGTTGGAAGAAGTGATAGGTGATATTGCTCTTTTTAGGAGCCATGATGCTGAAGACTGAGTAGAGACAGGTGCTGATGACAATGCTGAAGTGATGAGCCACTGGTTGGCTGGTGCTGGTGATAGCTGAAGCAGACAGCTGATAACTGAAGCAGGTGTTGGTGAAGATGGGCCAATACTGAAGATAGGGTCAAAACCAAAACCAAATGAAGATGGATACCCTGAAACAAATAAACAAATGTCAATATGATGCAATGATTATGTATGCAAATGATATGCAAAGGGTTTGTGACTGAGCTGGATCTGGCCAAAATAATCTGATATAGTTCCAAGTGTGTTCAAGAATTCCAGATGGAGGTCTACAAAACCAGTAACCAAGGTGGGAGACTCAAATAAAGAGCCACATGTCCAGGGTTTAGAATCACAAGAACTGTCCAACATGGAGTACTCTTAACAAAGCAAAGTAACAAGGTATTCTGAAGTTAAGGTACCTGCAAACCTGTAAACAGCCCAACCCCCTCACAGGTGGTGTTCTAAAACAAGGATCCTCAGACTTGGATCAGTTATGAGAAGTGTAAACACTTCTAACCCGGAGGTACAGTGTTTACAATAACCATAACAATTCCTCCTCTAATTCACCCCAGTTTCTGAAGGTCAATACTAAAGGTCATCCAGACTTAGCAGGCTTCCCAGATAGCCCTAGCATTGCAGGAAATCTGCAACACAGAGTTCTCAAGAAGAAACCCATATCTGAACCGTGTTTCATATTCCCGCACCAGACCGAAATGGAATGGGAAAGAATATGATTCACTCTAGCCTAGGTGTCACTCAGGTCCCAGGTGTAGGACCTTAACTCTCAATAGAACCCCACCCACCAAAGCAAACAACAGATCCAGCCAGCAACATGACAGTATGATATATACAAAGTGCAATAAAGAAAGCAGTAAAGCAAACTGTACATAAAGCAAAATAAATACAAGCACAAATAAGCACATAACACCCCAGTAAACACAAATCAATCAAGCGCTAGGAGGAACCCACAAAAAGAACCAGAAGCCCTGGTTGCAATATAAGGTATCCCCAGCAGAGTCGCCAAGTTGTCGCTCCCGATAAATGAAACTAAGTCCAGATAAGGGTACAGACGCGAACGGTCGGCGAGAGGGACAATGAGAACACACAGCCGTGAACTCACTGGAGAATGAATAGAGTCGCCAGCTAGGCATTTTTATCCCGGAGGAAAGGCAATGCTTCATAGACCTAGAAAGACATGGATAAGACGGTTGCGAACCAGAGAGACTGAGAAAGGGGGTTGGTTACAACCTGGGAAGGTATTAGCACCCAGATTGTCCGTCGTACTCGACGGGATCCACGCTTAAAAGACTTGTGTTTTAAAGGGGTAGTGTCAGTGCAATCTGTGTATAAAATAGCTGGAAAAGAATGTACAGGTGTCAGTGTAAAGTGTATAAGTGATATGAAGTATGAAAGTGTCAGTGTGAGAATGAAAAAGAACTGCTCATGATCATGAGGCTGAAAGAATGAGGCTAGAAGGAGGGGGAATGTACAGAGACTTTTGTTCGATAACTGTTAAGTTATGCCTACGTATCCTCTCGTGCAATGAGGAAGTCAGAACACCGTAGTTCGACCCAAAGAGACTGAAAGATGAATTGACCTGTGAACTGCTTACTTGTCTATGCTCAAGTGTATGACCTGTCTGGCTCAGGTGCTTACTGTCTTGCATTAGACGGAAGAAGCGAGTTCTCGTTTGTGAGTGAATGAGATGAGAAAAGAATCCCGAAGGAGACGACTATTGTTTGTTTTTGTGTTTTCAGTCTTTTATTGTTTTTTGAAGTTTGTCATAAGTTAATGAGCTTAACCCTAAACCAATGGATTTAGTAAACTCATCACATCTTCCCTCTGATTAGGGGTAATGATAATACCTTAAGTGTGAAGTCAGATTCTCACACTTAATCACCTTTGGTGTAGGATCAAGATCATTAACCTACTTGTGATTATTTAGATGTTTTTGTGGGTTTTTTTTGTTTAGTGTTAAGTAATGAGGTTAAGCCATAATCAAAGATTAAACAGACTCATTACACCATCCTAATAGAAGGATAATAGATGAGAGTGTTTAAGCTGAGGAAAGCTCCTCAACTTAATCCATGATTAGGGATTAAACTCATGACAAAACAAGCCTTTGATTAAGTGGATTTTATTTAATGATATGATGATGAAGTGAGTTTTATGATTTGTAAGACAACTTGAGGGGGACTTGTCCATTAACACTAGGGTTAGTCCTTCTTAACCAATTAAGGAAGAATTAGAACCCTAATGCAAGGCCCAAGTTACAAGTGTGATGTCTTGATACTTATTAAGTGAATTGATTAAAGGATTTAAACACATTAAGGGTTCAACACTTAGGATTAAAGTTATACACTCCATCCTAAGAGAAGGATGCAGGCATAAGCTTAATCACAAAGCCTTAAAGCCTTTAGGGTTTAGTCCCTGATTATGAGATGAGAGGAGAAGACTCAAAAGAGACACAAAGGTAAAACTAAGAAGGGGGGACTAATCAAAACCCTAATCATTGTCATGCTTGGTTGTTCCTAAGGTTTGTGAGGTTTCACCAAGAAGATCTTCAATGGAACCACCAGGAAGCAGATGAACAGGATCAAGAGAAGCAAAGTGACTTGCTTCATTCAAGAAGTCAAGTCACTTGAAGAAAGAAAGTGGGAGAAACAAGAATGAGCAAGCTCAATCTCAAACACATATATAAATGCAGCAATGGATGCAAAGGAGATGAAAAGAAAAGTTATGAGAAGTGAAGGCAAATTCACTTCTCAAGTTTACTTACCACCTGAAATGTTAGAAAGAAATGCAATGTAATGCAAAATGGGATGAAATAGTATGATGCTAATCAAAACCAGAAGCATGTTGATGATGAAAATGATGCTATGGAGTGCTACAAACATGAGGCAAGGCATGGATATGCTCATACAAGTTCATGGGTGCAAATGGTGCAAGTTAAGGAGCATGATCATACATGAAGAGTTATGAAACATACATGGCAAACAACATGGCAAATGCAAGATGCAATGATCACACATGTTTTCTATATGTCCTAAGATGTCAAATGAATCAAATGGATGCTTGAAATGTCATGGCAAGTCATGTTATGCAAGAGAATGCAACAGGGATGCAAATGAAAGCCCAAATTAGGGTTTATGAAACAAACATCAAACAAAACTCCAAAACAGAAGAAAACCCTAAGATAAAAATGGAAAATGCCACCCAAAGAAACCCTAAACCTATACTAAACCAAGGCCCCAAAGGAGAGGTTTCAACTCTTAATCAATCTCAAGTTATGATTTTTCTAAGTTATTAGGGTTTTTAGGGCTCTTAAACAAAAGAAATACCAAACAAATTGAAAATGAGGAAACAAATCAAGGCCATTTTACCCTAGAAACTACATGCCAAACACAAAACAAAGCAAAAAGAATCAATGTCCAACTCTTCTCAAATAGGCAGAAATGATTTTTTGAACTTATGATCAAAATAATGCACAAAATATGATTTAATTCAATGAAAAATTCTTAAAATGCATCAAGATCAAAAAAGAAATTTGGTTTGAAGGTTGGACAATGTTTCTAAATGTCTTAGAACATTTCATGAATTTTTTGGTGATTTTTAAATACCTAAAAGTATTTTTAATTAATTAATTTCCATTAATCAATTAAAAATAATCTTTTAAATATTTAAAAATACTTTTTTAATGATAAAAAATAAAATAAAAATATTTTTGGGTCATAAAAATTAATAAAACTCAGAAGAAAAAGTTTCATAATTTTTATGCATTTTTTACTAGTTTTAAATAATTATGCAAAACAAATGAAATAAATATGAAAATAAATGAATTTTAAATGAATTAAGTGAAAGTATGCTGATCCAACGCGTGAGATTTAAAGTGGCCAGGGCGGGAATTGACTTGGCGCCAGATCTCACGGTCCAAATTCAAATTCGCTAATTAATGCTTAAAACCCTAACCCTGCCGTTAATCACTCTCAGATGACCGGAACAGTGTTCCGGTCATCTTCTCCGTTCACCTCAAAATGCCATCTCTCTCCCCAGGCCAAATCAGAAGCTCCAAACCTCCAGAAACCATCTACCAACTACCCTAAGCACGAATCCAGCATCAAATCATGTTTAAACTCACACACAAACAAGAATCGAAGCAATGAAATTTCTAGGTCAAACTTTCAGAACACCATAACATACTCATTTCTGGCTTATTTTCAAAAGTAAATAGATCCCAATGATCAGTGCAACATGCTAAACAAGATTCTAACAAGAAAATGGAGTTCTGGAAAAAAAGTTCATGGTGTCACCTGAGATGGAGCTTTTGATTTAGGAGCTTTCTGGAGGATTCTTTGGCTCAATCAGGTCCCAATGATCCACCTTTGAAGCTTTGGATGCTTAGTTGGAGTTTAAACAGCCTCTGGAGTGAGTTTGCAGAAGCTCTGATCAAGGGCATGTGAAAATCGTATTTGAGACATGGGGTGTTTCAGGCCAAAACAATGGTTGGTTTCTGGTCAGTGAGGTGAGTAGAGATTGTTGGTGGAGTTTGTTCTTGTGTTTGAGGTTTGTGGAGAGAGATTCGAAGGAAAATGCAGGCTGAGGTGAAGAATGGCAATGGGGTGTTCTTGCTCAAATCAAGCCTGGCTCTTGGTGCTTTGAGGTCTATGAAGTATGGTGAGTTGAAGTGTGGAAATGGTTTGAGTGTTCTGAGCTTGTGGAGGCAGATTCGAAGGCTTATGCCAAAAGGAGTGTTTTTGTGAATGTCTTCTTATGAAATATTTCAGCCTTGCTAGATGTATGGAATGGCTTGCTCTTTGTCCACATAAACCTCTCTCATTGGTCAGATGATTGGACATGTGCTTTATTGATTGGTAAGTCACCTTTTGCAAAAAGTCAAATTTTGTGTAAGGCAAGTATGGCTTGATCTATAGCTAGTACATGGGATGGTTCTGGTGCAGCAAGATGATGTGAGAGGGCTAGCAAAGTGCAGCATCCAATGCAGCAAGTTGGTGAAGAGAAATGAGTGGTTTTGCAACTTGTTACAACTTTGGTTCACATGTGATTCTCTTTATCCAACCAAACCTAAACCATGGGCATTCTTGGTTCATTCTGAATTTCATGACTTATAGAATGTTTATGTGATGGTTTGAAATGAATTAGAAGTCACATTTGGCTTTGGATCATGATTTTGCAAAATTCTCATTTGAAGCATAACTTGAAAATCAATGATTTTTGCCAACTTTGTCACACCATAACTTTTGATCCAAAAAGAGTTTGATCATGTTCTTGTACTTTTTGAAAAGGGAAAAATGAGATCTACAACTTTCATGACCAAAGTTTTTCCATTTGAAGCATTTTTGGATCAAGAATCAAGGCTTG
The DNA here is from genome assembly GCA_963966055.1 of Lathyrus aphaca. Taxonomy (NCBI): domain Eukaryota; kingdom Viridiplantae; phylum Streptophyta; class Magnoliopsida; order Fabales; family Fabaceae; genus Lathyrus; species Lathyrus aphaca. Next base: position 147,067,522 of record OZ014524.1, read on the forward strand.
AAAAATGACCTAAAATGATGCATTCTTGAAAAGTCAACTATGCCCAAAAAGTCAACATTTGCAAAACTTCCAAATTCTTGATTTCTATGAACTTCAACCTTCTTCCATGACCAAATAAAGATCATATACACTCAAAATGATGAAGATCACCCATTGGTTGGGTCATTGGGGGCCTCAGATGCCCTGATTTTACACTGACTTGTCTGAAAAGTCAACTCTTGATCAGATGACTTCCCCATGGAATTTCTTCATGAAAATTTATATGCATACTCTCTATACCATATAGAGACCAATGGAAACAAAAAAGACCAAAAGATTTGGGGTTATGGCCTCTGAAACCAAAACCCTAATTTTAGGTCAACTGTGCAGTCTATCCTGGCTCTGCATCCACTCAAACCCTAGTTCTTGTGATTCTTTTGCATTTTTGACTTTGAGAGGGTGTACTATGATGCTTGAACACATGTAGACCCCTTTGAATTGATTGGTTGCCTTTGGAGTGGCTCAAGATGCCCTGAGATTGCTCAGATCACAAACCCTAGGTGCAGATGACTTAGAATCTATGCAGTGAATTAAAAGTGAGATATGAGATATTATGGTTGTGTTTATGCATATGAGAATGATCACAAGCCATGGTGAATGGGTGAGGGCAAATTTGGGGTGTTTACAGTCCCCTGGCAGCTCCTCCTTGGGCCTAGCTAATCCAGCCCATTAGGAGCCTTGGCCCAGCGCTGGGGGCTCAATATAAATACCCTTTCATGGCAAAGGGACAGGTATTCTAACTTACACTTTGATAACCTTATTCTGTACCTCTTCTGACTTAAGCATTGGAGCACCTTGCAGGTACACCCCCTCCTTTCACTCATATTTTCTGGCCCAGTCTGCAATCCTTGGAAGGCCCTCCTGATCAGGTAAGATCAATAATATTTAATCCTCTCTATCTCTTCTTATTTGCATATTTTCATAGATGGTAAAATTGCCAATAAAATTAAGATATAATTCACTATATATCATTCAATTGTCAATCAATTTTTTACATTATTTAATTTTATTGATATTAAAATGTCACAAGAGTGTTGAAATAATTATAATCTTATAATGTTTTCATCAATTTTTCTCTCCAAAATCTTTAAGGTTAAAATTGATATTTTAACTCCTACCATTATTAATTAATTTTATTTTTAATTAGTTAAAATAAATAAATAAATTTCTAAAATTATTTTTATTTTTCTAGCAATCACCCCATCATTAATATTTTTCCATTACTTGATTAATTAATAAAATTAATTTAATTTATTAATTAATTAAAATACATTTATTTTTATTTTTTTTACAAACCACCACTAATATTTTTCTATTAATTAAATAATACTAATGAAATAATTAATAAAACTCAATATAAATAATTAGGGTTTTTCTAACCTATGCAACATTACATAGGATAAGGGATAATTAATACATTATTTTTAGTGAAATATCATGTATTAGTTACCATTTTAGTGATAATTTATTTGTGATCATTTATTAGGGAAGCATTGTTATGCAATATTGCATAGGATAATGTGTAATTAATATATGATATTTCAATAAAAATGGTGTATTAATTACTGCTTATGCTATGCAATATTGTACATGTTAAACAAACCCAATTAATTATAAAATAAATGAACAAAACTATATAACAATATCACTCAGAAGAGTTTACCCCACACCCCCCCAGTTATACCCATACCCCCACAGCAATTTTTTTTTGACCAAATTGCCCTCATATAAATAGTTATTAATTCAAATTCACTTTCCATTTTTACAGTTCGTCCAAAAGTTACAGAGAGAAAAAAAAATTTGATTTTCACACGTGTTTACCGGAAGACTACAAGTAAGTCTTCCGGAATGTAAAATTTTGTACCGGAAGAGTTTGTGAAAGTCTTCCGGTACCGGAAGACTTTATGAAAGTCTTCCGGAATGGTTTAAATGACTACCGAAAGACTTCATCAAAGTCTTCCGGAATGTTGTTTTTAAAATTGCCTACCGAAAGACTTTGATGAAGTCTTCCGGAATGGTTTTGTGTGTACCGGAAGACTTCAAGAAAGTCTTCCGGAAATTTATTTATTTATTTTATTTTTTATTAAATAATTGTTTTTCTGTTTTTTTTCAGTGGTGCGATCACGCGGCAGAGATGAGAGGATTCCAGTGCGATCGATGGGACGGGGCGAGACGAGTAGGACACGCGCAGATGATGCTGGTACATCTGCAGCTGCAGCTGACCCTGTGGGGTATCCTGGTGGTCCGTACGATACCAGTATTTTGGTTTCGTACGAGCATCACGTGGCGAGACGTGTATGGTTGGGTGAGGTAAGGAAATTATAATTATTTAGTTTTGAATAATAACCGAAATTATATAATTTGTTTATCTAATTTGTTTAATTTTATTTGATTTCAGGAGAGGGGGGCAAAGAAGGAATTGAAGGTGGCGGGACATGGGTTGAAGTTGACCCAGATGGTTCCACAGCAGCTTCCACCGGAGATTGAGGGTATCATATCGAGATCCGGTTTAGCTTCCTTACAGAGATCGAGTTTGAAGAAGATTGATGCAAACTTGGTTTCTTCATTTGTGGAGAGATGGCATATAGAGACATCTTCATTTCACCTGCCGTTCGGTGAAATGACGATTACTCTGGATGATGTGGCATGTCTGCTTCATTTGCCTATTAGGGGGGTATTCTGGAACCCTCAACCCATCAGTGAGGAGTTAGCCATTGAGTGGGCGGTTGACTATCTTGGAGTGTCATCGAGAGTGGCACTTTTCCAGGTTCGTGAGTGCAGAGGATCGTACTTCAAGATAGAGTGGTTATATGATCGATTCGTAGAGCATCGAGCAACTTCATCATGGGCATTTGCGACCAGATGTTATTTGATGGTGTTAGTGGGCTGCACCATCTTTGCGGATAAGTCATTTACACTCGTGGAGGCGCGATACTTGGCATTATTTAGGGACCTGGATGCGTTGTCCACCTATAGTTGGGCAACAACTGCATTTGTGACATTGTATAGGTTTCTTGGAGATGCGTCTATGTTTAGCTGCAAACAGCTTGGTGGTTATCCGACTCTCCTACAGGTATATATTTAAATTCAGTTTATTATGTTAAAGTTATATATTTAAATTTAGTTTATTGATTTTCTTATGTTAAAGTTATATATTTAAATTTAGTTTATTGATTTTCTTTTAAGTCTAATTTTAATTTTATTATGTTCATTATGTTATATTTAATTATTATGTTATTGTTTTTTTAACAGTGCTGGATTCACGAGTATTTTCCTACACTTGGGAAAAAAGGAGAGAATTGGATACCTGCTCAGAACTGTGGACTCCCGCGAGCGATGAGGTGGACGTACAAACAGGGGGCGTTAAAGGTGGATGAGTTGCGACCCATTACGGATGAGCTGACACTGACTGATGTCATATGGAGGTCGTTCGAGGATCATATAGTTCATCGTCGTTTTGATGAGATGTCTCTATTCAGGGGTTGTTTGAGGTGGGGAGATACTATTGTTCCATACATGCCTGACAGGTGTCTTCGACAGTTTGGATACCGTCAGTCCATGTCACCTGCACCCATAGATCCTAGGATGGCTGGTGACATTGATGTTGAGTGGATCAGTTACACCCAGAGCGTTGGCCAAGTGATTCGTACTGCTGCACGGGCGACTATCCCATTTGAGGTAGAGGATGGATACCTTGAGTGGTATTATCGTGTTTCCCATCCTCGATTGGTACCTCCTACCTATGATGAGCCGCCAGTTGCATCTATTCCTGATTACGATGCGGGACCATCTGATCCTGCATGGGGTTCTGTGTCTACCTTGATTCATCGCTACCTTCAGCAGAATGCAGCTGAAGAGGATGATCCACATTTTGCTAATCTGTTTGCAGCTTTACGTATTGCTCGTTCACAGTGATGTTTAGTTATGTTTATGTCATATTATTTCTTAGACTTTGTTTCTTAATATATTGACATTTGAATTGATATTTATGTTATATGTTATTTATAGTTTTTCGACAAAATAAAAATGATTACCTGAATCCAATTTATGTTATATGTTATTTAAGTGAAAATAAAAATGAAAAACATAATGAAATTAAAACATATAATATAATTCATGAATAAAAATGAATAACATAGTTTATAATTTATAATGAGTTTGTAATATAGGCGTAAGTTGTTGCCAATGTTGTAGACGCGCAGCAAATCCTACCATCCACGATGTTGCTGCTGGAGAACGAAAGTTCCTCCAATCTGTTGTCACTGGTGGCAATGGAAATCCTTCTTTCATGTTAACCTATATTCAAAATTAAACAATACATTATTTAATGTTACTCAAATAATTTACTAATAATATCAAATTATAACAATGTTTACCTGAATCCAATGATTTGAGTTTACAAATCCAATGCAATAAAATGAGACATTCGGTGAGAATGTAGTTGTCATAGGGAAGAAAGTCAAACATTCGACTCCTAGACAGACAAGTACCACGTTATACCGATTCACAATCACGTAACCCATATCTGGTAGAGTCAACCATTTATTTATTGGTTGAGAACCACTTCCCTCTATCTTCAAAGAATCTCTCACTTCAGCTAACCGATCATCAAATAAATTGGCATATAAAGTTGATCTTTCATTATGTATAATTTCCAATTCTAATTCCCGACGAACCATTGGCCAACCATCTTCGGCATAACCCCGCAATGAAGCAATCACTCTAAATCCACAATTACCATCTGACATTACGTTGACAACGTCATCAATAAATGACCTAATATGATAAGGAAATTGAAGGATGAACCGTTTAGATGACTGTGAAGTTTGTGCTAATTTTAACTTCTTTTTCACAGGTTGTGATGGTTCAGATGGCTGAGATTTCTTTTTTGAATTTTGTGATGGTTGAGATTGTCGTTGTGAAGATTGTGATGCTTGTTCAACATATTCATGATACGAAGGATCCCTGTAAACATCATACCCTTCAGGTTTTTTGTCTTTTTTCTTGACTCCACCTTTTGTCTTTATTTTTTCAGGTGGTGCTAACAAAGAAGTCGTTGTGGGAAATGCAAGTTCATAAACCCTACTATGTAATGCCCTTCTTCCAACAACATCTTGTGACCTATACCTTTTCCATAACTCATCCATTGCAGATTTCATACCCACATCTGATTCCTCATCTAAGTCTTCTTCCAACTTAATTTCCATACTTAGTTTCCTCCAATGTACATGCACAGCCTCAATTGGTATCGGAATACCACTAATTCTATACCCTGCCAACTCACACGCGCAAGGTAATCCATAGGTGGATCTAAGAGTACATCGACATCTGTCTTTGTTAGTTCCAATATAATCAACTCTATTTAACTCTTCAGCAACGCGCCTCAATGCAGCTCGCGACACTGAAGTACGTAAATATGTGTAAAATGGACTTGAATGGACACGTGCAACTTCATACACACTCTTTTGAAAAGAAGCTCGAATGTTGCTAATTTGTATCTTTAAGTTGTCATTCATGGCCTCCCAACATTTGACCATGTCACCAATACTGTTTCCCAACATCTGCTTTAACTTCCAATGAGCAGACTCAACCCTATAATAATACATATTTAAACTAAGTAAGAAAAATACAAAATTCACAAAAAGTATATTTTGGGATCTAAATCAAAACATACCGATTAGTCGTCGTGTTACCCATATGTAGGACTCGATTAATCCATGCGCAAACAAACCTTTGTCTATGTGGTGTCAACCATGTGTCGTTCACGTACTCAAAAAATTTAGGACAATCAACACACTCTTGCTCAAGTTCTTTTAAATGTTGTGCATACTCAACCTCATCACTAGCCCATACAACATCCGTCCATAATTTGCCAATTGACTCCTGCTTATCAGGATCCACTAATAGTTTCCTTTTTGCACCAACATTTTTGTTAATGTGAAACTGACATAGCAAATTATTTGTCTTCGGAAAAACATTTTCAATGGCTTTCATCAAAGCAAGATCTCTATCTGTCATCATAACTTGTGGAAATAAATCTTTCTTCACAAACAATTTTTTAAGCTTATCTAACACCCAACAAAAAGTCTCAGTCTGCTCAGACTCAATATACGCAAATGCGACAGCAAAAGTCAACTCGGTAGATGTCATGCCAACAATTTCAAACAAAGGTTGTCTGTATTTGTTTGTCTTATAAGTGCTATCCATAACTAACACAATAGGAAACATATTCAACAACTTCAGAGTCATCTCTTTTTCTACTCCAATAAACATAACCTGCAGCCTCGATAAGCTTAAACAAATGTTGTATCTCACTTCTAGGACCTCTTATCTCTTTTTCCATCATACTCTTTTGCTTGTATATTTGTGTGATACGAGTGACACAATCTGGATCTCGCTCGTACAAGGAATGCAATATATTTCTGGGTGCAACCTTTCTCTTTGTTAAATCAGCAACATGTTGCTTCTGATCCGCTGTCAACCTACCAACAAATGAGTGACCTTCTAATCTATCGGGTAAATCATGGTTATGAACGCCACATTTTACATCAATCTTCCATCCAGATCCATCTTTTGTCGGAATCGACCTGATCTTAAATGGACATCCACATTTTTTCGTCGCACTTTCTATTCCACTACGAATATCCTTGTATTTCCCACCTTTATCGCAACCAAATATTATTTTGTTCTTTCTTCCTCTCTTGCCTGTTTGTGTATCTGAACGAGTGATGACGACCGTCACTTTATTTCGTAATCCGGTGTCTTTGACCCATCTTATCACCTCTTTTCGTGTACCAAATCTCTTTGTCGTTGTAAATACATCTGATGTATTCACACATATCGGTTCTTTTTCGTATAAAGGTACTGCACCTACAAAATAAAAATATTTTTTAAAAAAATGAATTAAAAAAACGTAAATAATAAATAAAAAAATCAAACCGGAAGACTTTATGAAAGTCTTCCGGTATTGTGCTCTTACAATACCGGAACACTTTCATAAAGTCTTCCGGTACACATATTCATTGCTACCGGAAGAGTTAATAAAAGTCTTCCGTACCGGAACACTTTTATTAAGTCTTCCGGTGTACAAACATCACAATACCGGAAGACTTACATAAAGTCTTCCGGTATGTTAATTTACGTACCGGAACTCATCCCCAAAGTCTTCCGGAACGTATATTTTTGGACAAATTTTTACTTTAATCTGACGGTCTGACACAAATGGTAAAAAAAAATAATAATAAAATAATAATATAATAAAATATTTTAAGGTTAAAATGGGCATTTTTTAAAATTTGTGGGGATACAGGTATAACTGGGGGGTGTGGGGTAAACTCTTCTATCACTCATTAGTAGGAAATTATAGTCGACCCACTTTTATCATTAATATTTTTCTATTATTTAATTAATTATTCTTTAACTTTTTCTATTATCTATTTCTTCTATATAAATGATTATTGCAACTTCTTAAATTCTACCTATTAAATAATATATACTCAAATCATAATATGTAATCCTCTCTATCATATTGTTGTTGTTTTTTTCTCTCTCTTCTTATTTGCATACCATCATAGATGGTAAAATTGCCAACAAAATTAAGATATAATTCACTATATATCATTCAATTGTCGATCAATTTTTTACATTATTTAATTTTATTGATATTAAAATGTCACAAGAGTGTTGAAATAAATTATAATCCTATAATGTCTTCATCAATTTTTCCCTCCAAAATCTTAAAGGTTAAAATCTGTATTTTAACTCCTACCATTATTAATTAATTTTATTTTTAATTAATTAAAATAAATAAATAAATTTCTAAAATTATTTTTATTTTTCTAGCAACCACCCCCGTCATTAATATTTTTCCATTACTAATAAAATTAATTTAATTAATTAATTAATTAAAATACATTTATTTATATTTTTTTTACCAATCACCACTAATATTTTTCTATTAATTAAATAATACTAATTAAATAATTTATAAAAATCAATATAATTAATTATAAAATAAATGAATAAAACTCTATAACAATCACTCATTAGTAGGAAATTATAACCCACCCACATTTATCATTAATATTTTTCTATTACTTAATTAATTATTCTTTAACTTTTTCCACTATCCATTTCTTCTATATAAATTATTATTGCAACTTCTTAAATTCTACTTATTAAATCACAATAGATATATACTTCAAATCATAATATGTAATCTTCTCTATCATATTGTTGTTTTTCTCTCTCTCTTCTTATTTGCATATTTTCATAGATGGTAAAATTGCCAACAAAATTAAGATATAATTCACTATATATCATTCAATTGTCAATCAATTTTTTACATTATTTAATTTTATTAATATTAAAATGTTACATGAGTATTGAAATTACACCTAAAAATAGAATTAATGTAATATTTACTTATTGTCAATAAAATTTTGGTATTTAATATTTTAAGAAATACGAGACGGTTTACGGTTGATTGGATATATTTATATAAAAGAATAGGTTATAAAATTTAGGGATTTGATATTAATTATGTTCAAAAATATTTATTAATATCATATTACGTTTTTTTATTGTTTGAATTAAATATAACAATTTAAAATAAAAATGGAATAACCACCTCCACTAACCCATTAATTAATTCATATTTATATAGCAACTTTTAATATTTTTAAATTGTTTAATTTTAATGTTGTTTATTAATTTTAAATTATTAAATTATTTATGTTTTATCTATCTTTATTTCTATTTCTTAATTATGTTTTATTTTCATTTAATTACTATTATTTTTTCTTTTCTGTTTGTTATTATAGTTTATCCAATTGTATTTATCTTTAATTTTATATTCTATAATTTAGTTATATAAGATAATTTAATTTGTATATGAATTTTTATTTATAAAGACATTGCATTTTTTATAAACACTTTGTGTTTTTTAATTATATTAAAAGTAAATATATTTATTTTTTTCATTAAATTTAAATTATTAGATTATAACTTATCGTGCATTGCACGGGTAGACGGCTAGTAGAGTTAAATTAATTTAAAGTGGGAGTTTATAGGTGGTTACCACTTATTCCCATGGAAATGTAAGATTTTCATCCTTTTGTATGGGAATGAAAAATATCAAATTTATGAGTAAATCATATTACGAATAAAAGATACTGGATATAATTTGATAAAACATGAAACAAACATAAAAATATAATTTCCAACCTCTCACATTCCAGAAATATTAAATCCATAAAACCAATACACTCTTAGTGAAATAGTTGAATAGATTGAAAGTTAATAAATAAGAATAATATTAAAAATATAATAAATATTGTATTGATATTATAATCATTGAAAATGAATTCTTTATAATTAGTGAAAATGAATTCTTTGCACCTAAGATTCTTGATAGTTAATGAAAAATATAATAAATTCTTTGCACCTAAGATTTATTGATAATAGCCATTACACACTTGAGGATCTTGATGATTCTTGAAAGACATACAACACCGCATCCATTCTGTAATAATTACACACTTGAGGATCTTGTTGATTCTTCAGACATACTACATTACAAGACTGCATGCACTCTGTAATCATCTGGCAGACAATCAGCGGATTCAGATTAGGCTTTGCAGTAAATTTAGTAAAGATATGGTCTCGCGTATATATGGGATACATCCTCATTTATGCTCTCACAAAGAATAAGATCGAAAGAATACAACATTTCTTAATATAAACAAAGTACAAAATGACAAAGAATGATGTTCTATATATTGCATCTGTCATAACTAGAGCACCAGGATGGTTCTGCCAATTTTGCAAGCTCGCAATCACTGACACAGTGTGGATCATTTGATTCATCGTCATAATTGGGCAGCACAACATCATCATAAATCGGAGATACCGATCCCTTCTGCAGCAAACGTGCTTCTGCAACAAGCTCATTAAGTGAGACAATCTCTCTCTCATGTTTCTTCTTCAACTTATCAATTTGCTTGTAGGCCTTTGCAGCTTCCTGCTCTGCACCCATAGCCCGCTTCTGCAAATAACACGTAAAAGTTAAGCTCAAATGACCCAGCTCTTTCAGAAAAAGTCGCCACTGCTAGTCACAGCAGAAATAAATCACCGGGAAGAAAATAATAAGTAAAGCTGGACATGTTGTATGTTCAAAGACGGTACACAGATATGATAGAAGAAAATACAATGTGCCTGCCTAATTAATTAACACAAAATGTGCCCGCCTACTAAATACAGTGCTGGAGAAGTAGATACAAGGTTATGAAGATGGAAAGAGCCGGTACTGGGAAAGCATCAAATACAATGTGCCTGCCTAATTAAGACAAAATGGAAGTAAAATTGATTCCTTACTAACCTGTGCATTAATCACAGATTCTTCGGCTTCTTTAAGCCGGAAAAGCAGTTCACCTGCAGCTTGCACTGCTTCTGCAGTATCCTTCAATTGAGCCTGGAGCCCTCTATTTTCATCCCTCAACATTCGCCTCTCTTTTTCTCTTTCAGCTTTCAATGCTGAAATTTCTCCGGCAAGGGCATTTATAAACTTGGACTCTGCACCTCTTACCCCAGCTTTTGAAGCTGCTTTCTTAACATCGTCAATTCCTTCCTGGATCCTTCTATGCCTTGCAAGCAATTGGACGTGCTTCTCTTCCAAATCTGCATACTGTTCTAAAAGCCGTGCATGTCCTTCTATAGCCATATGCATAGCTTCCTGAAGTTCCTTATTACACTCCCTCTCAGCATCTAATTCATGTTTCGTCTTTTCAGCTAACGACCTGTTAGCTTCAAGATCGGCTCTCAGTTCTTCTGAAAGAGAAATCCACCTACTTTCTGCTTCAGTCCATTTAATTCTTTCTTGTTCGAGTTTTACTTCAAAACTGTCTCTGATTGATGCTAGAGTTTCGCCTGTGTCATCCCTCTCCACTATTGACTCTGGAATGGCAGTGAGAGTTGTTGCAGCAAAAACGGGTTCAGATGAACATGTCAGTTGCAGTAATGGATACTGCTTCCTTGCTGTTGATGACGAATCAATGTAAAGTTGAAGCTGGCTTCTTAAACTTTGTAACTCTTCCATCAATACTTCCCTCTCTCCCAATTTGTAGAAATTTTGATACTCCTGTAGTTCATCTTGTAATCTTTTTAACTCTATATGCATCTTCAAAACTTCTGGATGATTCTCGAACTTCTCCTTTAAAATCTGTTGATTAAAATTAACTGATGAGCATCTATCAAGTCATAAATGAGAAACCATAAGAGAACATATTTCTACCTTGTGTTCATGGGCAAGGGCTACCAGCTTTTCATCCATGAACTCCTCGGTAGGTAAGACACCATCCATAAGGCTCTCAAGGCGAAGAATTTTTTCATCACTTGTCTGTGCAATTATGGCATTGCATTCCCTCTCATTCTTGTATTGTTGTACCTACAAATAGCATGGAGGGAAACGGGTCACACACACAGAACAGAAAGAAAACAATGAGATGGTAGTTGGTAGATGACAAAGGGAATCTACCAAGCGATTAAGCTGCATTATCTCAGTATTCTGCTTTGCACAAAACTCCTCGAGTGCCATTTCTCTCCTTATCGATCCTGCCAAGACCTTCTCTACAGCCTATAATGCAAGATAATGGAATTCTAGTTATAACTACTATATAAAGAATAAGTTGTATTGAAAAATGCATCTACACCCTTGCACTTACTTTGAGAACTTGCATCTTAGGCTTATCAGAAGACTCAGAGCAATTAACAGGTACCAACTGTAGGTTCGAGCTATTGTCAGTGTCATTAGCATGTACCAATTGTAGGTTCGAGCTATTGTCAATCTCGTTGACATCAAGTTGTGCTCTGTTTTTACAATTACTACAGGTGAACATAGAATCTTCTTCAACATTGTCATCAAGAATGGTCTGCACGCCCACATCAACTTTGTCAACTAGGAAAGTTGGTCTAGATTCTCTCGGTCGTAATGAAAAACTATATGATGACTGCTTCAAAGCTGCACTTCGATGACTATCTATAATTTCAAGACCATGGCGAATGCTTGCGGCTAAATTTTCAGTTTTTGTAAGGAAACTTGAACCGGCCTGACTAGAAAAGGAAGTAGCCGAGCTTTTAATATTGCCTGTTTCTATGCCTAATTGACTTTCAACGTGAACATCGTTCTCAGAAGGAGACACCCCTGACGATGTCCTAAGACTTTTCCTGCTGGTGCTGATTCTAGGAGAAACACTAGGAGTTGGGGATTTCAGGATTGGGGATATTTCGCACTTAACTATGCTAAGGCCACCAGGTGAGACACAATTCAAAATGGCACTGGGAGAATCACTAGGAGGATCTGGGGCTGAAAAACCAGTGAAATCAGATTCACTCACAGGACAGGATGATTCTTCATTGATAAGTTTACCACTAGAGACACCACAATTATTTTTCTCACTGGGTTGGGCCAAATCTTGATCATCAGTGTTCATTTTGTCGTCATTTTCTGATACAAAATTACAATTGACCTCATCATGGTCTTCAACATCTTCCTCATCAATCTCCATCTCTTCATCACCATCTTCATCAACACGGCATAATGGTGGCGGTCTATTAAGGCTAGACTGTAATATGTTCAAGCTTTTTCGGACCCAAGCTGCTGAATGACCTCCACTTGGGTCCATTGGATTGTAACCATTTTCTTTAATTCGATGTAGTTCATCCTGTTGATTTTTTACACTTGAGTCATTCAAATGAACTTCAAATTTCAAAGAATGGCTAAATCAACAATACATGACAGAATTCTGGAAGACAATATACCCTTAGTTGTCGTATCACTTGTCGCAAGTGGTTCACATTATCCTGCATAACTTCATTAACAACTGCCTTGTTCTTGATGGCTTTGGCACATTGTGCAAATCTCAATGTACTGAAAGTTTCACTCCTACAGCTGGAATACCAAGTCATACCAAGTCATGTAAAAAAATCCTAATACAAATGGATTACAAGGAAAAACATTTCAAATGACAGGTGGTTTAAGTACTACCTTTGTGCCGGTGAAATAGCACAGACCATTGCTAATTTAGCATTTCCTCCAAGAGACTCCTGCAACAAAAACGTCAACCTGGAATCTCTGTATGGTATGTGCCGCTGCTTTCCTGTTTGAGAGACTTCCGCAAGAATGTTTATCAAATTCCTATAGTTCAATTTAACCTCTGTAAGAACTAGTTCCAATAGAAATCATTGATTACAAAAAATCACCCACATAGAGATTTGTAATTATCATCAATTCTTATCATCAAATCACAATTTGTAATTATTTTCAATTCTGAATGTAATACACATATAAGGATAAGCCATACCCAAGCTGTGAGAGTGATCTATTAATATTGCCAGCCTCCTTCAAACGCTCTCCGGCAGCACCTGTTGATTTTTGTCGTTCTGACCCAGCCAGATCAACAAGATTTATTCTACTTGTTTTAAATCTGCTTACACCATCTGATATACTCTGCAAATATGAATTTACTTTACAATTCCTTCCAGATATATATGCCAAAAACAATACAGAACATGTTAATTCAAAGCTCAACTATAGGCAGAGATAAACAAAAACTTGGAATGCCATAAGGGAAGAATGTATCACCTTGCATCGAGACTCAACAACACAAGTAAAAACAGTATGTGAGCGGGAACTTTCAGAATTTATACTGGTTGCACCTACTCTCCTGTTTGATAATCCCTGCACAATGAAGGGGGGATTCTAGTAAAACGAGTGAATGGGTAAATAACACAAGCACAGTGACAACATAATTTTAAATTCATTTGGATTATATGATTAGGTCTGCATAACATAAAACCATATGGCAATCAATAAGCATATCCACCGAGTTACTTGAGTTTCAGAGTATGAAAACTTGTATGCTACAGAATAGCATGCGAAGACAAGTTCGGAAAATGTTCTAACTTTTGTCATAAAATAGTTTTAGTATTTATATTAATACAATGCATGCGAAGACATCTGATGCGAAGAATCACACCTTCAGTAAAAGCTGAGTAACATCCTCCATCGTAGACACCTGATTCTCTGTAAGATTCTCAACATACACACCTGATTTGACATCTTCTCTGATCTGAATAAAGGACAACAAATCAGTTCCAGTATAAAGCAGTGAAACATGGTAAACAATAAATAAAACCTTTAATGCTTAGGTTCTACCTGAAGGTTCCTTTGACTCGGATCCAACAGATCTGTGACTTGTTCATTGTATATCTGGCAAAAACATTTTGTGTTATTACGCAGACTAAAATGACAAAGTTAAGATCAGGAACATTGAAGATAATCAACCAACCTCAAGAAAAGAGCAGTTGCACTGATAATTGAGCTGTTGATCAGAATGCTTTGTTTGCTCCTGTGCAGTAAATAAAACCGTAAACAACCCAAAACACTTCAAGAGATCTTCAAATAATTTAATTAGGAATAGAACTGAGCTCTTACTTCCTTTATGCGCGCAAACAGTCTCTCAAAAACACGGGGTGTAAGTCCTTGTTGCTCTTTTTCTACATTTTCTTCAGCCAAAGAATTGGCAGGACCCCACATGGTATACGTCTTCCCACTCCCCGTCTAACAATTTCAAATAGAGTATATAAAACATCAAAACTAACAGGAACACATTATGAGAAATGCAGCAAAATAATAAACTAAACCTTAACATCTAACAGAAACAGCACTATGAGAAATGCAGCAAAATAAGCAACTAAATGTTAATATCTAACAGGAAGTCAGGAACATCACTATGAGAAATGCAGCAAAATAAGCAACTAAATGTTAATATCTAACAGGAACAGCACTATGAGAAATGCAGCAAAATAAGTAACTAAATGTTAATATCTAACAGGAACAGCAATATGAGAAATGCAGGCAAAATAAGCAACTAAACGTTAATATCTAACAGAAACAGCACTATGAGAAATGCAGCAAAATAAGCAACTAAATGTTAATATCTAACAAGAACAGCACTATGAGAGAAATGAAGCAAAATAAGCAGCTAAATGTTAATATCTAACAAGGACAGCACTATGAGAAATGAAGCAAAAATAAGCAAGTAAATGCTAATAGTGAGAAAAAGGAAACCTGTCCATAAGCAAAGACAGAACTATTGAAACCAGATAAACAGTTCTCCACCAGAGGAACCCCAACATGCTCAAAAATATCAAGCTGAAAAACAGAATCAGAAAATTCACTCACAAATCAACCACAGTAGAAATGAAGTAATTCAAAAAACAGTTTCAGCAGAAACAAAAATAGAAACAATACCTGAGTAGCTTCAACATCAGCAACAGAATCAAACGTGAAAGTACGGCCATTAATGGATAACGAATCACCAGAAATCTTCTGAACAATAGGATCTCCTTCGTCCTTATCCTTCCGCAACGGCCTCATCCTCACAATAACCTAAACAACACATACAGATAAAAAATTAGAAACGGAAAATAAATTAACAAGATCTAAAACCCTAAATGAATGGGAAAAACCTTAACGCCGGAATCGGAAGTTGCCGGGAGTGAATTATCGGCGGCGATGGTGTCGAGAGCAAGTTTGCGTTTGAGAGGATTGGAAGAAGGAGGCCTTGGTGGTAACGGACTCTTCGATTTGACATGAGAGGGGGAATAAGGGACGATGATGTTGTGATCTGAAGGTGGATCATTTTCTTTGGAAGGTTTGTGTTTGCGAGAAGATGGTCTGGTTTTGGCGGAGCTGCTAGGGCTTGAGGAAGATGGAAGCTCTGCTGCGTCCCTCGCCATTGGGTTTCTTGGAAGCATGAAGTGCTTCATTGTTGGCGATAGAGAGAAGAGAGTGAAGAAAGAAAGAAGAGAGAGAAGGGAAGTTTGAAGTAGCCGTTGGAGAGAAGAGAAATGGATTTTGAATGATTCGAGAGGGGCACTAGAAAGAGAGAGTGAGAGGAGAGAGAAACTCAAGTTTTTGAATTTTTATTAGATCTGGATCTTGATTAATGGACTTGTTTATTTTGCGTTTTACACACCGTGGACCCTTTACAATTTTTTATTTATGAGATTAATGGTTATGAAAGATCATTCTGATAATCTATTTGCATTATTTTATAAACTTTTAAATAAAAATCAAACATGTTCTAAGGGTATAATTATCGGTTGCATATAACAATTTCTACACAGTTTTTAAAGCCACACTGTCAGAGTGCAATGGGTAATTGGCAAATGCTAGCGTTCACGTAGGAAAAACGTTTACAGACTAGCAAACGTTTGCAAACCCATCCAGTCATCTTTTTAATTATAAACAAATAATACTTAATTGCTATTTGTCCTATTTTTCAATTATAAATAAATAGTAATATAAATGTCGGATATATTGTATGATTTGAAAGGATCCATATTAGAGTTTTTGAAGAGTTGTATGAATATTTGAAAAATGTAATGAGTTGTTTAAAAAATATAAAAATATAATATAATATAAAAAATTGTGTAGGTCCCATTTAAAGAACCAAAGTGTGGTTGATGGGTGTGGATACTCTAACATCCAATAATTATGATTCAGTGACAGTGTAAAATTTATTTACAGTGTAAGTGCATTTCAATTAAATCATTTATTTATTTATGAAACTTTGTATTTAATTGATATATATATTACCGAATCTTTCGAATTTGCATGATGTGTTCCATATTTCGCAACTTCGAAAGTATGTTCTGAATCCGTCACATGTTATTCCTATGGACGAGGTTGAAGTGAGAGATAACCTTACGGTTAAAGCTTTACCGATTAGGATTTTGGACCGTGAAGTCAAGAAGCTAAGAGACAAGGATATTGCGCTTGTGAAAGTAGCGTGGGGAGGCGCTGCGGAAGGCAATACGACTTGGGAATTAGAGAGTGGGATGCGAGAGACGTATTCGGAGTTGTTTGAATCAGGTAATATTTTCGAGGACGAAAATTGCTAAAGGGGGAGAGTTGTAACGCCTCGATTCGATTATCCCATTTTTTTTTAGTCTTTTATTTAAATTGAGTGATAATTGTTTTAATTATGAAATTGGTGTGTTTATGTGATATGTTGATGTGTTATATTATTTTACCGTTTTGAGAATTTTCGGGTAAAATTAGATTGAAGGGTATTTTAGACATTTGTTAATTAATGTTAAGTTAGAAATTATGTAGAATTATAATTTTGAGAGAAAATGATATTTGGTAGAAAAATAGAAATAGAAATAGATAGAAAGATATAAGAGTGAAAGAGAAGAAAAAGAGAGATAGAAAGAAATAGAAAGGAAAGAAAAGAAAAGAAAAGGAGAAAAAGAAAAAAGAGAAAGAAAAGAGGGAAGGCTTGGAAATTCTTCAAGATAGCTCATATGAATCTGTCGTACCTCGAAAAATACGATCCTAGAATAAACAACAGAGTCGCCACCTAATTCTATTTATTCTATTTAAAGAAAAAGAAGATATAGATACAACCTAATAAAGGATAAGAAATGGTTTACGAAACCAAATTCTAAGTTCGGGAGTCGGTTACACAAGGGGAAGGTATTAGCACCCCTCACGTCCGTTGTACTCAACGGGAACCTCTTAGCTAATTATGCGATTAAATGTTTGATCTTAAGTCTTTGTCTTCTAAATGATTGTTAATATGTTTGTTCTTAAAGAAAAGTTTTAAATTAATATTAAGACGGAGAAAGGATTAAATTTTTTTTATTATTGTGCTCGCGAAGGATTAAAATCCTCGTGCCTACGTATTCCCTTGTGCAATGGGAAAGTCAGAGCTTCGTAGTTCGTGCAACTACGGTTTGTGATTTTTATTGAACAGTTGTTTAAAACGCATTCTACTGCTAAGCGTTGGCTTATACTCGCGGTGGAGGCTGAAGCGCTAGCTTGTTTGCGAGATAAAATGATTTAAACAATGTTCGTTTTAGAGAAAAATGTTTGACTCTTGTTAAGGTGTTTTAAACGAAAGGGCGAATGAACCACGTCGCGTGGGGCTAGCCCAGGAGTGATTGCATTCCAAAACGTGCGGAGTGCTAGACTCCGGAGTTCCGTCTTTCGCTGATTGATTATGAAAGTGATTTAAATTGGTTGGTAAGTTTTAAGTTGTTTAAGTATGAAAGAGTGAATGAACCACGTCGCATGGGGCTAGCCTAGGAGCGGTTCACTCTAGAACGTGCGGAATGCTAGACTCCGGAGCTCTATTCTTTTGTATTTAAAATTATAAAATGATTGAGATATTTTGATATACGAACGATGATTGAACCACGTCGCGTGGGGCTAGCCCATGAACGATCCAATCCAGAACGTGCGGAGTGCTAGACTCCGGAGCTCTGTTTTCATAAGTTAATTTGTGCGATTAGATATTATTTTGTTTTTAGACGTTTTAGAATTAACGTGTTTAATAACGAAGGAGTGAACGAAACACTACACGTGGGGCTAGCCCAGGTGTGGTTCGTTCCAGAATGTGCGGAATGCTAGACTCTGGAGCTTCGTTCCTTGTTAAATTAATTAAGACGCGTAAAAGTCGTGCAGACGGCGATCACATAGTGACCGACTTACGTGTGTGCAAAAAGCAGGCGTATGAATTGATTAAATGAAGTGAATTTGATTCCTAATTCCTAAAGGTATTCCTAGTGAAAACGAAACTGGTAAAATAAAGGCGGAAGAAATAAATTACGTACAAAAACGGGAGAGGGATACAATAATAATTTTACACGAGAATGCGATGAAATAAAGGGTCTCGTTGTAATTTTCCCAAGAGAAAGCGTGTGTGTAGTGTACGAATTAATCAGAACCGTTAGTATTAAATATTGTATAAAAGTGTGAGAAATAAATAAAATAAATAAATAGACTAAATAGAGTGAAATAAAAAATAGAATAAATTAAATAGAACGAAAATAAAAATAGAATAAATTAAATAGAATGAAAATAAAAATAAACAAATGGCCTCATATCTGTCATGATTGATTTATCGTGGCTTTGTTATATCATCGGCCCAAATAAAAATCAAAACGGAATTGAAAAGCAAAGACACGTCTTTTTGAATTTTCAGTTTATCAACAACTAAACAAAATTACGACTAAACTTAAAAACTAAATTTAAATAACTTACTACACAATAATATTTTTTATATTTTTAAGTGTTAATCACATATATACTTTACTTCTAACATTAATAAATAAATTAAACAAAACTATATTTTGAAAGGAAGAAACTAAGTCAATCTAATAACTTAAACTAATAAGGAATTTTTTTTAATAATTTAAATAGATAACAAACTAAAATATAAAAAGAAAATGATGAATGATACTCACAAACTTCAAGGCTAGCAAAGGTTGAGCTTGTTGTGTAGAAGAAAGTGAATGTGTTTTGATGGAGGTTGTTGTTGTTGTGAAGATGGTGAATGTTTATGGGTATTGTGTAAGTATGTAGATGTCTTGAATTGGCAGAATTTTTGACAAACAAGAATTATTGAATTCAGTTCAGAATGTCCTATCAAATGTTGAGACATTATCAAACAGAGTATATGAACTTATTTCAGGATGTCTTACCAGATGTTGGGACATTGTGTAAATGACTTAAGTTCAGTTTTTCAGGATGTCCCAACAGATGTTGAGACATCTCAAACCTGCTTCCAGAATTAATTATTGACTAACTAATCAGAGATATTTAAGGAGAGTTTTCTGGAATTAATTAATGATGGATAAAAACAGAACAAGGCGCATCTGTAGGGAGTTTTATATTGAAGATTCAGATTAAAACAGAAGACCTAAATCACCTAGAATCTAGGAAGTAACAAACCCTAAATTCAAGGTGGAAGCTGCATGTGCATTAGGGCTGGATCATCCTACAGAAAGCCCAAATTACAGATACCTATTTAAGCAACAGAAACTCATAGAATTGAGTACGAATTTCAGAAGATCAAATAGGGTGTCTAGTGTTTTTAATAGCAGGTGTTTTTAATTGTACCACTTTATGAGCTTTTAAGCAAAAGTGTATTTGTGACTTGATTGAAACTGTGAAGTAAGATCAAGCTGTATTGTTTGAAGAATGTCTTCAATTTCATTAAACTTGTAAACTTGATCACTGTGTGATTGAGGGGGAGTGAGTAGGGTACTCTTATCTAAGGTGTGTCTTAGGTAGAAATTGCATTGGGTAGTTATTAAGTGATAGATTAAACAGGGTGGTTTAAGTCTAGAATTAATATTACTTATAGTGGATTTCCTCCTGGCTTGGTAGCCTCCAGATGTAGGTGTGGTTATACACTGAACTGGGTTAACAAACTTCTGTGTTGTTTACTTTTCTTGCTATTTAAGTTTTGGTTAAATTTTTCAAGTGTCCTATCAAGTGTTGGGACATCTCTTAGGACATCTCATACCTGATCACAGAATTTCAATTGGCATCAGAGCAGGCACCCTGCCTGTTTATACTGGGTGAGATCTAGGGAATACAAATTCTGTAACATGGACAGAGATATAGGGTCAGTAAATAGACCACCTATTCTGGATGGATCTAATTATGACTACTGGAAGCCAAGAATGATTGCATTCTTAAGATCACTTGACAACAGGGCATGGAGAGCAGTCAACATTGGATGGAATTATCCTGTCCAAGATACCAAAGATGGATCAAAAGTGCTGAAACCTGAAGAAGAATGGAGTAAGGAAGAAGAAGATTCAGCACTAGGCAACTCAAAGGCCTTAAATGCTTTATTCAATGGCATTGATAGGAACATTTTCAGACTTGTACATCATTGTGAGCTAGCCAAAGATGTGTGGGATACTCTCAAAACAACTCATGAAGGAACATCAAAAGTAAAGATGTCAAGACTTCAACTTCTCACCACAAAATTTGAAAACTTGAGAATGAAGGAAGATGAGACAGTTCATGAATTCTACATGAACATTTTAGAAGTAGCTAATACTTCTGGAGCTTTGGGAGAAAAAATGACTGATGAAAAGCTTGTAAGAAAAATCCTCAGATCTTTGCCAAAAAGATTTGACATGAAAGTCACAGCAATAGAAGAAGCTCAAGACATATGCTCTATGAAAGTTGAAGAACTCATTGGTTCCCTTCAAACTTTTGAGATGGGAATGAATGACACAAATGCTAAAAAGAACAAAAGCATAGCCTTGGTTTCAAATACTGATGAAGAAGAAGATGATGAATCAGCAAATGATAAAAGCTTATCAGACAACCTTGTTATGCTTGGAAGACAATTCAAACAGATTCTCAGAGGAATGGAAGGAAAATCCAAACCCAGTGGAAGAAACACAAACTCTTCTAAGAACAGGAGACCTTATGATGCTAACAGAAAGTCAAATTATGCTGAAAAGACCAGTCAAGAAAAAGGAGTCAAATGCCATGGATGTGAAGGATATGGACACATCAGAAATGAATGTCCTCCCTACTTAAAAAGGCAAAAGAAAGGACTCTCTGTGACCTGGTCTGATGAAGACTCAGGAGGTGATTCAGAAGAGGAATCAGCTAAGCATATCACTGCTTTAGCTGGATTATGTGACTCTGAAAGTGAATCCAGTGATGGAGAACTTACTTATGAAGAACTTGAGCAAGCATTCAAAGATCTATACAAAAGAAGCTCTGAAATATGCAGTGAGGTCATAAAGTTAAAAAAGCAGAATGAGGCATTAGAAGATGACAAAGCAAATGATCAGGAGATCATTGACACCTTAAAAAGTGAAGTAAGTCTTCTCAACTCCAAGTTGGAACATATGTCCAAATCTGTTAGAATGTTGAACAGCAGCTCAAATACACTGGATGTGATTCTCAACAACAATAAGCACTCAGGGGATAAAAGTGGACTGGGATTTAACAGAGTAAATAAAGATGAAGCTAGCTCTAGCAAAACAACTTCAAAATCCATACAGTCTAACAAGATGTCCCAACAGATGCTTCAACATCAGGAAAAGAACACAAAGTCAAACATAATGTTCCAACAAATGTCTCAACATTCTGAAAAGAACAAAATGAAGAAGAAGTATCAAAGATGGAGATGCCATCACTGTGGAAGATTTGGACATATCAAACCTCATTGTTATAAGTTGCATGGATATCCAAATCAGATGTATCAGCAACCTTCCAAGAAGAAAATAGAAGTTACCAAGAAAGTGCTGCATAAACATCAAAGAAATCAGCAACCTCCTAAGCAGAAGACAGAAAACATCAAGAAGGTATGGAAACCAAAAGCTAGCACTGAAGCTGATCAAAGCTACAAGAACAATATCAACAATCAAGCTTGGAGATCAGCTGATAAACAACACACAGGGCAGAGGCATCAAAAGAAATCTCAACTCATCTGGTCAAAGAAAAATACTGCATACATAGCACATACATCACTGAGAGTATCAGCTAAAGAAGACTGGTACTTTGACAGTGGATGTTCAAGACACATGACTGGATTGAAGAATTTGCTAGTAAACTTAAAATCACATTCATCCAGGTATGTGACCTTTGGAGATGGAGCTAAAGGAGAAATCAAGGGAGTTGGAACCTTGGATTGTCAAGATGTTCCAAGACTAGATGATGTGCTGCTAGTTAAAGGTTTAACTGCTAACCTGATCAGCATAAGTCAATTATGTGATCAAGGGTACAGTGTAAACTTTACCAAAACTGAATGCATAGTGACTAACAAAGAACAAGAGATTGTCATGAAAGGAGCCAGATCTAAAGACAACTGTTACATGTGGGAATCCCAAAATCTCAGTCTCACTTCAACTTGCTCTTTAGCTAAAGAAGAAGAAGTGAAACTATGGCACCAAAGACTAGGTCATCTTCATTTCAGAGGCATAAAGAAGATAATATCCATGGATGCTGTAAGAGGTATTCCTAAACTGAAGATTGATGATGGCAAAATATGTGGTGAATGTCAAATAGGCAAGCAAACCAAGATGTCCCATCCAAAGCTCCAACATCTGACAACTTCCAAAGTTTTGGAACTTTTGCATATGGATCTGATGGGACCTATGCAGGTTGAAAGTCTTGGTGGTAAGAGGTATGCCTATGTTGTGGTTGATGACTTTTCAAGATATACATGGATAAATTTCATCAAAGAAAAGTCTGATGTATTTGATGTATTCAAAGAGTTATGTCAAAGATTGCAAAGGGAAAAATCCAGCTGTGTGATCAGAATAAGAAGTGATCATGGAAAAGAATTTGAGAACCAAAAATTCTTAGATTTCTGTTCTTCAGAAGGAATAAATCATGAATATTCTTCACCAATCACTCCTCAACAGAATGGAATTGTTGAAAGGAAGAATAGAACTATTCAAGAATCAGCAAGAGCTATGATCCATGCTAAAAAGTTACCTCTGTACTTCTGGGCTGAAGCTATGAACACTGCCTGTTACATTCATAACAGAGTTACCTTAAGGAAAGGAACTTTGTCCACAATATATGAAGTCTGGAAGGGAAGAAAACCCACAGTTAAGTATTTCCATGTATTTGGAAGTAACTGTTATATTCTGGCAGATAGGGAGCAAAGAAGAAAAATGGATCCTAAAAGTGATGAAGGGATTTTCCTTGGATACTCCATAAACAGCAGAGCATATAGAGTATTTAATTCTAGAACCAAGGTTATCATGGAGTCCATAAATGTGATAATTGATGATGCTCCTACAGATGTCCCAGAAGATGTTGGAACATCTGCTGATATCAAGATTGAAGCTGAAGAAAAGAATGATCATTATAACTTCACTCAAACTGATACAAGAACAGAAGAATCAAGCAAACCTCCCTCCATCAGAATACAGAAGGATCATCCCAAAGATCTGATAATTGGTGATCCCAACAGAGGTGTGAGCACTAGATCAAGAGAAGTGATTTCAGGTTCTTGTTTTGTTTCCAAAATAGAACCTAAAAACATCAAGGAATCTCTTACTGATGAATACTGGATTTGTGCTATGCAAGAGGAATTAGGTCAATTCACAAGGAATGAAGTGTGGATTCTTGTTCCTAGACCTGATGACATAAATGTGATTGGTACAAAATGGGTGTATAAGAACAAGTCAAATGAACAAGGAGTTGTTACAAAGAACAAAGCTAGACTTGTAGCTCAAGGATACACTCAAATTGAAGGAGTAGACTTTGATGAAACCTTTGCACCAGTAGCAAGGCTTGAATCAATTAGACTACTTTTGGTAATTGCTTGTATCTTGAAGTTCAAGCTATTTCAAATGGATGTGAAAAGTGCCTTTTTAAATGGCTATCTTAATGAAGAAGTATATGTAGAACAGCCTAAAGGATTTGTTGATCCAAGCTGTCCAAATCATGTATACAAACTAAAGAAGGCACTTTATGGTTTGAAGCAAGCTCCAAGGGCATGGTATGAAAGACTGACCACATTTCTTATCAAGCAAGGATACAGAAAAGGTGGAATTGACAAAACCCTGTTTGTTAAAGATGAAGAAGGGAATGTCATGATTGCTCAAATATATGTTGATGATATTGTCTTTGGTGGGATGTCTGAAAGGATGGTCAAACATTTTGTCAAGCAGATGGAATCTGAATTTGAAATGAGCCTAGTAGGAGAGTTAACCTACTTTCTTGGTCTGCAAATAAAGCAAATGGAAGACTCAATGTTCATCTCCCAAAGCAAGTATACCAAGAACATAGTCAAGAAATTTGGAATGGAAAATGCTACTCATAAGAGAACCCCTGCCCCCACACATTTAAAGCTTACTAAAGATGAAAAGGGTGAGAATGTAGATCAAAGCTTATACAGAAGCATGATTGGAAGCTTGTTATACTTGACTGCTAGCAGACCTGACATAGCATTTGCAGTAGGTGTATGTGCAAGATATCAAGCTGATCCAAAAGTCAGTCATCTCAATCAAGTCAAGAGAATTCTTAAATATGCTAATGGTACTTGTGACTATGGCATAATGTACTTTCATGGATGTAAACCAATTCTTACTGGCTTCTGTGATGCTGATTGGGCTGGAAGTGCTGATGACAGAAAAAGCACCTCAGGAGGATGCTTCTTTCTAGGAAACAATTTGATTTCTTGGTTCAGTAAGAAACAAAATTGTGTATCCTTATCTACAGCTGAAGCTGAATACATAGCAGCTGGAAGCAGTTGTTCTCAGTTGGTTTGGATGAAGCAAATGCTCACTGAGTACAATGTCCCACAGGATGTCATGACATTGTACTGTGACAACTTAAGTGCAATCAACATATCAAAGAATCCTATCCAACATAGCAGGACCAAGCATATTGATATCAGACATCATTTCATCAGAGATCTTGTAGAAGAAAAAGTGATTTCATTGGAATATGTAGCTACAAATCTGCAGTTAGCTGATATCTTTACCAAAGCATTGGATGCTGCACAATTTGAGAACTTAAGGGGCAAACTTGGAATCTGTTTATGTGATATTTAGCAGTTAATGAGATGTGCCAACATGTCATATGACATTGTATGGCATAAGTTCCAGATGGCAAAACCAATCTGGACAAGATCCTTGGGAATTCCATCTCTAATCATTTGCACTGTAACGGCTACTTATTTAGTAACTGCTTATAATCAGCTATCAAGATTCTCATCATACTATCACAAGCGAATCACATTAACTAGCTATTCTCCAGAAATCATAAACCCTAAAGCTTTTCATCCATCTTCCTCAACAATGTCTCAAAACCCTAACACAACTGAAGAAGTTCTCAACCAAGAAGACGTAGTTCATGCCACTCCCATTTCTGTGGTACCAATGAAATCAACTCCATTGGACGAGCTCAGAGGAAGTGCTTCTCACACTAAAAAGCCAAGAACTCCAAAGAGAGCTAAAGATCAAGTCTGCAGCAAAGCCAAAGGAGGCATTCCTTCTCCTGCTAACATGCCCCCAAAATCCTCAAAATATGTGGATGATTCCATCAAGGAGATTGTCAACCAAATCCTTTTTGAACAGAGAGTGGTGAGTGGGATCTCTGTTCCTCTGAACACAATGCCTGCACCTCAAGAAGAACAAGCTCAAGATGCAGAGGATACTCCTGCAGAACAAGATGTCCCAATAGATGTTGGAACATCTGAAGATGAGAAAAAGAACTCATCTGGTGATGATTTGGAACAAACTGAGGACCAGAATAAAGCCTCAAATGAAAATGATGAAGAAGTCTCTGAGGAACAGGCTAAAGTCTCAAATGAAGATCAAATCCCTGCTGATCAACCAGCTGAAGAGGAGACTGCTCAATCTCCTCTAGTGGTCAACCTGGAGCAGGACTCTGATACAGAGATCATAGCCTCTGTTAGACCTAGCATAGCCAAAAGGCTCAGGTCCAGGAAAGGAAAGATGCAAGCTGAAGCAGCAATTCCTGAGAAGAAGAAAGCCTCCCCAAAGAAAGGCAAAGCTAAAGCTACTTTTGGGCCAACAAAACAATGGAGTAAAGTTCAAACTCAGAAAAGAAAAGCTGTCACCCCATCAGACTCAGATGTTGAATCAGATGTCCCAACATCTCCTCCCAAAAAGAAACCAGCACCATCTAGGGCTTCATCTGCTGTTCCAAAAGCCCCCTTGGACAACATATCATTCCATCATGTCTCTAGTGTCAACAAATGGAAGTTTGTGTACCAAAGAAGGGTTGCCTTAGAAAGAGAACTGAGCAGCAATGCACTTGAGTGCACTGAACTGATTGACCTCATCTCTGCTGCAGGACTATTCAAAACAGTCTCAGATCTCTCTCCCTGCTATGAACTTCTGGTCAAAGAGTTCATTGTTAATCTTCAGGAGGATTGTTCAAATGGTAAGTCCTCTGAGTTTCAAAAAGTTTTTGTTAGAGGTAAATGTGTAAAGTTTTCTCCTCAAATCATAAATCAGTACCTAGGAAGAGAAACAGATGGACCAAATGAGCTAGGTAAGACAGATAATCAAGTCTGTAAGGTGATCACTGCAAACCAGGTCAAGGCATGGCCTGTGAAGGGAAAGCTCTCAGTGAGCATGCTTACCAGAAAGTATGCCATGCTGAACAGGATTGGTACAGCTAACTGGGTGCCTACCAACCACACTTCTTCAATCTCCACTGGTCTAGCCAGGTTTATATATGCTGTGGGAACTCAAACCAAGATGGACTATGGAGCTTTCATTTTTGATCAGACCTTGAAGCATGCCAGCTCTTCTGCAACAAAGCTGCCAATAGCTTTTCCATCATTGCTGTGTGGTATTGTGCTCAATCAATACCCTGGAATTCTCACTGACAAGGATACAGCCTGCAAAAGAGAAAGCCCATTGGCTTTTCACTACAAGTTATTCCTCAGTCATCATGCTGCAGATGTTGAAGCACCTTCTGGGACATCTGCAGGTTCATCAACTGCTAAGACTCCAATCTCCAAGAAGGCTCTAATTGCTGAGCTCAAAAGCACATGCAAAGAACTTGAAGCAAGGAAGCTGAAACTTGAAGAAATCATCCAAAGGCTGGAGAGTGGAGAAGATCAGAAAGCTGGCTCTGATGAAGAAAGTGAAGCTGATGAAGAAACAGAAGTTGAAGAAGAAACTGAGAGTGATGAATCTGAGTGATCAATGTATGTGAGGCAAATGTAATGACAGCAATGTATTTCTGGAATAGTCTCTTTGGCCCTAAATTTTGTGTCTACCAAGGGGGAGAACAACAACAAATTGTAATTGCTGTTTAAGTATGATTGAAAAAATCTGTTTGTTTGCTTCTGAACTGAATAAGTCTTTTTTTCTGTTGCAACAAGATTGGATACATATATGTTTGAGGGGGAGTAATCTCAAATAAGAATCAACAGAAAAGTAATGCTATACTCTGATAAAAAGAACTTCTGCTGCACTCTGAAAACCAGAAAAGATGTTAGCCAAAAATTAGCCAAAGGGGGAGTTTGTAGATGTCTTGAATTGACAGAATTTTTGACAAACAAGAATTATTGAATTCAGTTCAGAATGTCCTATCAAATGTTGGGACATTATCAAACAGAGTATATGAACTTATTTCAGGATGTCTTACCAGATGTTGGGACATTGTGTAAATGACTTAAGTTCAGTTTTTCAGGATGTCCCAACAGATGTTGAGACATCTCAAACCTGCTTCCAGAATTAATTATTGACTAACTAATCAGAGATATTTAAGGAGAGTTTTCTGGAATTAATTAATGATGGATAAAAACAGAACAAGGCGCATCTGTAGGGAGTTTTATATTGAAGATTCAGATTAAAACAGAAGACCTAAATCACCTAGAATCTAGGAAGTAACAAACCCTAAATTCAAGGTGGAAGCTGCATGTGCATTAGGGCTGGATCATCCTACAGAAAGCCCAAATTACAGATACCTATTTAAGCAACAGAAACTCATAGAATTGAGTACGAATTTCAGAAGATCAAATAGGGTGTCTAGTGTTTTTAATAGCAGGTGTTTTTAATTGTACCACTTTATGAGCTTTTAAGCAAAAGTGTATTTGTGACTTGATTGAAACTGTGAAGTAAGATCAAGCTGTATTGTTTGAAGAATGTCTTCAATTTCATTAAACTTGTAAACTTGATCACTGTGTGATTGAGGGGGAGTGAGTAGGGTACTCTTATCTAAGGTGTGTCTTAGGTAGAAATTGCATTGGGTAGTTATTAAGTGATAGATTAAACAGGGTGGTTTAAGTCTAGAATTAATATTACTTATAGTGGATTTCCTCCTGGCTTGGTAGCCTCCAGATGTAGGTGTGGTTATACACTGAACTGGGTTAACAAACTTCTGTGTTGTTTACTTTTCTTGCTATTTAAGTTTTGGTTAAATTTGTCAAGTGTCCTATCAAGTGTTGGGACATCTCATAGGACATCTCATACCTGATCACAGAATTTCAAAGTAAAAAAAAAGAATTTTGACTTTGAAAAATATGTAATGAATGTGCTAGATTTTGAGAATATAAGGGTGATCTTGTTAGTCTCAAATGAGAGAAAGATAGATCTTATTTATAGTGTGAATGAGGTAGGAGTGTTGATGTGGCAATCCATGTGACTTTATGAGAATGATTTTTGGTTATTGATAAGTCCAAGTTGGCAATCCATGTGACTTTATGAGAATGATTCTTTGCCATTGATAATTCCAAGTTGGCAATCCATGTGAAGTGTTTGTACTACATTGTAGTGGACCCCACTTGCTATTTTTTCTTTTTTGAATATGAAAGAAAAACAAAAGAAAGGTAGTAATGATAATAATAAATAATAATAATAAAACTAATAATAATAATAATAATAATAATAATAATAAAGAAAAAAATATTGAAAATGATTATCAAAAAATAAATTATATTGAATTAAATAAATTGAAGTTAAACTAAATAAATTGAAATTGAAATTAAACTAAAATCTAAATTAACTTAAATAAAAAAAATTATAAATTAGAATTGAACCAAAATAAAATTTAAATTAAAACTAATTCTAAAATATCTAATATAATCTAAACTCCTATTCTTAAAGCGAAATAAGTAATTCTAAAAAAATCAAGAATAAAATATGACATTAAAAGTAAAATAAATAGAACTGCATGATTAATGATTAATGATTAATTGATTATAATGCAAAAATGACTGACTATCAAATAATTCGATAAAAATGCGCCAGATGAATAAAATTCGAAAAAACTCGGTCAAAATTTAGGGTGTGACAGAATCGAAATAATCGGGTAAGGGTGTGAAATATTGTTATCTTATCACTGTGTATGATTATGTATGTGTTAGATTGATTAAGTTTTTGTTTTGGAGAAGTTTAGAGAATATGAGGTTTTAGGGTTTTTGATGAAAATCTAAGAAATTGGTATATTAATCGGTTAGAACTTGATATAATCGAAGTATGATAGTTAATACATGTTAATGATCATGTTTGTGGAAGTTTGGTTGAGTTTTGGGAGATTTTGGTATGACTGTTCACGCATGAGCTACTGCTGAAATCGCAGTGTTCGCTCAGCGAGCGGTTCCTCGCGCAGTGAGATTTCCAGAACTTTTCTTGCTCAGTGAGCCTGGAACTTTTTGGTTTGGTGTTTTTAATTCGTAACTTGAGTTTCGATTATCCGTTTTTGGTGTTCTTTATATCGATTCGAAGCTAAAAACATGTAGAAACTAATGATGCTAAAAGATGTAATTTTTAGCCGACTTTTACCCGACTTTTCCAATAAAACATAACTATGTTAGTTAAGGAATTATGGGAATGATTGTGGTATAATGGCCGTTTGGAAAAAAAATGCATTTCGTGAAGTGGATATGAATGCATGTTGATAGTGAAAGAGTTCATTGTCGTTTGGCGTAATTGATGCAAATGTGTATAGTTTGTTTGTGATTGTATGAGATGAATGCATAATTATATTGTGAATATGTATGCATTTTCAAGAATGTTGTGGGTCATTTTGTATGTGAAGCATAATGTATGCATTATTGTATTGTGGGGTGTGAGCAATCCATAAACATTGTGTGCCCATGTGGGGTGTGAGCAATGGGTGAACATCGTATGCCCGACGGGGAGTTACTTTAGGTAACGAGCGATGGTTCCAATAAGTTCCTGAGTGAACTTGAGATGATTGAGTCGGTACCGCATTGCATTTGCATAGAGTCGTGAGTCGATCTCTATGATTTGTATTTATCATCTATAATTGAAAATTGGTGAATAAACATGAATAATGTATGTTTATGCGGAGTGGTAGAAATTGGTGAATAAACATGAATGTATATGTTTATGTATAATGATGTGAAATGGTGAAATTATGCATGATGAATATGCTTGGGTTGTATATATACATTGGGATGTATATGTGTGATGGGTGATGAATTGTGGTGAGAATATGTATATGTGTATTTTTATGTTAAAATATATAATTATATGCATTGTTATTATGATAATATTTCTCACCCTTCTGCTGTTTTATGATGCTCTATGAGGCATTGCAGAGTAGGTTTGTTGGAGGTCTTTTTGTGAAGCGTATTTTCATTCTTTTGGTCGGTCAGCTCTGATATGTAGCATTGGGTAGCTAGGGTTGGCCTGATACCTTTTATGATGCATTTGTATATGTATCTTGGTGATGAATGTTTATGTAAACATGAATTATGTGGTGGATCAAACTTGTTGATATATATATATATATATATATATATATATATATATATATATATATATATATATATATATATGTGTGTGTGTGTGTGTGTGTGTGTGTGTGTGTGTGTGTGTGTGTGTGCGTGTATTTGATGTTGTTCAATGTTTAGTTTTTGCTTTTATTTTAATGTTGAGATATGAGTGTAAGGATTAAATCCCTTTGTTGCAAGTTACCCCATTGTTGCATATCGTTATATGAGCAGGTGTTGGATGTTTTAATTTCATGTATAATGTGACATGCCTCTTTTATACTATGTTTAAATTATACTCTGAAATTTTAATATGTGCCTAAATGATTGATTGATTATTTGGGGGTATAGAAAAGGGGGTGTTACAGATGCCATAAAGCAGTTTGAAAAAACCAAAGGGGATCGTGCTAGGTTTGAATTCCAGAGGGGATGACGAGTAGGTGAGGCTCCATATAGCATATGCTATAAGAGCATACATGTTATATTTGGTTGGCACTACGATTCGTGTGGACAAGAGTGCCATGTGGACGTCGTCTACCTACGATACTTCAAGAACTTCGAGCGGATCCATGAGTACAACTAGAGGGCATCTTGGTTGGTCAACTTATACTCAAAGTTATCATAAGGTTGTAGGTGGAAGACGAATCAGGTCACAGACAACATCACACTATTGACTGTAATATTTATTGGTCTTTTAATGTTTCTATGTCATTTTCATTACATTTTTGCAGCGCCCTTACTGATGATTCGTGTGTTCGAACACTTTACAAGCTTGGATGCTCCAACACTTTCTATGCATTCAGCTTGGTCGTGTATAGACACTTATACTAGGGATATGTCGCATGCATCTCCATTTTTCTTGCTCAGAGGGAACCAGGTGATAGAGTCGTTCTAAGTGTATCTTGACCGATTGGTAGCCAAAGATATGCACTTTGATAGCTATTTTGATCATTGTGAAACACATCCATTTAACGACATAATGTTATACTCGAGATGATTGACTTATGGCTCACATATCACATTTCCTTATATTCCTGAGCACATCAAGCGACAATTCAACTACACTCGGACTATTCCCAGACACCCTGTTGTCTCTGTTCCTCACGATATGATGCATAAATATATAAATGTCATATTTGATGAGTATCTTAGTCATATGGTATCGAAAGAGGCACATAGTACCATAGTTGAGAGCGACTAGAGCTATGTCGACGGGTACATCAGGTGGTTCTTTAGGGTGTCACATCATTATATGGTGCAAACTGATCCAAGAAATCCACCAAGGCCAGTTAATCAGGAGATACTAAGGGAGAAGCGACACAGTTAGATCATTATGTCTTGCCTAGATGTTGTCGCATTATGGATATCGCACAATCATTCATGGACAAAGGTATCTTCTCTGATGGGTCTGGGGTGAGATAGGTTCTTTATGCCATTATAACAGAGACACCATCAAAGGATGGGGGTAGAGGAGACAGAGGAGTTGTAGTCCAACATACCCAATTGTATAGATTAGTTATACTTTGGATTCATTAAGGGATTATATTTTTTCACTTCATTATACTTTATCGTGTATTTCGACTTCATTTATATACGTCATTTTTTGACCATCTAGATCTTTATATGTCATTTTTTACATATCGATTGTATGGTTTAATGCTCATCATATAACAAGGTCCTTAACTTATAAGTCGTCATTTTCATCTGAATAACCATAAAAGTAACATAACATGCATTGTTCCGGTATGTTACAAAGATTTATCTGTGTAAATCCTAAATGAAGATGCATCTCCTAAACAATAAACATGTAAAATGAACCTTTTAGATAGGGATGCATGAAGTGTATGTTAACATATTTCGGAGATGCATCTCCTTATCAGTTAACGTTTTGACTTAAAACAAAGTATGTTCGAAGATGCATCTCCAGAATTTGAGGGGCATTTTGGATTTTCCACAGGGTGTTTTTCTACCTTATAGGGTGGGATAAGAAATTCTCGTTAATTGGAATGTACGGTGTAAAAGATTTTACACTATCAATTAATCATAGTCATTATATTTTTATGTAAGTTTGACTTTTATTTTAATTATCTATAAAATAATATATATGCATAATCACATTGCCTATTAATTAATATCCTTGTATCGTACTAATATTATTTTCCCTATTAAAATAAATTATCATATTTTGTTATATAATTATATTATATATAATGTCAATTAAACATTGTTTTTTATTACATTTTTAGTTATTTCTAACCATTCCATTTTCCAATTTTTATAAAAAAAATTAATTTAATTCATATGCATTTGGTATTAATTTTTTTTTACATTATTAATATGATTTGTTTTAAGATTTTGTGCCAAGTAATCATAATAATTGTTTTGGACTGACCTAGCAGGTGCCCTATGCCCAATTGAGGCCCAATCCAGTATACTTCTGGGCATAAGCCCAATAAGAGATTAGCGAAGACATGACCGTTGGGAAATAGAGTCGTTGGCATATAGTCGTTGAGGACTTCCTTCATACGCGCCCTAACACTTTTTACGTGACTATCTGCCCTCTGAGATTACAGGAAGTAGTTATGATCAGCTAAAGGCCACACGTCCAATATCCATAGGCATATGCCCTTATAAATACCCTCCACATTTAGAGGGCGATGTATTCTACTCTAACCACTCAATTCTCTTTTACGCTTTAGTTTATCTCACACTGAAACTTACTCGAGCGTTGGAATATCTTACAGGTACATCACCCCCTCTCCTATAAGCACAATCACAGTCTCAGTTGAAGACCACGAGGACCTGCCCAGATTATTTCTGTACAGTGGCACCGTCTATGGGAAACTACCAGTTCTCCCCATCTTTCGTGAAAAGGATCCCTTCTTTTCAGTGCAAGATCAAAGCTCATCTCTTCTTTTTTGTCTTCATGGCTTCCCAGATCAACGAGACTGTGAAAGATCCTTTCACCATTGTCCTCAGTGACGGGGACAACATCGACAACCATGGGACAACCCAACTTAATGTCGAACACCACAAAGGGCATCCTCCCTCCCCAACTTCCAACAATCTGAAACAATCATCCATCATTCACGGGGATCACGTGTTCAAACCAATCTTTGTCCCGTAGGACGCAGATACTAACACTCAGGCCTCATCACCGCCCTTAATAACGTAAACCTTGCTCTCTTCCAGAAGAGAGAACGCATATAGATGCTCGAAGGTGACCGTCTCTCCCCTTCTCCATCCAAGAGACGCCACCGCAAAGACTCTCGCATGCCTCCATGTCACTCACGATCCCCTCCATGGAATGACAAGAGGAAGGATACCAAACACCTTTCTCCCCCGAGAGATCAAGACAGGCTCGAAGGATCACATCCAGAAAAGGCCAGAAAATACACTCAATATCCTCCCCGAAGAACAAGACGTTCACCAGACGACAAATATCAGAGCAAGAAGTCTTGTTATGATGAAAACTGTCATCCCCAACACCGTAGTAGGATTCCTCTTCGGAGCAGGTCTCCATATCCTTCGTCCAAAAGCAGCGACGAAGAGGATCATCATGGTCTACTAAGTCGCGAGATTATGGAAACCCGCATCCCTCGCGATCTCGAGAAGCCCCCTCCAATGACCACCTACGACGGGACTATCAATCCCGATGATCACATAGAAAATCTCGAGGTCATACTCCATTATCACAACGTGGAAGGAGCCATTAAGTGTAGGATTTTCCCTATCACGTTACAAAAAGGTGTCATGTTGTGGTACAAACATCTCCCCTCAGGATCTATCATATCATTGAGAGACTTGAAGCAACACGAAGATGCTTTGAAGCAGCAACCAAAGGTCAGACGGTGATAAAGACAACACCAAAGAGCAACAAGCGCGCAAGGGACGAGGGCACCCCAACTGAAGAGGTTCAGCCCGAGAAGAAACCAACTCTTCAAATCAACATAATCGACCTCGACATTCGCATCCTAGGAGATTCCGAGGAAGACATCACTGCAGACAAAATAGCCACTTTGCGCCCCTTGCCCGTAGGGGAGCTCGAAGTCATAACCTTCGGAGATAACCCTAATAAAGGAGTTAGTATCGGCATAGGGCTCCCTGACAATGTGAAGGAGCGGCTGAAGCAATGCTTGTGCAACAACAAAAACCTCTTTCCTTGGAGCGCCACTGATATACCCGACATCTCCCCTGAGATCACATGCCACAAGCTCGCCATCAACCCGTCAGCATGCATAATTGCTCAGCACAGACGCAAGCCGTCCGAAGAAAAAACTTTAGCTGCTAAAAAAATTGTTAAGGATCTCTTAGAGGCCAATTTTGTAACGGAGGCCAAGTATACAACTTGGCTCTTGAACATTGTACTCGTAAAGAAATCTAATGGGAAATGGAGCCTCTATATTGACTACACTGATCTCAATCAGGCTTGCCCAAAAGATTCTTACCCTCTGCCTAACATAGACAATCCTCTAGTGACTGAATAATCCTCTCTGCCTGACCATCTGTCTGAGGATGATACGCCGAACTCAACCTCAACTTAGAACCTAACAACTCTTGCAAACCCTTCCAAAAATAAGAAGTAAACCTCAAATCTCTATCTAACACAATACACAAAGGAACACCATGCAACTTAACAATCATACTAGTATAAATCTCTGCCAAATTAGATACTGGAAAACTGATGTTAATAGGAATAAAATGAGCCAACTTCATAAGTCTATCAATAATCACCCAAATTGAATCATGTCCTCTTGAAGTATTAGGTAATCCCTTCACAAAGTCCATTGAAATGCTATCCCATTTTCATTCTGGAACTTCAAACGGTTGTATCAACTCTGCAGGCTTCTGATGTTCAACTTTCAACTTCTGACAAGTTAAACACGCATACACAAAACGCGCTACATCGTTCTTCATCCCAGGCCATCAAAACAAAATCTTTATATCTTGATACATATTTGTAGCTCCTGGATTAATACTCAACTTACATCTATGACTCTCTTCAAGAATCACTTTCTTCATCTATGCATCATCAGGAATACAAATTTGATCACAAAATCTCAACACACCTTACACATCCAACTTGAAATCACTATTGTCAGACTGATTGATTCCACCATTGAATCTACCAACTTCACATTTAACTTCTGAGCCTCTCTGATATTGTCTATAAAATCATTGTTAATCTTCAACATTCCCAACATAACACTCTTCGGTGTCACTCCGCAAACTAAACTCATATCCCTTAACTGTTCAATTAGTTCCAACTCTCTAACTATCATCGCTGACATATGCAACGTTTTCCGACTTAGAGCGTAAGCTACAACATTAGCTTTATCTGGATGATTGTTCAAAATGAAATCATAATCCTTCAATAACTCAAATCACCTTCGTTGCCTCATATTCAACTCCTTCTGATCAAACAAATACTTTAAACTCTTATGATCACTAAACACTTCAAATCTAGAACCATAAAGATAATGTCTCCAAATCTTCAGCACAAAAACAACTGCAGCAAGTTCTAAATCATGCATAGGATAGTTTTTTGCATGAGTTCTCAACTACCTTGAAGCATAAGCAACTACCTTATTATTCTGCATAATCACACCTCCTAAACCCATCATAGAAGCATCATAATACACCACAAATGGTTCTCCTGAATTCGGTAATGTCAAACCGGAGCCGACGTCAACCTCTTCTTAAATTTGGTAAAACTTGCTTCTCAATGAACGTCCCACACAAAGCTTTACTTTTACAAGTCAACTTAGTTAACGGAAGTTCCAATTTAGAAAAACCTTCAATAAACCTTATATAATAACTAGTTAGACCCAAAAATCTTCTAGTCTTAGTAACCGACTTTGGAGTTTCCCACTGCAACACAACATCTACTTTAGATGGATCCACAACAATGCCACTACTTAAAATGACATGCCCAAGAAAACTAACTTCCTTCGATCAAAACTCACACTTAGACAACTTCACATACAACTTATTCTCTTTCAAAACTTGTAATACTAGTTTAAAGTGTTTTGCTTGCTCTTTTTCTGACTTAGAGTAAATCAATATATCATCAATGAACACCACCATAAAATGATCCAAATAGGTATGAAATATACGGTTCATGTATTCCATAAATATTCTTGGCGCATTAGTAACACCGAAAGGCATCGCAAAATACTGGTAAGTCCATAATATGTTTTAAACATCGTCTTCTAAATATCCTTATCTTTCACTTTAATCTAATGATAGCCCGATCTCAAATCGATTTTGCTAAACACGCAAGCAACGACCAACTGATCCATCAAATCATCTATTCTCGAAAGCAGATACTTGTTCTTAATTTTCACTTTATTCAATTGTCTATAGTCAACACAAAGTCTCATACTTCCATCTTTCTTTTTTACTAACAACACCGGAGCTCCCCATGGTGATACACTTGGTCTCACAAACTTCTTCTCAAGTAGCTCCTCCAATGGCTTCTTTAATTTTGACAATTCAGATGCAGACATCCTATAAGGTGTCATAGATACAGGTGTAGTACCAGGTACAAGATCAATCGCAAATTCAATTTCTCTTTCCGGCGGCACATCAGGAATTTCATCAGGGAAAACTTCAGGAAATTCACACACCACTTACAACTCCTAAATCTTAGCTTTTCTCTCAATAGACAAACTCGTCGTCAACGAAAACATTCGAGCTTCTTCTTTCATCAACTGCTACGACTCTCTAAAAGACAACAAATCAACTCCCTCTTCCTCAGGAGTGGAAAATCTCACTGACTTGCTATAACAATTGATATGAACATAGTTATATTCTAACCAATTCATTCCTAAAATCACATCCATTCCGGTTAATGGAAAACACACCAAATCAACAACAAAGTATCTACTAAAGATAGATAAAGGACACTTTAAACACACAAGAGAAGTAGTCATTGATCCCTTAGTCGGAATCTTGACGACCAATTCTCCAGTCATAGTAGACAACTTAAGACCCAATCTCTTGACACAATCAGCAACAATAAAGAAACAAGTAGTGCTAATATTAATAATAGCAATTAAAGGAGTACCATTAATAAAACATGTACCTCTGATGAGTTTGTCCTCATTAACTGTCTGAGTCCTAGCCAACGCAAACACTTTTCCAGTCTGTGTCTTCTTTGGTTTCTCACACTGACTACCAATGTGTCCTTCTTCCCTATAGTTGAAATAAACCATCTCTTTATGATTGCATTCAGATATTGCGTGCCCCGTCTTACCACAACGGAAACACCTCTTCACCTCAACAGTACACCCATTACTCTTATGACCAGGTTTCCCACATTTGAAACAAACAATACCAGCAAGAGCATCTCCCCCACTAGATCTCTTGCCATCATCCATTTTCTGTTTACCTTTCCCTGCTGGAACATCATAAGGCTTACCACGACTCTGTTGGTGCTTTCCCTTCCTCTCATTAATAATCTTGTAATGAGCATTATTATCTTCTTCATAAATTCTATCAACCAAATCACCGAACACACAAATCTTCTGATATCCAACTGCCTTCTTAATCTCAGGATGCAACCCATTCTCAAACTTGACGCACTTTGAAAATGCAGCATTCGCCTCATTATAATGTGGTAAAACTTAGCCAACTCGACAAACTTCGCAACATAATCAGTAACCGACATGTTACCTTGTTTCAACTCGAGAAACTCAATCTCCTTCTTTCCACGGACATCCCCTGGATAATACTTCCTCAGGAATTCCCTACGAAACACAAACCAAGTGGTCTCCTCACCTCTAACATCCAATCTCTGACAAGTCTCTAGCCACTAGTCATCAGCCTCGACTGCCAGCATATGAGTCCCGTACCGAACCTTATGAGCTGGAGTGAAATCCATCACACGAAAGATTCTCTCAATCTCCTTCAACCAAGCCAATGTTGCATCAGGATCATACTTACCCTTGAAGGTATGCAGATTCTCCTCTGAAACCTCGCCAAACTACGAGATCCAGCATCCTTGCTAGCGTTCAGCAAATTCTGCACAGCCTGAGTCATTGCTTGCATAACAACATCCATCGCAACATCAATCCTTCCAACCATCTCAACTTAATCACTATAGCACAACAAAAGTTAGACTAGCTAACAATACTCGATTATTAAACAACTACGACTCGACAACATGGTCGGACGGACCAATCAACTCTGATACCACTAATGTAACACCCCATTTCTACCCGATAATTATTAATAAAATCAAAGTATAAAACTCTGACAATTCAAATGGGATGATACATGTCCAACTTTAAAAATAACATTCAATACCTGATTGTTCTTTAAAGGAAAATACTTTCATTACTACGCAGCAGATTCATAAAATGTAGCTTAAAACAACTTATCGTATTCAACATCAGAACAACTTAAAAACAACAATCCTTAATAAAGACAACTAAAAATTCAGCAATATAGTCAAATTCGACATCAACAGAAAACATGTGTTATCCCTCAGAGTGCTACATATCAGAGCGACAACACCGACTCGAATCTACTAAGGTACTCCGCTCTACTATGGATTTCATGCACATTACCAACAGAGGGCAACATTCAAACAAAATGGGTGAGATATCTAACAATATAATCAAGAATATGATAAATAACATATTAAATCAGATTATATAAACCACCACTTCACAACTCACAAACAACTTAAACAACACGAGATATAACACAACAACATACTATGCAACTAGGAAATGCAACATAGACAAATGCAATGCATGTGGTACCATTGGAGCAGAACTCCCAACTTATAATCTTGCCAATTAATAGAGGCGTCAACAACAAGGCATAAGCCTTCAACTTTATTTTGCCAATCCAGACCAACTTACCGAGCAATAACTCCAACTTAAATAATGTTATGTAATGCGACTCAACATGAATGTCAATCAACAACAATTATAACTACCAAGCAATACCACAACATTCAACTTTGCCCATAGGCCTGCAACTTATATTCTTGCCATTCATAAGGCACTGCAACATAAAACAACAACCAATAACTTTACAACTTACAACAAAGCAACATAACACAAAAGCAACCAGTTATACCGCATTCCTATTCACACAAGTTTCGACTAAAACCGATTAATTAAATTATCTGATACGGTCTGTTATTGCCACTTATTACTGGCCTGTTATCATGTTACTGTAAATCAATAAAATTTGTCCAACAAAAATTAGTACTACTGCTACTTATAAATTACAATGTTTCTAAATCTAATTAATCCTCCGAACATTAGTTATCTAATCAAATTAAAGTTTTAAGGAACTAATTACTATGTTAAGTTAATTAGATTTTTGGAAAATAATTATAAGTTTCATTAGGCAAGACAATAGACAGAAAACACAGAAACCACAACACAGAGCCAAAATCCTAGATAACCCATGTGACTATCGTCACACTTGTGTTAACCTCGTCACACTTGTGGTTGTGATGGTCGTAAGGTAAAGGGGATGGTCGTCCCGCAGTTCAAAACCTGCATTATTCTCTATTCTCTCATTCTTCCTCTGTCTCTGTAATTCCTTCATAGTTTCCTTCTTAGACTAATTACTAATCTACCCAGTACACGATTCAACAACAACACAACATATTCATACACAAACAACAATGAATAATGAATTTACGATTAATTCAACAACACAATTTAATTCTCTTATTCGACCAAAAACAACTTATTCAACCAAAACAACTTATACAACCAACAACACATCAACTGACAAAAACAATCTATATACCAAATCCCACATGTATTCATCATACAATCCCGACTATAGAGTTAGAACCCCACCCTTACCTTGGATTGAAGGCGTCTCTAACATTTTGATCGGAACTCCAGCTTTTACTCTCCTAAGCAACTTCACGTAACATGTTTTCTCCATTTTTTGTTTTCCTTATTTCTCTGATAACCTCTTTTCCATAATTTTAATTAACTTATGGTTTTAATTTAATCTTAATAATTTCCATTGGGCTTAAACTATACACCCTCACTATTTACTACTCCTACTCACGAATAGGCCCACTTGTCAAGAATAACATAATTATACTATTAAACTCAAAGCTTAATCAACTTAACTTAATCCAAATAACAACGACACAACTTAAATCAACTTAATCGACTTAATCAACCTAATTCAGACC
Source organism: Lathyrus aphaca (assembly GCA_963966055.1). Lineage (NCBI taxonomy): Eukaryota > Viridiplantae > Streptophyta > Magnoliopsida > Fabales > Fabaceae > Lathyrus > Lathyrus aphaca. Next base: position 147,108,811 of record OZ014524.1, read on the forward strand.
AACATAATACAATGATATTTAATTAAATAAATAATTAAATAAGCAAGACATTACAGAGTCGACTCCGACCAAGAATGAGTCACAAATAACTTGAGTAATGTCAGCTTTAGTTGCAACATGATTAGAAACTATGTTGTGACAAAGTGCATTGAATTGCTATGTAGCATACAAAGAAAATCTATGAAAAGTGTCATTCTAGGTAGTCAGATGATCATGAATGGCTTTGAAACACTCCTATTGAGCTGCCTCAAATTCTTCACGCCTACGGGAATCCTCTTCATGGCATTCCTGTTGCACAACACACATGTTCTCGAGCAAGGTGAGAATGAGTGATTCTTTACCAGATGAGCCAATACCGGAGGGGTTCTCATAAGTAGTTCCATGTTGTGTCCATTCCTTTCCAGCTTTTGGCTTCCTCTCACATCACATTCCTTTGGAATATTGATAATATAGCCTTTTTTCCCAATATTAATGTTAAAAGTGTTATAACAAGATAAATAAATTTCAAAATTCTAGTTGATGTCCGACACCTCCTAACAAAATCTGACCATGCTTTAGTCTGAAATCTCCATAAGAGGTTTCGTCAGCCCTAGATAAGAAGATACTAAAATAACATCAGAGCTAATATCCATACTTTCGTCGATATCAGACGTACTAGAACTATTGTCGTAACACTCGAACATCTCCTTTTTGAGAAATCTCCAATTCAATTTTCCATATACCCACATAAAACTCTCAATGGAATGACATCATAACTCATATTTCTCCTCATGAGTATCTAACTGACTACATTACCACTCACATCACAATCCCAGATGAATACAATCCTATGAATATGAATTGAAAGGATAAGAAAGGATGAAGAATGATGCATTTGTAATTAGGCTTCGTGAATGATTAATGAGACTGAGTTTGCAAAGAAGATGAAAACAATGAAATATGGTGTTTTCAAAGATGGGCAGTTGTTACGCAAAAAGAAAGATGAAAAGAATAGAAAAATGTTCTTATAGTCATGACAGTGCATCAACAACTCCACTATAATGCGTGAAAGTTAATGCGTGTCCCAACTTAAACGAACATTCCCAAGACAAATATAATCATCACAAGCTAAAAATTGAAGTTCAAATGGTTTTCTAAATTTGTCTCATTTAAGAAATGGAGAAATCTTACTTGAATTTAACAATTAAATTAGTAATGTTCTTAAATAGTATTATGCAATCAATCTTGACATCCCGCCTTACTAAATCACTTCACTCTTACTTACCTCGTACTTGAGGGATTGCACATTTCTCCCTGACATGCCTCATCCTTGAGGAACCATGTACAAATATATCTATAATGGTTCAAATTCGCCATGAATTATAACTAGACTCAACCCATCCGCTATAAAGTGCTAAAGCTAAAATAGGCGAGGTGAATTCAACCAATAATTGTACTAACTAACTCTCTACGGTATGAAGTGAGGGAAATGTCAATCATCTAAGAGTTTGCTTCAACTACGGGGACAAAGAGCCGACTTAACCATGAGTCACATAACAAGTTATAAGTATCATATGGTTGAATCCCAAACAAACGACCATGATATTAATAACATGAAGATGTAACCTTCCTAACATATATAAGTTATAGTTTAAATAGGTGAATTCTTATTTACTCAACCCAAAAAATTAGGTAAAATTACCTTTAGTGTAAAATGCATTAAAAATAACAAATAATTATACTATTTTATAATTAATTAAATGAGTAAAAATCAAATGATGACATTTGATTGATTGAAGATACACTATCCATCTTTTTGTGATAATTTTTTTGTGATGAGTTGAGAAGTTGTCCTCTTTAAATATTATTATGATTTGAATAATTAATCTAGTATTGATTATGTATAAATTATAGTTTATTTTGATCGTACAACCAAGCAATTTAGCAGCATGTAGCAAAAACTTTAGGATATATCTTTCAAGCCACAGGCACGTACATGGTAGAGGAAATATTTTATTAACCGAAAGAAATAAAACAGCTCAGTTGCAATTACAAATATCGCGTCTATATATAGTCAGGAAACCATATACTGCTTAACTATTAAGCATTATTTAGGCCCAAAATAAACGATTCCCTGTCGTATATAAGTTTCTCTTTTTACATACTAGTATCTTGTAGTTGGTGGAAGGTAGAAGATGAATCCCCAAAATGAAGAACCTTTTTGTACTGAATCCACGGCTTAACCACCACGACGGAGGTGAACATTCTGTGAACACCATTAAGATCAACGGCTGAAATATTGAGATAATACTTCATCCCTGACACCACTTGCTTCTCCGCCTCCACCACCTCCACAAACTTCAACGCCTCTCCGCCGCCGTTGCTTTGTTTGTAGTTGTACTCCTCTACTGCGAACTTCCCAAGCTCCTGTACTTCCATGTTTGTCCTCACGTCAGTAATCTGCGTCTTCGCTCCAACTGTCATACGCCCACACGAAACCGTTGAGAGAATACAGAGCAAAGTGGTTATAAGGATTGCAATATTCACAGCCATGATAAAACCACAAAAGGAATGATTAACTTGTGTGTAGGGTAGGGTAGTGTGTATAAGAAGGAGAAAGAGTGAAAAGATATGATTTGCTGAATGTGTGATGAGATATATATATATATAGTAGTGCAGATAAAACAAACAGCGGGCTGCGGGATGCCGCGTATAATTTGATTGAATATGATCTATGGGGGATGGGGGTGTTTTGGAGTTTCCTGTGGGAATTATTGAGCTATCACCTCGGGTTGTGGTGCTTTGAACTTTGGAGTATTTCGGCTTCTTTGCATGTCCACGGTTCATTTGATGTTTTTGTTAGAGGATGACAGGTGGCATTGGTAAGCTTCGCAGACTGCCACCATTGGGCTAATACGCATGCATACGTATACATTTTGTGTGAATAATAGTAATAAAACTCTGCAAGTAGCACAGCTGGCAAGAATTGCTTCCACTTGCACAAGTGAAGAATTTGATTAGACTTAACTTGCTCTAACTTAAGAAGTATTTTATTGAGAAAAAATAATTTTATTTAAAATGAATCGATCAAAATTCATTGTTTGGATAAAAAATATGGAAAATTGATAAAATGAGATAAATTTAAAAAGTATTTTGTTCAAGTTAAATTTAAAAAATTTCAAATGACACCAAAAAGTAAATAATTTTTAATTACTTCATCACTCTTTATAATGCAAATGTTAAATTGTTTATTAATTTTTTAAATTTTGTAAGACGGTCTTCATATTTTATGAAAATTTTAAATTTATCTCAAAAAATTAAAAAAATTGCAAATAAGTCCTTAATTTTTTTTTAAAATTTACAAATTAGTCCTTCAAATTTTTAAAAATTGTACATTCATCCCTATTTTTCATATTTAAAATTTGACCCAAATTTTTTAAAATTTATGAAAATGACCTTCAAAATTTAACAATGAATCACTTTAATACTCTATTCAAACAATAAAATTTAAAAATGAACGAATTTCAATTGAATCATTTAAATTACTTAGAATTTTGAATTCCTTGAAATTTCTCAATTACCTCATCCAAACACACTCTTAGGGTCTATTTTGTTCAATCGAGGGGAGGAGAGAAATTTTATCAAGGGGAAAGGAGGTGAGAGAAAGGTAAGGGAGAGATTTTAATTATATATATGTTTGGTTCAAAATACGAAAGAGGATGAGATGAGAGACATTTTATTTACAAATATGTTTGGTTCACAAGGGGAAGAAATGTATTATAAAACTAATTTACTTTATTATCCTTCTAATTTTATCATAAGACTCATTATATTATCGTTTATAATTTAAATAGAAATTCATTAACGATATATTTACCGTTTATAATTTTATCATAAGATTTTATAAAAACGTAACAATTATAATATATATTTTTAAAAAGATTATCGAATACAATAAAATCTAACAAAAATTATTATAAAAGAAAATATTACAATAATTAAAAAGTAACATTTTAATATAAAAATTTTAAAAAAATTAAATACATAGTATAATAATAATAATAATAATAAAAATAATGATAAGATGAAGATATAAAAATAAAAAATATATAAAAGAAAGATAAATTTTGTTCAAAATATAAATTTTAATATTTTAATAAGTTAAATTTATATTTAAATAAATAAGGATAAATATGTAAATATAATTATGATTAAAATGAAATACCTCCCCCCTCCAAATCCCCAAATTGGGGGAAGCAAAAAGTGGATCAGGAGGGATTTTGGTTCCCTCCATCTACCTCCCCTCCCCTAGGGGTGTTCAAATCCAAACCAATCCAAATAAAAAATCGAAAACCGATCCAAAAAAACCGAAAACCAAAAAAACCGATTTGTTTTGGATGTATTTGGATGTCATTTTGTAAGAACCGATCGATTCGGATCGAATTTCTGATTGATTTTTCAAAACCGATCCAAACCAAACCGCATGTATATACGTTTTTTACTTATTTATATTTTATTAGTATATATGTTGTGTTAATTTAGTATTAAATGATACTTATCTTTTAAAATATTATTTATTAGTTTGATTTAATCTATTTATTTTTATTATTTTCATCTTGTAATATTAATTTTTGATATAGTATAATATATATTATATCAAACTTACTATTTATTAGTGTTTTTAGAATATTAATAAAAGTTATAATTTATAATTTGGATATCCAAAAAACCGATCCAAATTAAATCGCATGAAATTGGATCGGATTTTTTTAACCAATCATCCAAAACCAAACCAAACCGCAAATAAATTTATCTTTGGATCGGATGATATTTTGCTTCAAAACCGATCCAAACCAAACCGCGAACACCCTTACCCTCCCCCTCTTAAAATTTGAACCAAACACAAAAACTATTAAATATTCTTTTCCCTCCCCCATTTACTCTCAACCAAACAGCCTAGAAGTTATGAACAATTAATGTCTATGAGATTGTTCCAATATGATAAGAATTGTGCAATTGAGTTAATGATAATAAATGTAATGTTAATAGTCACACATAAAAAAAATGATATTTATTTTAAAAGTATTTATAAAGATTTAAAAATATTAAATTTATGAAAGGAGTTAAAGAGGAAAAAGTGTCATATGGATAAATGTGATGGTCTCAAACATTATTTCACATGTCTCATTAAAACAATCCCTTGTTGGTGGATGGAGACACTGGCTCCGGAACCGGGTCTTAGGGCGTGGGCATAGAGACGCTAATAGCGGTTTATAGGGGCACTTGAACACTTAGGCACAACAATTTAACCATAGGCAAAACATTGTACACTTGTGCTAAAAAGGTGTTGTTTCATTAGTGTAACACTGTGGGAGAACTGACTTTAGTTAAATGTTGCGGATAGCAAGAGTCGCCACCGACTTTTATTTTATCCAAAGGAAAGGACATAAAAGAACAGGAAAAACCTTAAAAGATTTTTTGGGTCCGGGGGGTAGGTTATGTAAAGGGAAGGTGTTAGCACCCTTTACATCCATGGTTATCCATGGGCTCTTAGTTACTTAGCTCACTTTAAACTGTTTTGAGAAGTGTAGTGTGTGATTAAAATTTTTCTTAAATACTTTATAATGATCCTTGTACGGATATATATAAAGACTTTGTTTTGAAAATTGTTTGAAAATGTGAAGTGTTTATGAAATGTTTTTGAATGAGTGAGCAAGTACTTAAGAGAAACCTACCCTAATTTGAATCTTTACTGTTCTTGAATGTTCTTTCAATGGTAAGACTATCCCTATTATTAAGGAATAGGTAGTCATTACCTTGGATGTTGTATGGGACACATGAAGGGTCATCTGTGATTAGGCAACTGTAAGGTGTCTTAGCAATTCGAAGGGACTTATCATCTTTTATTCGAAAGGGACAAGATCATTCACGAAGGCAACCTCGAAAGAACTTGATCTTATAATCGTAAAGAGACTTGATGATATTTTAGGATAAGGGACTTTTCTTTTAGACACCTTACTTGACCATTTGGTTTAGGCAACATGAGGGATATCCTTAAGAAGTGAGATGGCGATCAATGATCGACTTACGTGTGTGCGTGTACAAATTCATATATTTATCTTATAATTACAATTGATTTATGGTTGAAGAGAGTTCTTTGGAGGCGTATTTTAGATTTAAAATCTAAGATTTGTGATGGTGATTGGTGTATAGCGAGGGACTTTAACTCTATTTATTGTGCTATTGAACGAAAAGGTAGTGCACGGTGGAATAGGAATTTAGAGATGAAGGAGTTTGCGGGGTTTATATCGGATAATGAGTTGATTGATGTTCCTTGTAAAGGAAGAAAGTTCTCGTGGATTAGTGGGAACGGATCTTCAATGAGTAGAATCGATCGTTTTCTTATTTTGGAAGGAGCTATTGACAAATGGGGTGTAGTAGGGCAATTCATAGATAATAGAGATGTTTCAAATCTTTGCCCAGTTTGGTTAGTGATGGATTCTTCGGATTGGGGACCCAAACCATTCAAATTCAACAATGCTTGGTTCGATAACAAACTCTTCCTTCCTTTTGTAGAAAAAGAGCGGAAAGCTTTGCACATTCAAGGAAGAAGTGATTTTATACTTAAGGAGAAACTTAGACCTCTTAAAGGAAGTCTAAGGAGGTGGAATTAGAAGATTTTCGGGAAGTTTGATCTTGAGATTGATGAGTGCATATATAAGATTAATGATGGGGATATCTTGGCTGATGTAAATTCTAGAACTTTATTGGAGGAGGAAATTGAGAATCGGAAGAAGTTAACAAGCCAATTTTGGTTGAACCTTAGGATTAAGGAGAATTTCCTTATTCAAAAGGATAGATTAAAATGGCTTAATGATGATGATAATGATAGTAGATACTTTCATAGCGTTATAAAGGAAAGGCGGAGACGCAACCACATTAGTGTTATCAATTCTAGTAGAGGAGTCTTGGTTTTGGTGGAGGATGTTAATGAGGAAGTGAGGAGTCATTTTGCTCTCAAGTTTGTGGAACCGGATATTCATAGACCTATCTTGGAAGGTTTGGATTTCAAGTCGCTATCCAACATGGACAAGTTATTTCTCGATGGTTCTTGTTCGGAAGAGGAGATTAAAGAGGCCATGTGGGGTTGTGATGGTAATAAGAGCTCGGGTCCGGATGGATATACTATGAGCTTCTTCAAAAAATGTTGGCATTTTATCAAAGAGGATCTTATTCGGTTCGTTTAAGATTTTTTTGATAAAGGTATTATTTCTAAGGACATCACTTCATCCTTCCTAACCTTAATTCCCAAGTGTGACTCTCCTTTGGAGTTGGACGATTATAGACCAATTTGTCTAGTAGGATGCCTTTACAAAATTCTAGCTAAGATTTTGGCGGCTAGAATAAAGGTTGTGCTTCATAATTTAATCTCGAAATGTCAAAGTGCTTTTGTGTCGGGAAGACAACTTCTTGACGAAGTTTTGATTGCAAATGAATTGGTGGATTATGCGAGTAAATAGAAGAAAGTAGTGTCTCTCGTTAAGGTGGATTTTGAGAAAGCTTATGATAAGGTTAGTTGGAACTTTCTTCGCTTTTTAATGAAGACTATGGGATTCAGACCTATGTGGATGCTTTGGATGGAAGCTTTGATTTTCAATAGCAAAATGTCTGTGTTGGTGAATGGGAGCCCGACAAAAGAATTCGTGGTGGAGATTGGATTAAGACAAGGTGACCCTCTTTCTCCATTTCTCTTTGTGCTTGTTACGGAAGGTTTAGCCATGATGGTTAGAAGATCGGTGGATATGGGAAATTTCGCGGGGATCAACGTGAACCAAGGTTTCTTTCTTGACATTCTTCAATTTGCGGATGACACCTTATTGATTGGAGATTGTAGTTGGAACCATTTATGGGACATAAAAGCAGTGGTTATAGGTTTCGATTTGGTATCGGGTCTAAGCATTAACTTCCTTAAAAGCAATTTGATTGGGATCAATTCCCCGACATTTTTTTGGAAACGGCGGCGTTGTTCCTATCTTGTAGGATGGAATCGAAAGAATTTACTTTTCTTGGCATTCCGATCGGGTCCAACCTTAGGAGGATTTCGATTTGGAATTCCCTCTTGCTAAAGATAAAGAAACGGTTGTCTTCTTGGCATGGTAGATTCTTATTGCTAGGAGGAAGAATAACGCTTATAAAGTCGGTTTTAAGTAGTTAACCTATCTTCTATTTGTCTTTCTACAAGGCCCTGGTGAAAGTGTGGAGGGAAATCAACAAAATGCAAAGTGGCTTTTTTGGGGTAGCTCGAGTGTGAGGAGGAAGATTCATTGGGTCAATTGGGAATTGATTTGTTTCCCTTTTGATAGAGGCAGATTAAATATTAAAGACATTCATGTTTTTAATATTAGTCTTCTTCATAAATGGAGGTGGAAGATTTTGGTCAAATCCGAGGATCTTTGGTTTCAAATTTTGAGAGCTAGATATGGCGATATTCAGTTACATGTTTCGGGGGGAGAGTGTAAAAGAGCCTTTTGGAATTCCTTTTCTACTTGGTGGAGTGATTTGATTTCTATTTTGAGTAATAAAGAAGAAGAGGTTTTTATGGAGAATTGCAATTATTCATTCGGTAACGGTTTTCATACTTCTTTTTGGAGGGGGGGGGGGGGGGGTTGGGCGGGGGAGGTCAGTTTGAAGGAGCGGTATCCGACTTTGTTTTCTATCTCACCTCTTAAGGAGGTTTCGGTGGAGGTAATAGGAGGATGAAGGGATGTTGTTTGGAGGTGGGGAGATTTTGGTTTAACTAACGTGTTTAATTTTTTGCAGGTTCTAGCCAGAATTTTATATCATTTGACTTGTTGTATAGTAATAATCGGCCTAATTATTCTGTTATGACTGGAGTTATTAGAAATGGATCTCTTCATAGAGAATCTGAACAGTTGTTGGAAACTCCTTCAACAGAACTATTTTCTGCTACTGTGTTGGTCCCTTCAGCAGACCTTCTTTCTGCTACTGCTTCAAATTCTTCAACAGATATTCTCTCTGCTACTGCTTCGGTTTCATCTGCTGAACTGTCTTCTGTGACAAGTATTGTTTCTTTTGGTGGATATTATGGCAACATCCTGATTTAGAAAACCCTAATTTAGAAAATCCTGATTCTTGATGATCTGAAATCTTCTTGATGAATCATGATCAACCCTTGATCAAATGATGAATTTTACCTCATATAATTGATGTTGGCAAAAAATCATGAAGTTTGACTTTGGTTTGACCACAGTTAACCTTAGTTTGACTTTTTAACTACTTTGACTGATTTTAACCTATCTGATCTTCTGACTGAGCAAATATTTTGGGAAAGTCTTGAAACTTGACATGGGGATTCTTGAACACATATAGGATGCTATGAAGCTCACTTGCAGTCTTGGAAGTCCATTTAGCCTGATAAAAGTCAAAACCCTAGTTTTGGATGCATTGCTTAGGGGGATGCATTGTCTGAGGGAATTGTCAAATTTTCTGACTAATTGTGAATCTTGTGAACCTTGTGAACCTCATGAGATGTCTTGTGAACCTCTTAGTACACAATGTCTTATCTTGTGGAGGGCAAATTTTGGGGTGCAACAATTAGTCTTGTGCAGATTTGATAGGGATGTCAATGGGGTAGGGCGAGGGAGGCAGATACATTCTCATCTCAATCTCCGCCCTTGAATTTACTCCCCATTCTCATCTCGGGTCCCCGTCACTAGGGAATTTTATCCCCCAGCCCCGTCCCCATGGATCCCCATGGTTTATGCAGAGATCTATAAACGTAAAATTTTATTTATTATTTTTAACTAAATTAATAGAAAAAAATTAAAAAACTAATCATCTACGATAAATATATTATTTTAACAATATTTAATCCAGAGATTCATGAATATCAAATTTTCAAACTTAACAAAATTTAAACTAATCATTTAGTTCTCTCTTTTTAACTAACATTACATATGTCTTTTACATTTGTTTATAAAACAAGTTATTTGAAGAAAAAAAAACAAATAAACCTACATAGAAATGTTAAATTATATATTAATTACGATATTATGGTATTCTAGTGCGGGGTGGGGACTCCACGGGGCGGCGAATATATTCAAAGCAAATTACTTTGAGAGGAGGATTTCGCGTGAAGTATGCAAATGAACTTATCCCTCTCCTTTTATAATACTCTTGCTCATATGGGGAACACAAAGGCCAAAACTATCATTGCCTAAGCCTAGATTCCCTAGGCTTTAACAAAATAATTAATGTGTTGTCACACGTGTCAGTAGAATACCCAACATTTTATCTTCTCAAGACAAAACTCTGCGTATTCCGAAAAGACGACTCTCAGACTTCCCCCCACGCTCCTACTCTACATTAAAAATGTTGTTTGAAACGACCTTGACTTTTTGAGCTTTTAACGAATTTCTGTCGACCACATTAATTCGTCCCCACGACGCTGCCTATAATGTCTCGTCGACCATCATGCTAGTCTAAGTCATTGTCCTTCAGACAAGAGCAACAACTTGGGGGGCTCCGGCTCTTGACTGGACTAACAGATGCCTAACAGCTGGGCAAGACCTAACCCAGTCCAGATTTGGGCGCAACCCAATAAGGAATATAGTCGTTGGGGATCTCCCCTCACGCGCATGACAATTATCATACGACTAACTGCCCTTCAGAAACTCACAGAAGCAATTGGACCCAGTCATGGACCACGAGCCTGCATATTTCGATCATATGCCTTTATAAATTTCCTCATTCTTTGGAGGGTCAGATATTCAATTCAATCCTACTCAATTTTACAATTTCTTAACGCTTTTGTTTTTCTTTAATCCACACACTGAAACTTACTTGAATGTCGAAGTTCCTTGCAGGTACCCCACCACCACCTCTCCTCCACTGTTGTTGCTGACCTACGCTGAAGGCCACAGAGACATGTTCGACTTGTTCAGAATAATAAATAACATAAAATAAATATTAAATAACAAATTATCATACAATAAATATTTATTAGTAAAGTATTAATTATTTTTAAATACAAAGTAGTAATAACTATTAAATATTCATATAAACAATTACACAATTTCATATATTTAGAGGAATAATATCATGATTTTGGATATTTTCTTTAATTTTTCTCCTTACTTTCTATCTCCTAGTTAACTTATTCTTTTCTTATCATATTATTATTTTTTTAATAGTATATATCGGTACTCCCATACTGATAAATTAATTTAATATTATATATAATATATTTAAAAGCATTTGTAAACATGAAATATAATGATAAATTTAATTATGTAATAATCAATAATTATAAATAATTCACCAATTAATTTAGAAGTACTAATATAAAATATTCACCGATAAAAAAGGAATGGAAACTTCAAAAATAAGAACATGTTGCCTTATATTTCATCAATTGATCTATAAATAAATAGACTAGTGTTCCGAGCAAACCCAACTTCCAGATTTGGGCCAGACAAAGTGACAAACTGACACGCTTATCGTCGAGCACCGTGCCGTGGAGAACGGTCCTTGTCGACCAAGGCTGTACCGACCATAATGAAATCCCCCAACGGCTAGTTTTGACCGTTACCTATTCGTGCGGATTCCACGATCCGCGCCAAACAATTTGAACCAATAACCATCCACTAACGACAGTATTTAAACCCTATCAGAGGAGAGGGCCAGGTATTCAATTCTCTCACCTTAATTCTTGTATTTGCACGCTCTCTGCTCAGTATCTTACTTTAGCATCGGAGTGTCTTGCAGGTACACCCCCTCCTCTCCTTATCAACTGTCCTTCAACAACGCTCGACGCCAGCCATATCGGATTCTGATCTCCAGGTACGATCAGGTGGCACCGTCTGTGGGAATCACTGATTTCCCCGTTCTTCTCCCTCAAGATCTTCAAGAACCAAAGTCTTTTACCAAGATCCATGGCTGCTCGAGACAACAATCCAGATAATCGATCGAACGACGGTATGCTCCTCACACAACGTGAGAGCAACGCTAATAATCCTCTGCACGAAGAAACCATGTAGGACCACCCGGATGGGAAGACAACTTCACCTTCCCTCGATCGCGACCTGCCTCTAGAAAGTCGCCCGGAGGTCCCCCTTCCTCCAACACCTTCAGGATCTGACTTTGCAGCGCTGACTGAGATTCTGAACCAGAAAAATTTGTTACTCCTCACCCACGGTGAGAAGATTGCCCGTCTCGAAGACAATAACCATCGACCGTCCCGGTCTCCCGTGAGGCATTAAAGAAGAAATAGTCCATCCCCTCCTAAGATGAAGAGGAAAGAACGCAATGATGAATCCACTTGTGACAAACGGTCCTGCCCATCTCCTTCTCGATCTTCCCCTCCAAGAAAGTCAGGAAAGAGCAGATCAAGATCCGCATCACCCCGGCGAACCAAGAAGCACGTGCCCAGGTCTCCTTCATTCAATTCCAGCGATGATGAAGACACCAGAGGCCCCCTCTCGTCGGAAATCATGGCGGCTAAACTCCAACGGGGTTTAGAAAAACCTCCACCCTTAGGCTCGTATGATGGGACCACCGATCCTGACGAGCATATCAAGAATATTGATGATTTGATCGACTACCGAGGGGTGCGAGGGGCAATCAAATGTCGCCTCTTTCCTACAACTCTGAAGAAAGGTGCGATGACGTGCTACAAAAGTCTCGAGGCAGAGTCCATCAAATGTCGCCTCTTTCCTCTTATCCCGAAGGAACGGGAATGGTAATGTTGCACAAACCAGAAGAAAGAAGAGGAAGGACACGGGTCCTGCGAACCAAAGTGACTGAGCTCGGGAGTCGGTTACGACCTGGGAAGGTATCAACACCCCAGATCGTCCGACGTACCCGACGGGATCCACGCTTGCAAAGAAATCTGCTTCAAAGGGTGAAGAAATGAAAGCTGCTGCAAAGAAAATGAACTGAAATGGATAAAAGAAACGAAAAGGGAACTGAAAAAAGAAAAGAAAAAATGAAAAAAAATGTAGGGAAAATAAAAATTGTGCTCGAACGGGCCCTACCCCGCTGCATACGTACCTCATCGGGAAAATGAGGATCAGAGTCACCGTAGTTCCCCTAACTAGGGGTGGAAATGATTGCTTGTATCTTAAGGATTGAACTACCTATGTCAATGCTCAGGTGTTGCAGGCTCGGACGACGAGTGTGTTACCGTCTTGCAAAATGACAAGTAGGAGCAAGTTCGCGGACGGAGCAAAGGAGATGAGAAGAGAATTCCCAAAGGAAAGACGATTATTGTTTGTTTATGTTTTTTAGAAGCTTTTATTGGTGTGGCACAAGGAAGTGAACTCAAGCTCTTTCCCATGGAATGTGTACTTGTTACTACATTCCAAGATGGAATAAGAGAACAAGCACACTCAAGTAAGGAGAAGATCCCCAAAACTTGATTCCAGAGATTAGGGCCTAAGCTCATTAACTCATTGAATTTATTAAGTGTTTTTGTAATTAAAATGAAGAAGTGTTTTTTACGATTTTTCTTGATGAAGATGGTCTCATGATCAGACTTGTGCATCATGATAAACAAGCTTGTACTATCCCAATATGGGAAAACTACAAGTGCCTCATGGAATAAGGCTATTGCACAGGAGACCACTTCAATCCTTATTAAGGTGTTTTTTAGGGTTTTGAGATGAGATGAGAAGAGAACCAAAGATCTTAAAGGTAAATCTAATGGGTAAGACTAACAAATCCTAGTGTTATCATACAAATGTGGTCTTAAGGTTAGTGAGGCTTACCTATCCTAAAGAAGAGAAAGAAAGAAGAAGGAGAAAGAAGAAGGGAAGAAGATAGAAAGGATGGCATAAGCACACCAAACACAAATAAGAAAGCATAATGAAAGGAGAAAAGAAAAGAGTTGGAGATGTGGGAATCTCATCTACACCTCTCACTTACCAAAGCCCCTGAAATGGTTAAAAGCATAAACAAGTAACATGACAAAAGCAAATAAGACCAAATGAAATACAAGTGGACAAAAGATCAAGCTAAGACATCACAACCAGAATTGAAACTTCAATCTCAAGTGCCAAGATCAAACACAACAAAAGATGAGAAGTGGATCCAACAACTCAACACAAAAACAATACAAATCACTCTGACAAAACAAAACTCTTATGAGATAGCACAAAGCATTCAAAGTAAACAAACATCATACACTTCAATATCAGAACCCTAACATGCCTAGAATGTGCCTAAGTATCACAAGAGATTAAGAAGAGAAGCATACAAACTTAAACATTATCAACATGAGAAACATATAAGCATAAGAAGTGAAGTGAACATGTACATAAGTGAATGAACTTCAAAGACAGGCAACCACAAGATTTCTCAAAGCACAAACATCAATCCAAGACCCGGGAGATATCCTCATCCTAAAAGATCTCTAAACAACCTAAGGGAGTTGGCACAAGTGCCCTCTGTAACACCCTAATTTTTGCCCTAAGATTTCTTCGCATTTCATCTGCATTTTGTATACAAATAAGATCGCCTGGCTTTCGAGTTTCTTCTCAGATGAGGGTCTATGCTTCGCAGGGGATCACCATTATTTTTACTTCTTTATATTTGTTTATATTTACTGACTTCTAACCAAAATACAAAAAAATATGTTGCAGTGTTCTTCTTCTTCTCTGTGTTGCAGGTTTACGAGGATAAGACAGTGAATTCAATTCAGATGCGTTTGTTCAGTCACAATTCGATTTCAAATGGATGTTTGACCTAATATTGGTCAAACTATCAAAAGACTGTGTTTACTGCCAGTTGTGTGTGCCAGTGGTTTATTCCTCAGACGATGCGTTTTCAAAGTTCAAGTGGTGTTGGGTGTGAAAGTCATCAGTTATCAGACAGCGTTTGTGTGAAGTTTGGTTTGAATCTTCAGTGTTTATCAGTTCATCGGTTCATCAGTTCACCAGTGATTCATCTGAGGATTTATTTTCCTCAGTATGGATTCAGTTTATCAGGGAAATAATCAGACAATTTTCAGATGACGGTTGTGGCTTGAGTTGCAATTTATTCAACTGGTCAGTGGTTCTTTGGTTGGCTGTGTCCATTTCATCAGTTGGCTTGTAAAAAAATCGGGAGTTGGTCGTGAAACCTAAAAAATCATCATCATCCAATTTCTAAATTTTTTTAGTTTGATTATCCATTATCCTTTATCCAATAACCATTTTTCCATTTTTTCTCAATTATTCGATTATCCAAATCACCTTTGTTCTCAACCATTTCCAATTATCCAATTAGTATTCAATTTTTTTTCCATTTCAATCAATTTATAGTCATTACCATTTTTAAAAAAAAAATCATATTTCGACTTTTATCCATTTTATTCGATTCTCTCCATTTTTCATTAGCCTTTTAGAAATTTTTCTATCCATTTTTTTTACTCTATCATATCCATATCACCAAAAAATAATAGAATCATTTTTTTTTGTCATTAAGCCCACTTAATTTTTTTTTCTTAGCCCATATATTTTTAGAATTTCATTATCAAATAAATAAATAAAAATTTTATTAATAAAACTATTTGACCAAGTTATTTGTTTGTTTTTTCTTCAAAAAGCTACATATTTCCAAACCCCAAAACATGCCTCAGGCACCCACACTTCAAAATCCCACGTGATATCCAACTTGCCCAACTATCAGCTTCAGCCATCAAACAAAATGCCAGCCTTTCCCAGCTTTTCCTCATGCCAAGCCGCATCCCTCAAGGTATCAAGCCAAACTCCCTCAAGGCCTCAAGCCAAACTTCAACAAGCCAACAACAAAAAAAAGTCAGCCTTGTCCATGCCTCAAAGCAAGCCAAGCATTTCACATCACACGTCATCATCAGCGCCATGTACGAAACAACAAAGTTTCCCAAGCAAGTACACGCCAAGCCTCTCACTTCACACGCATCCCGCAGCTATAAGCAAGCTGCACCAAATCAATTTCCCAGCCGCATATGAAGCCTTCCGTACGCGAACCAGCAGCTTCTCACTTCAGCTCACCTTAGCAAGTCACGCACCTGCACAACAAAATCCTACAGCCAATGCAAAAACACAGCACAACAAAACTCGCCGCAAGCCTCAAGTAACAACAAGCCACGAGCTTCTCACGCACGAAATCAACACCTAAAAAAATGAAATCAAAACGCAGCAAACAAATAATCAAAACGCAAGTCACAAGAACAAAAATCAAAACGCAGTGAAACGCAAACTCAACATCAAACTCGTGCTTTCAAAACGCAAAAAAAAAATCAAAAACGACACCACAATCTTCACCATTCTTCTATAAATAAAGCCCTCACCTCATTCCAAAATCAAGCTTCAAAAGCCTCCCGAATTTCTGCCAAAAATCAAAACATAACTTTATCCCCAATCTGAAATTTCTTCAAAAACAGAAGAAAGTTTGTTCTTCTTCTAAAAATTTGTTGCGGATCATCCTCCATCTTCATCTCAAATCTCCAAATAACGCAAACCTTCGTTCAATCCCTTTTTATTCAATTTCAATTCACATCTTCAACCAACAACACAAATCGCAAGAATAGAGAAGAGAGAAGCCGAGAGGGAGAAAGAGATTCGTGAAGGAAAATTGATTTGTTCTTCGATTTCGTGGCCGATTGGTTTTCGCGAAGGTGAGGAAAGAGCGCCGTCTCTGTTCATGAACTTGTGCCCTGTTATTTCCGCCGTGTGCTATGCGTGAAGAAGAAGAGGAATTTTTCTTTTTATTTTGTTATTTTGTTGTTAATATTGGTGGAAATTATTTTCATAAAAAAATATATTAAGATGATTTGGGCTTGGATCTAGGATCCGTTTCTGCTATCCACCCTCCCCTACGCAGCTTTCTCCCTTTCCTTTTTTTTTTTTTTACATTTCTTTAATTTGTTTTGTTTATTCTTTTTAAAAGGATTTTGTTAATAAAAGTTTCTTTGAGAAAATATATTTTGGAAAAATGATTTAGAAAAGATTTTTTAGGAAAAGTATTTTAATAACAATTTAGAAAAATATTTTAGAAATTATATTTTAGAAAAAATATTTTAAAAAGATATTTGGAAAAGAGATTTTAGAAAAGAATTTTTAAAAAATATTCTAATTCTTTTATGGATCTATTTTTAGATCCATTTTTCTTCATCTTTTTTTCTTTTGGTCGATGACAATCTCCGATTCGTAGATTGTTGATTTCCGATAAGTTTAACCTTCATTATTTCAAATCTATGGATGAATGATCATTTGGATCATTCTCCATACTTTGAGATCGTGATAGGTTGCTTTTCGGTAAATTCAACGAAAATCTCGATTAAGATTAGACCATTCTCTTTCTTTTAGTGTGGCATGTTTTCGGAGAACGATTCATAATATCGTTTCTCTAACATGTATTAACACGAATATTTTCCACTTTAATTAGTGGTGGCCGGCCTCATTTGTAGGGTAATTACTTCGTAAATTACTCGGCGATTGCTTAACATAGACCTAAAGTTGTCCCGATTCGGATTAAAGATCCATTTGGATCCGGTTGCCTCGATTTTATTTTCCTTTTTGTGGTTGTGCTTGATTAAGTTCATCATACCACTTTATATTGTAAATATTATAATAATGTGAATATAATCCGTTTAAATTTAATTTCTCGCACCTTATCTTTTTATTTTAATTTCTTGCTCCTTATCTCTTTATTATGCTTTATCATATTATATCATATATCATTTGTTTATGTTTATATTGTTGCTTGTGATTTTTATTTTGTCCATTTGGATACCAAAACACTAATAAAGGATTAAACACTTAAAAGACTTGTGACTTTAATTTCGGACTATGGTTACTATCCTTAGCTTTGGAGTATTGGACTTAGATTTTGAGATCTCCCTTTGCTCAAGTTGTGATGGATTGGAAACTTTAGCCTCAAGTTACTTCATTAGCCTTTGAAGATGGAATTCCGGTTACCATGAAGATCGTTCATAATATGGTTTGGTATCTCTTCTTTTAACTTTTAATTCAAGTATTAGGATTAGTCCCTTCATCTCCTCCCCATTCTTACATTTTCAAAACTTCTCCCTATTTCAAAAATCTTCTTTGTTTTCAAATTTCAAATGCTTTCATAATCAAACCTTGACTTCGGTCAAGCGATTTTAAACTTTTCACTTTGTTTTCTTAATAAAGGTTAATTCATGTAAATATATTGAAATCTTTTCTTACATACTTTAAAAAAATTCAAAACTCACTCAATTGTTTTTGTGCCTTTGTGCACCTTTTCTTTTCACATGTTTAGATATGATTCATCCTTTCTAGCGGAATTATTCGCTAAAGGATGACGACTTATCTCTACATTTTAAAATCAATTCAACTCATTATTTCTTTTCAAATTTTGTACCACGAACTACGAGGTTTTGATCTCGCATTGCACTTTGTGGGTACGTAGGCATGAGGCATTAAAAACCTCATCAAACACAAAATCATTAAAAATATTCTTCTCCTCATCTCTTCAATCATTTTCAAGCAAACCAATTTCAGACCAAAAAACAATAAATATTTCAAAGGGCTCCCGTGGAGTACCACGGACGAGTCGGGTGCCTAAAACCTTCCCGGTTCGTAACCAATCCCCTTACCCGTTCTCTGTTTGTTTCTTTTAGCTTTGCTTTTAGATTCCTAGGTTTTTATTCGTTCTTTTACCTTTTTCCTTTCGGAAATAAATAAAAGCGCGGTGGCGACTCTGTGTACATCGAGTGAAGTTAATCAATAGCTTACACTCACGATTTTACCGCTACAGAAAAGTGGCGACTCTGCTGGGGAGTAATCTCTAAGTGGATTCGGCCTACTTTGATTTATTTACTGCTTTGGTTTGATTTGTTTGTTATTTGGTTGTTCTGTTTCGGTTGGTGATCCTCTGTGTGAGATAGATTCTAACCCGGATCTGAGTGAAACTTATGATAGGACGGAGATATTCGAAGCGATAAGCGATGGAATAGTCCAAAGCTATATCAATTTGATAATCTCCACTCGGTTAGGCTCTCTTGGACTATCAATGTCATGACGAGTAATCGTACGTGGCATTATTTTCCGACCTTGAGCTGATCATACTGAGGACCGTAGAACCCTTAACCCATCCAAGCCAATTTAGGAACGTAGTGCGGAAGCTGTCTGGGTGTAAACCTAAGGCAGTTGTCACACGATACTACACTCAGACGAGGTCTATTTTAAGAATGTTATCGATTGGGGAGTAATCCAACGTACCGATAATATTCTAAAGATGGTTGTTAACTCCGGGAACCTCTGTTAGCACGCTTTTGGTTTTCTGCAGGTACAATGAAGACAAAACCTTAGTACTTACCTGTGTGGGTTGGTGTTCTGTTACCTTGACTTCATGCTCGTGACTCGGAACCTAAGCCCGTGTGCCTTGTGTGATCTTATTTGTGTTTGTTGCATACATGCCATCATACATTCATGAGCATTGTTCGTAATATTTCAAAGGACTTATAAGGAACTTTTGCAAAATTTCAGATGTCCATGGCTATGACTTTTGAAAGGAGGAACATAAAGAAGTACACCTTCAAGAATCCTAATGTTGTAGAGTTGAGAAAGCTAGGAGCTTTGGTTGTTGATACCCAAGAGTTCCGAAGATGTCATGGGAAGCTTTTGTATATGTTGGACACCGATGTACCTGAGGGGATTCTCCCTACTTTAGCTCAGTTTTATGATCCGTTGCATCATTGTTTCACTTTTCCGGATTATCAGCTTGTGCCGACTTTGGAGGAGTATTCTCATTGGTTAGGTTTGCCTATTATGGACAAGGAGTTTCTTTTCACTGGTTTAGAGAAGGAGCTTACTATCAAGGTCATCGCCAAAGCACTTTTTCTTAAGGAATCCAATCTTAATGGGAAGTTTCTTCCAAAGGGGAGTGTTCGTGGTATTAATGCTAAGTTCTTGATGGGAAAAGCTTCTACTTCACTTACTTTGGGTCATAAGGATGAATTTGAGGCTATTCTTGCTTTGCTTATTTACGGGATTGTCTTGTTTCCGAACTTGGATGGTATTGTGGATGAGAATGCTATTCAGATCTTCTTGAAGAAGAACCTGGTGCCTACCTTGCTTGGAGATATGTATCATGCTTTTCACTATAGGACTTCCAAAGGTGACGGAGAGATTATATGTTGTGCGCCTCTTCTTTATAGGTGGTTTATTTCGCACCTACCAAAGTCAGATGTCTTTAAGGACAATAGAGAGAATCGAAGATGGTCTCAAAGGTTGATGTCACTTTCTCATAAGGACATGACATGGTATAGTTCTCATTATGACACTGGAGTTCTTATTGATAGTTGTGGAGAATTTCCTAATGTACCTCTTCTTGGTACACGTGGGGGAATTAGCTACAACCCCATTTTGGCTAGACGACAGTTCAGTTATTGTTTGAAGGACATTCCAAACAATCTTTCCTTATCCCGTTTCTTCTTTCTTAATGGTGCTGATCATATAGAGATGAAGAAAAGGATTGCTCACTCTTGGCATACTGTTCACCGGAAAGAGAAGGGTCAGTTGGGAAGACAACACTTTCCTCCTTCCGAATGTTATATTCAGTGGGTTCGATCTAGAGCTTCCAAGCTCAAGATGCCTTATCCACCTGAGGAGCCTATGTTTCCCATATTGCCATTGTCTGCTTTTCTACCTCCCGTTGATGAGAAGGTGGCTCTTCAAGCAGAGTTAAACAAGATGAAAAGAGAGAAAGAAGAATGGCTATTTGAGAGGATTACTATGCAGGAGCAGCTGAAGGAGAAGGATGATCTCATTGAGCTACTTGAGCGACGTGTCACGAAGAGGCCGAGAGAGGATTTATTTTCCTCTAGTACTCCATCTACTATTCCTCCTACTTCCGGTGCTTGGAAGGCCATTGTCGACAAGTTGGTGAAAGATAAGGAAGATGTGGAAGATCGGTACAAGAAAGAGATCAAGAGAATTCGCATGAAGTATCAGCCAGGATTCGGGACTTCTTCGGATACGATTCCCTAGGCCTAGTTTACTTTTGCTCTCTTGTATTAGGATTATTGATGTTTGTACTTCACTTGTAATCCTCACTTTGATCTTAATAAGAATGAGTTTTTAAGTATTTCAAAAATGTTTCTTTATGAATATTGCAAGTTATCTTATAATCCTTTGAAATATTTGCATTTGCATACGCATAACATGCATCATATCCGCATTTGCCTTGCTTTTTGAGTGTTCTCCAGGGATCTTATATTGTTTCTTGGTCTTCATTCAGTTCTCCTGTCAAGCTGACTCACCGATTCGATACTCGAGCTAATCGGAGAAGAGTGATGGAAACTTTGCAACAAGAAAATGGCGAGCTGCGCGAAGAGGTTACTTATCTGAGGGAAAGCTTGGAAAGAGTTTATGCTAGGATGGAAAGTTTGGTGGCTGCTCAGAATTAGCCACCTCCTAATTCTCCTGTTCAGAATACTGTCATCTCCGAGATTGTTACCGCATCAATTCCTGTTGAGACTGTTATTTCTCCTCGCTATCGTATGCCTGCTAGCACACCTTGGGGCATGCCAGTTGATTTTATTCCTGCTGGATATCGTCCTCCTCATCATCCTGAGACTGCTACATTTAATACTCTCCCACCACCAGTGTGGACTACTCTTCCTCCAATTGTGACTACTGCACCGCCTGTGGTGCACGCTATTCCGCAACATGATGAAATGATTTACCATGCTGAACCCAGTGAAGGTGCTGGAGTGGCTGAAAGACTTGATGACTTCCAAGGATGCTTTGTTGAGATCCAGAGAGAGATGAGAGCTTTGAAGCACAAGGATTTGTTCGGAAAAGATGCTTATGACCTTTGTCTGGTCCCTAATGTTAAAGTTCCTTACAAATTCAAGCTGCCTAAGTTTGAGAAGTACAAAGGCAACACTTGTCCGTTGAATCATTTGACGATGTATGCAAGAAAGATGTCTGCTCAGACTGATAATGATAAGCTGTTGATTCACTATTTCTAGGACAGTTTGACCGGTGCACCCATGAGGTGGTATATGAGTCTGGATAATAGCCAAATCAAGACCTTCAATGATTTGGGAGAAGCTTTTGTGAGGCAGTACAAGTACAACGTTGATATGGCGCCAGATAGAGATCAACTTCGTGCTATGTCCCAGAAGGATAAGGAGACTTTTAAAGAATATGCGCAGAGATGGCGAGAGTTGGCAGCCCAGATTGTTCCTCCGCTGGAAGAAAAAGAAATGACGAAGATCTTCTTGAAGACTTTGGGTTCTTTTTATTATAAGAGGATGATAGCAAGCGCTCATTCCGATTTCACTGAGATGGTGAGCATGGGGATGCGTTTAGAAGAAGGTGTCCGTGAGGGACGGTTAAGTCAAGAGAATAGTAATGGCTCAAGCTCTAGAAGGTTCAACTTTGGGAAAAAGAAAGAAAATGAGACTAATGCAGTATCCCGTGAAAGTTATAGAAGACCTCACAGTCGTGGGAATCACCATTCGCAGCATGTAGCTTCTGTAACACCGATGATTAACGTGGCTCCAACTGTGCCAGCGGTTCCAAAGTACCAACCTCGTTATCAGCAACCTTTTGTGCAACAAGGTGGTAATCAACAAGCTCGGGCTAAGCCGAGTTTTGATCCTATTCCAATGCCGTATGCAGACTTGCTTCCATCCTTGATTGCGAAGAATCTTGTGCAAACTCGTCCTCCACCTCCAGTTCCAGAGACTATTCCATGGTGGTATAAGCCAGAGGCTCGTTGTGCTTTTCATCAAGGTGCCCCAGGGCATGATGTTGAGAATTGTTATCCACTGAAGTTTGAAGTATAGAAATTGATGAGGAACAATGTTCTGTATTTTAATGATGTTAATCCAAATGTGCAGAAGAATCTGTTGCCGAAGCATGGTAATGTGTCTGTGAATATGGTTGATGGTTGTCCTGGTTTGTTCAAAATATATGAGGTCCGTCATATTCGAAGATCTCTGGTTGAGATGCATGCTTTCTTAAGTGAATATCACGATATTGATCATGATTATGCTGGATGTTGTATCTGCTCGGTGAATCCTCGTGGTTGCGTGATTGTTAAAAGAGATATTCAAAAGATGATGGATGATAAGTTGATCGAAGTGATAGCGAAAAGAGATGAATATGAAAATGAAATGAATGTTATTATGCCTCAGTTCAATCTTCCTGAGAGAACTGCTCCTGAAAGGGTGGTTATTTCTTTTGATAGTCGCAAAAATGTTGTTACTCCATTGGTGATTAATGTGCCTGGTCCAATGCCTTATGAGTCTGATAAAGCTGTTCTGTACCGGTATAATGCTACGATGATAGAAAATGGTAGGGAAGTTGCTCTTCCTACTCCAAAGTTTGTTGTTAACATTGCTGATGTGACAAAGGTCACTCGAAGTGGTAGAGTGTATGCTTCAGACCCTCCGAAGAGAGTTGAAGACACAAGTGCAAGTCAGCGGATTATGGATGTTGTTGCTCAATCGGGCCAATCTGGTAATAGTGAAGATGAGGTGCTAAAGTTGATAAAGAAGAGTGAGTATAACATTACTGAGCAGTTATTGCAGACTCCATCGAAGATATCAGTTTTATCACTCTTGATGAGTTCTGAGGCTCATAGGCAGTCTTTGCAGAAGATTCTGGATCAAGCTTATGTTGACCATGATGTGACTGTTGATCAATTTGATAGTATTGTGGCTAATATCACGTCATGCAACAATTTAAGCTTCTGTGATGATGATTTGCCTGAAGAAGGAAGAAATCATAACTTGGCTTTGCACATTTCGGTGAATTGTCAAGAAGATGCTATGTCCAAGGTGCTAGTTGATACCGGGTCGTCTCTGAATGTTATGCCAAAATCGACTTTGTCAAAGCTTGCGTTTCAAGGTGCTCCCATTAGACACAGTGGGATTATTGTAAAAGCGTTTGACGGGTCGAAGAAGACAGTAATTGGTGAAGTGGATCTTCCTATTCTTATTGGACCGTTTATATTCAAGATTACTTTTCAAGTAATGGATATACGTCCCGCATACAGTTGTCTCCTCGGAAGACCCTGGATCCACGAGGCAGGAGCTGTGACATCCACTCTTCATCAGAAGCTGAAGTTTGTGAGAGAAGGGAAATTGGTGACCATTGAAGGTGAAAGGGCGATGCTTGTGAGCAATTTGTCTTCTTTTTCCTATATTGATGCTGAGGAAGAGGTGGGAACTTTGTTTCAAGCTCTTTCTGTTGTGAATAATGTTTCTAAGAAGAATGCCATGCCCATGTCTTCTTTCAAGGATGCTATGCGAGTGCTGGAAGCTGGTCAGTCTGATGGTTGGGGATAAGTCATTGATGTTGTCGACAACAAGGAAGGTTTTGGTATCGGCTTTGTACCAGGTGTGGTTATTAATGACCCAAAGACTATTCAAGAAGGTTTTCGAAGTGCTGGATTTATCAACAATCATTCCGCTGCTGCCATCATTGAAGATGATGAAGACGAAGAAATGCCTGACTTTGTTACGCATGGAAAGATTTTCCAGAACTGGATTGCTGTTGATGTTCCTTTTATTGTTCATTCCTCAAAGTAATTTGTTTTTATTTTCTTTCAAAAAATCCTTTCACTCTGCCCAAGGTGAAAGTGATGTTTGTCGGGCTTTGTTTCAAATTTTATCATCATCAATAAAATATTATTTTGTTATTTCCATATGTGTTTTTCATTTTTGCTTTATTCTGAAAAATGGTAACATAAAAAAACCCAAAATAATAATAATTGTTTATCTGCATATCGTTTGCACTTTTGTTCATATTCTAAAATAAAAATAAAATCATTGTGCAGATTGATTGATAAACCCATTGAAAACAATGATCCTATGCCCTCTCCCAACTTTGAATTCCCTGTGTTTGAAGCTGAGGAAGAGGATGTTGAAGAGATTCCAGATGAAATTTCTCGGTTGCTTGAGCACGAGGAGAAGATTATTCAGTCTCATGGAGAGTCTATAGAGATGGTCAACTTGGGTTCTGAAGATGAAATGAAAGAAGTCAAAGTTGGAGCATTGCTTGGTCCTGATGTTAAGAAGAGGATTGTTGAGCTTCTCAGAGAGTATGTTGATGTATTTGCTTGGTCTTATCAAGACATGCCAGGTCTTGATACTGATATTGTGGAGCATAGATTGCCTTTGAAGTCTGAATGTCCACCTGTGAAGCAGAAGCTGAGAAGAACTCATCCCAACATGGCAGTAAAAATCAAAGAGGAGGTTCAAAAGCAGATTGATGCAGGTTTTCTTGTGACGTCAACTTATCCTGAATGGGTGGCCAATATCGTTCATGTTCCGAAGAAAGACGGAAAAGTCTGAATGTGCGTTAATTACAGGGATTTGAACAAAGCCAGTCCGAAAGATGATTTTCCATTGCCACACATTGATATGTTGGTAGATAATACAACTAAGTTTGATGTGTTCTCTTTTATGGACGGATTTTCCGGTTATAATTGTAGATGTTTAGAATTGGCAGAATTTTTGACCAACAAGAAATGTTGAATTCAGTTCAGGATGTCCTATCAGATGTTGGGACATTATCAAACAGAGTAGAAGTAAATGAACTTAATTCAGGATGTCACACCAGATGTTGGGACATTGTGTTAATGATTTAAGTTCAGTTTTTCAGGATGTCCCAACAGATGTTGTGACATCTCAAACCCGCTACCAGAATTAATTAATGACTAACAGAACTGAGTAAATTAAGGAAAGTTATCTGGAATTAATTATGGATGGACAAAACAGACTAAGGCGTATCTGTAGGGAGTGTTGTTATGAGACTTCAGCATAATCAGAATAATTGAATCACCTAGAATCTAGGAAGTAACAAACCCTAATTCAAGGTGGAAGCTGCATGCGTTTCAGGGTTGGATAAACCTACAGAAAGCCCAAAATCCATACACCTATTTAATCAACAGAAACTCTCAGAATTGAGCACAAATTTAAGAAGATAAAATAGGGTGTTTTGTGTTTTAATAGCAGGCTGTTTTTATTGTACCACTTTATGAGCTTTTAAGCAAAAGTGTATTTGTGTCTTGATTGAAACTGTGAAGTAAGATCAAGCTGTTTTTGTTTGAAGTATGACTTCAATTTTATTAAACTTGTAAACAAGATCACTGTGTGATTGAGGGGGAGTGAGTTGGTACTCATATCTAAGTTGTGTCTTAGGTAGAAATTGCATTGGGTAGATATTAAGTGAAAGATTAAACTGGGTGGTTTAAGTCTAGAATTAATATTACTTATAGTGGATTTCCTCCTGGCTTGGTAGCCTCCAGATGTAAGTGTGGTTATACACTGAACTGAACAAATTACTGTGTTGTTTAATTTTCCTGCACTTTAAGTTTTGGTCAAGTGTTTAAACATCTCATTCGGCATCTCATACCTGATCACAGAATTTCAATTGACATCAGAGCAGGCACCCTGCCTGTTTATACTGGGTGAGATCTAGGGAATACAAATTCTGGAAACATGGACAGAGATATAGGATCAGTAAATAGACCACCTATACTGGATGGATCTAATTATGACTACTGGAAGCCAAGAATGATTGCATTCTTAAGATCACTTGACAATAGGGCCTGGAAAGCAGTCAACAATGGATGGGAACATCCTGTCCAAGACACCAAAGATGGAGCAAAAGTGTTGAAACCTGAAGAAGAATGGAGTAAGGAGGAAGAAGATTCAGCACTTGGCAACTCCAAGGCCTTAAATGCTTTATTCAATGGCATTGATAGGAACATCTTTAGACTTGTGCATCACTGTGAGCTGGCCAAAGATGTTTGGGACACTCTCAAAACAACTCATGAAGGAACATCAAAGGTAAAGATGTCAAGACTTCAACTTCTCACCACCAAGTTTGAAAACTTGAGAATGAAGGAAGATGAGACAATTCATGAATTCTACATGAACATCTTAGAAATAGCCAATACTTCTGGAGCCTTGGGAGAAAAGATGACTGATGAAAAGCTTGTAAGAAAGATTCTCAGATCTTTGCCAAAAAGATTTGACATGAAGGTCACAGCAATAGAAGAAGCTCAAGACATATGCACAATGAAAGTTGAAGAGCTCATTGGTTCCCTTCAAACTTTTGAGATGGGAATGAATGACACAATTGTAAAGAAGAACAAAAGCATAGCCTTAATGTCAAATACAAATAAAGAAGAAGAAAATGATGAATCAGAAACTGATGAAAACTTATCAGAAAACATTGCTATGCTTGGAAGACAGTTCAAAAAGATTCTCAGAAGAATGGAAGACAAGTCCAGACCAAGTGGAAGATACACAAATTCTTCTGAGAACAAAAGACCTTATGATGCTAATAGAAGGTCAAATTATGATGAAAAGACCAGTCAAGAAAAAGGAATTAAATGCCATGGATGTGAAGGATATGGTCACATCAGGAATGAATGTCCTACCTATTTAAAAAGGCAAAAGAAAGGTCTCTCTGTAACCTGGTCTGATGAAGACTCAGGAGGTGATTCAGAAGAAGAATCAGCTAAGCACATCACTGCTCTAGCTGGATTATGTGAATCTGAAAGTGAATCCAATGATGGGGAGCTTACTTTTGAAGAACTTGAGCAATCATACAGAGAACTAGTCAAAAGAAGCACTGAAATATGCAGGGAGAGTATAAAGCTAAAGAAGCAGATTGAAGCACTAAAGGATGAAAAAGCAAGTGATCTAGAGATCATTGACACCTTGAAAAGTGAAGTAAGTCTTCTCAACTCCAAGTTGGAACATATGTCCAAATCTGTTAGAATGCTGAACAGTAGCTCAAGCACACTGGATGTTATTCTCAACAACAATAAGCATTCAGGGGATAAAAGTGGACTGGGATTTAACAAAGTTCATAAGGTTGAAGCTAGCTCTAGCAAAAATACTTCAAAGTCCATACAGTCAAACAAGATGTCCCAACAGATGTCTCAACATCCTGAAAAGAACATAATGAAGAAGAAGTATCAAAGATGGAGATGTCATCATTGTGGAAGATTTGGACATATCAAACCTCATTACTATAAGTTGCATGGATATCCAAATCAGATGTATCAGCAACCTCCTAAGCAGAAGATAGAAGTTACCAAGAAAGTGCTGCATAGACATCAAAGAGATCAGCAACCCCCTAAGCAGAAGACAGAGGTCATCAAGAAGGTATGGAGACCAAAAGCTAGTCTTCATGCTGATCAAAGCCACATGCCCAAGAACAAGATCAACAAACAACCTTGGAGCTCTACTGATGAACAATGCACAGGGCAGAGGTATCAAAAGAAATCTCAACACAAATGGTCAAAGAAAGGTGTTGCATATATAGCTCATACATCACTCAGAGTATCAGCTAAGGAAGACTGGTACTTTGACAGTGGATGTTCAAGACACATGACTGGATTGAAGAATCTGCTAGTAGATTTAAAGTCATATTCATCCAGATATGTAACCTTTGGAGATGGAGCTAAAGGAGAAATCAAGGGAGTTGGGACCTTGGACTGTCCAGATGTACCAAGACTAGATGATGTGCTGCTGGTTAAAGGTTTAACTGCTAACCTGATCAACATAAGTCAATTATGTGATCAAGGGTACAGTGTAAACTTTACCAAAACTGAATGCATAGTGTCTAACAAAGAACAAAAGGTTGTCATGAAAGGAGCCAGATCTAAAGACAACTGTTACATGTGGGAACCTCAAGACTTCAGTCTCACTTCAACTTGCTCTTTAGCTAAAGAAGAAGAAGTGAAACTATGGCACCAAAGACTAGGTCATCTTTATTTCAGAGGCATAAATAAAATCATATCTATGGATGCTGTGAGAGGTATTCCTAAACTGAAGATTGATGATGGCAAAATATGTGGTGAATGTCAAATAAGCAAGCAAACCAAGATGTCCCATCCAAAGCTCCAACATCTGACAACTTCCAAAGTTTTGGAATTATTGCATATGGATCTTATGGGACCTATGCAGGTTGAGAGCCTTGGTGGTAAGAGGTATGCCTATGTGGTGGTTGATGACTTTTCAAGGTATACATGGATAAATTTCATCAAAGAAAAGTATGATGTATTTGATGTATTCAAAGACTTATGCCAAAGAATACAAAGGGAAAAAGCCAACTGTGTGATCAGAATAAGAAGTGATCATGGAAAAGAATTTGAGAACCAAAAATTCTTAGATTTCTGTTCTTCAGAAGGAATCAATCATGAATACTCTTCACCAATCACTCCTCAACAGAATGGGATTGTTGAGAGGAAGAATAGAACTATTCAAGAATCAGCAAGAGCTATGATCCATGCTAAAAAGTTACCTTTGTACTTCTGGGCTGAAGCTATGAACACAACTTGTTACATCCATAACAGAGTTACTCTAAGGAAAGGAACTTTGTCCATAATCTATGAAGTCTGGAAGGGCAGAAAACCCACAGTTAAGTACTTCCATGTGTTTGGAAGTAACTATTATATTCTGGCAGATAGGGAGCAAAGAAGAAAAATGGATCCTAAAAGTGATGAAGGGATTTTTCTTGGATACTCTATAAACAGCAGAGCATATAGAGTATTTAATTCTAGAACCAAGGTTATCATGGAGTCCATAAATGTGATAATTGATGATTCTCCTACAGATGTTCCAGAAGATGTTGGAACATCTGCTGATATCAAAACTGAAGCTGAAGAAAAGAGTGATCATTTTGACTTCACTCAAACTGATGCAAGGACAGAACAATCCAGCAAACCTCCATCCATCAGAATCCAGAAGGATCATCCCAAAGATTTGATAATTGGTGATCCCAACAGAGGTGTAAGCACTAGATCAAGAGAAGTGATTTCAGGTTCCTGTTTTGTTTCAAAAATAGAACCTAAAAACATCAAGGAAGCTCTTACTGATGAATACTGGATTTGTGTTATGCAAGAGGAATTAGGTCAATTCACAAGGAATGAAGTGTGGAACCTTGTTCCTAGACCTGATGACATAAATGTGATTGGAACTAAATGGGTGTATAAGAATAAGTCAAATGAGCAAGGAGTTGTTACAAAGAACAAAGCTAGACTTGTAGCTCAAGAATACACACAAATTGAAGGAGTAGACTTTGATGAAACCTTTGCACCAGTAGCAAGGCTTGAATCAATCAGACTACTTTTGGGAATTGCTTGTATCTTAAAGTTCAAGCTATTTCAAATGGATGTGAAGAGTGCCTTTTTAAATGGATATCTTAATGAAGAGGTATATGTAGAACAGCCTAAAGGATTTGTTGATCCAAGCTGTCCAAATCATGTATACAAACTAAAGAAGGCTCTTTATGGTCTGAAGCAAGCTCCAAGAGCATGGTATGAAAGGCTGACTACTTTTCTTATCAAGCAAGGGTACAGGAAAGGTGGAATTGACAAAACCTTGTTTGTTAAAGATGAAGAAGGAAATGTCATGATTGCTCAAATATATGTAGATGACATTGTTTTTGGTGGGATGTCAGAAAGGATGGTGAAACATTTTGTCAATCAGATGGAATCTGAATTTGAAATGAGCCTAGTAGGAGAATTAACCTACTTTCTTGGACTGCAAATAAAGCAAATGGAGGACTCCATGTTCATTTCCCAAAGCAAGTATGCTAAGAACATAGTCAAGAAATTTGGGATGGACAGTGCTACTCATAAGAGAACTCCTGCCCCCACACATTTAAAGCTGACTAAAGATGACAAGGGTGAGAATGTAGATCAAAGCCTATACAGAAGTATGATTGGAAGCTTGTTATATCTGACTGCTAGCAGACCAGACATAGCATTTGCAGTAGGTGTATGTGCAAGATATCAAGCTGATCCAAAAGTTAGTCATCTTAACCAAGTCAAGAGAATTCTGAAATATGTTAATGGTACTTGTGACTATGGCATAATGTACTTTCATGGATGCAAACCAATTCTCATTGGCTTCTGTGATGCTGATTGGGCTGGAAGTGCTGATGACAGAAAAAGCACTTCAGGAGGATGCTTCTTTCTAGGAAACAATTTGATTTCTTGGTTCAGTAAGAAACAAAATTGTGTATCCTTATCTACTGCTGAAGCTGAATATATTGCAGCTGGAAGCAGTTGTTCACAGTTGGTTTGGATGAAGCAAATGCTCACTGAGTACAATGTCCCACAAGATGTCATGACATTGTACTGTGACAACTTAAGTGCTATTAACATATCAAAGAATCATATCCAACATAGCAGGACCAAGCATATTGATATCAGGCACCATTTCATCAGAGATCTTGTAGAAGAAAAAGTGATCTCATTGGAACATGTAGCTACAAATCTGCAATTGGATGATATATTTACTAAAGCCTTGGATGCTACACAATTTGAAAACCTAAGGGGTAAATTGGGAATCTGTTTGTGTGAAATTTAGCAGTTATGGAGATGTGCCAACATGTCATATGACATCGTGTGGCATGATCACCAGATGGCAACACTAGTCTGGTCAAGCACCTTGTGTATTCCACTCCTAGAAATTCTCCAAGTAACGACTCTTATAAGAATATCAGCTCACATTCAGCTATTCATCTTCTTAGCATTCTCTCACAACAACTTGTTTGCTATAGCTAACTCTCTGATATCATCAAACTCATCCAATCTCAATCTTTTTCTTCACCACATTCTCAAAATGGCTCATCACCAAAACCCTAACATCTCTGAAGAAATCCTCAACAAGGAAGATGTGGTGCATGCAACCCCCATTTCTGTGGTACCCATGGATTCAACTCCAATGGACGAAATCAGAGGAAGTGTTCCTCTTGCTCAAAAGCCAAGAACTCCTAAAAGGACAAAGGACCCTATTTTCAGCAAGGCCAAAGGCATACCTTCACCATCAAACACCACTCCAAAAGCTTCTGAATACGTGGATGATTCCATAAAGGAGTTGGTAAACAGGATCCTATCTGAGCAAAGAGTGGTAAGTGGCATATCTATCCCTCTGAACACCATGCCAGCTCCACAAGAAGATCAACAAACTCAGGCTGAAAAGGACACTCCTGCTCAACAGGATGTCCCAATAGATGTTGAACCTTCTGAAGACCAGCAAAAGGTCTCATCTGATACTGTTGATGATACATCTGAGGACCAGAAAAAGGCCTCCACTGATAGTGATGAAGAAGCATCTGAGGACCAGCACAAGGCCTCCACTGAAGAGCAAATCTCTGTTGATCCACCAGCTGAAGAGGAGACTGCTCAACCTCCTCCTGTTGTGAACCTAGAGCATGATTCTGATACAGAAATCATTGCTTCTGTAAACCCTAGCATAGCCAAAAGGCTTAGGACTAGGAAAGAAAAGATGAATGCAGGACATGCAATTCCTGAGAAGAAGCAAGCTACACCAAAGAAGGACAAAGCTAAAGTTGCCTTTGGTCCTACAAAACAATGGAGCAAGGTGCAAACACAAAAGAGGAAAGTTGTCACTCCTCCAGATTCAGATCTTGAAGAAGATGTCTCAACATCTCCTTCAAAGAAGAAACCAGCACCCTCAAGGTCATCAACTGCTGTTCCAGAAGCTCCTTTGGACAACATCTCCTTTCATCATGTTTCAAGTGTGAATAGATGGAAGTTTGTTTATCAAAGATGGGTAGCACTTGAAAGAGAGCTGAGCAGTAATGCACCTGAGTGCACAGAATTAATTGATCTCATTTCTTCTGCTGGCCTTTTCAAAACTGTCTCCAACTTCTCTCCTTGCTATGAGCTGCTTGTCAAGGAATTCATAGTCAACCTCCAAGAAGATTGTGCTAATGGTAAGTCTGATGACTTTAGAAAAGTATATGTAAGAGGAAGGTGTGTAGAATTCTCTCCTAGGATTATCAACCACTACCTTGGAAGAGAATCTGATGGTCCAAATGAGTTAGGGAAGACTGATAACCAGGTTTGCAAGGTTATCACTGCTAATCAGGTCAAAGCTTGGCCAGTTAAAGGGAAGCTCTCAGTTAGCATGCTGACAAGGAAGTATGCCCTGTTGAATAGGATCGGCACTGCAAACTGGGTACCTACCAACCATACATCCTCAATATCAACTGGATTGGGCAGGTTCATATATGCTGTGGGCACCCAAACAAAGCTGGATTATGGAGCTTATATATTTGATCAGACATTGAAGCATGCTGGATCATCTGCAACTAAGCTGCCAATTGCCTTCCCTTCCTTGCTGTGTGGAATAATGCTGAGTCAGTATCCTGGTATCCTCACTGAGAAGGACACAATTTGCAAAAGAGAAAGCCCTCTGGCCTTCCACTACAAGCTGTTCTTGAGTCATCATGCAGCTGATGTTGAAGCTCCCTCTGGGACATCTGCTGGTCCTTCAAAGGCAAAATCTCCAATCTCTAAAGCTGCCTTGATTGCTGAGCTGAAGATCACATGCAAAGAACTGGATGCAAGGAAGCAGAAGCTTGAGGAGATTATCCAAAGGCTGGAGATTGAAGAAAGTGCTCAGAAAGCTGCTGCTTCTGATGAGGAGACTGAGGAAGAGGAAGAAACTGACTATGAGGAGTCTGAGTGAAAAAATGTATGTGAGGAAAATGTAATGACTGCTGCATTGTAATTTTAAAATAGTAGCTTTGGCCCCAAATTTATGTCTAACAAGGGGGAGAACAAGAACAACAACAACAATGTATAATGCTGTTTGGTTATTAATGAAAAACCTCTGTTTGCTTCTGAACTAAATCTGTGATGTTAATGAAAAATTTCTGTTGCAACAAGACTGAATACATGTATGTTTGAGGGGGAGTAAACTCACACATGACTCAACAGAAAAGAATTGCTATACTCTGATAAAAGAACTTCTGCTGCACTCTGATAACCAGAAAAATATGTTAGCCAAAAATTAGCCAAAGGGGGAGTTTGTAGATGTTTAGAATTGGCAGAATTTTTGACCAACAAGAAATGTTGAATTCAGTTCAGGATGTCCTATCAGATGTTGGGACATTATCAAACAGAGTATAAGTAAATGAACTTAATTCAGGATGTCACATCAGATGTTGGGACATTGTGTTAATGATTTAAGTTCAGTTTTTCAGGATGTCCCAACAGATGTTGTGACATCTCAAACCTGCTACCAGAATTAATTAATGACTAACAGAACTGAGTAAATTAAGGAAAGTTATATGGAATTAATTATGGATGGACAAAACAGACTAAGGCGCATCTGTAGGGAGTGTTGTTATGAGACTTCAGCATAATTAGAATAATTGAATCACCTAGAATCTAGGAAGTAACAAACCCTAATTCAAGGTGGAAGCTGCATGCGTTTCAGGGTTGGATAAACCTAAAGAAAGCCCAAAATCCATACACCTATTTAATCAACAGAAACTCTCAGAATTGAGCACGAATTTAAGAAGATAAAATAGGGTGTTTTGTGTTTTAATAGCAGGCTGTTTTTAGTGTACCACTTTATGAGCTTTTAAGCAAAAGTGTATTTGTGTCTTGATTGAAACTGTGAAGTAAGATCAAGCTGTTTTTGTTTGAAGTATGACTTCAATTTTATTAAACTTGTAAACAAGATCACTGTGTGATTGAGGGGGAGTGAGTTGGTACTTATATCTAAGTTGTGTCTTAGGTAGAAATTGCATTGGGTAGATATTAAGTGAAAGATTAAACTGGGTGGTTTAAGTCTAGAATTAATATTACTTATAGTGGATTTCCTCCTGGCTTGGTAGCCTCCAGATGTAAGTGTGGTTATACACTGAACTGAACAAATTACTGTATTGTTTAATTTTCCTGCACTTTAAGTTTTGGTCAGGTGTTTAAACATCTCATTCGACATCTCATACCTGATCACAGAATTTCAATAATCAAATAAAGATGGCTCCCGAAGACATGGAAAAGACCACATTTATTACACCATGGGGAACATTCTGCTACAGAGTGATGCCCTTTGGATTGAAGAATGCTGGTGCGACGTACCAAAGAGCTATGACTACACTTTTCCATGATATGATGCACAAAGAAATCGAAGTATATGTTGATGATATGATCACCAAGTCGAGGACTGAAGAGGATCATGTTGAACATTTGCTGAAGTTGTTTCAAAGGTTAAGGAAGTATAAGCTTCGTCTGAATCCGAACAAGTGCACATTTGGTGTACGTTCTGGAAAGTTGCTAGGTTTCATTGTCAGCCAAAAAGGCATCGAAGTTGATCCTGATAAAGTAAAAGCTATTCAGGAAATGCCTGCTCCAAGAACCGAAAAGCAAGTAAGAGGATTCTTGGGCCGTTTGAATTATATTTCGAGGTTTATTTCTCACATGACTGCCACATGTGCTCCAATTTTCAAGCTGCTTCGAAAAGATAAAGGTTGTGACTGGACAAATGATTGTCAGAAGGCGTTTGAAAGTATCAAAGAATATCTACTTGAACCTCCTATCTTGTCTCCTCCGGTGGAAGGTAGACCAATGATCATGTACTTGACTGTGTTGGAAGATTCCATGGGTTGTGTGCTTGGTCAGCAAGATGAATCTGGAAGAAAAGAATATGCAATTTACTACTTGAGTAAGAAATTCACTGATTGTGAGTCTCGGTACTCCATGCTTGAAAAAACTTGTTATGCCTTAGCTTGGGCTGCAAAGCGTCTTCGCCAGTATATGCTGAATCATACAACTTGGTTGATCTCTAAAATGGATCCAATCAAGTATATCTTTGAAAAGCCTGCTTTGACTGGGAGGATTGCTCGTTGGAAAATGTTATTATCAGAATATGATATTGAGTACCGAGCTCAAAAAGCTATAAAAGGTAGTATCTTGGTTGACCATTTGGCACATCAACCGATTGATGATTACCAACCAATCAAGTTTGATTTTCCAGATGAAGATGTGATGTTTTTGAAAGTGAAAGATTGTGATGAACCTTTGATTGAGGAAGGGCCGGAGCCTGGATCTCAATGGGGTTTAGTTTTTGATGGTGCTGTGAATGCATGCAGAAGAGGAATTGGGGCAATGATCATTACTCCCCATGGTTCACATATTCCTTTTGCTGCAAGGTTGACTTTTCCTTGTACCAATAATGAAGCTGAGTATGAAGCCTGCATTATGGGTCTTGAGGAAGCTATTGATTTGAGGATTAAACATCTTGATGTGTATGGTGATTCTGCCTTGGTAATTAATCAGATCCAGGGTGCATGGGTAACTCATCAACCCCACTTGATCCCTTATAGAGATTATGCCAGGAAGATATCAACTTTCTTCACTAAAGTTGAGTTTCATTATGTTACTCGTTATGAGAATCAGATGGCGGATGCTTTAGCAACTATAGCTTCTATGATAAAAGTGCACCAGTGGAATGATGTTCCCATGATCAGTGTGATGCGACTTGAAAGACCAGCTCATGTGTTTGCAGTTGAAGAGGTCCATGATGACAAGCCTTGGTATCACGATATTAAATGTTTTCTCCAGAGTCAGGAATACCCGCTTGGGGCATCTGATAAAGATAAGAGGACCTTGAGGAGATTGGCAGGCAATTTCTTCTTGAATGAAAATGTGCTTTATAAGAGAAATTTCGACATGGTCTTGCTCAGATGCGTGGATAGACACGAAGCAGACATGTTGATGAAAGAAATTCATGAAGGATCTTTTGGAACTCATGCCAATGGGCATTTAATGGCTAAAAAGATGTTGAGAGCAGGTTACTATTGGCTGACAATGGAATCTGATTGTTGCAAGTATGTGAAAAAGTGCCATAAGTGTCAAGTGTATGCTGATAAGATTCATGTGCCGCCAACTTATCTCAATGTGATTTCTTCCCCATGGCCTTTCTCTATGTGGGGAATTGATATGATTGGCATGATTGAACCCAAGGCTTTGAATGGACATCGTTTTATTCTTGTGGCAATTGACTACTTCACCAAGTGGGTGGAAGCGGCATCGTATGTTAATGTGACCAAGCAAGTTGTGGTTCGGTTTATCAAGAACAACATTATCTGCAGATATGGTGTTCCGAACAGAATTATTACTGATAATGGTTCGAACTTGAATAATAAGATGATAAAAGAGCTTTGTGAAGATTTCAAGATTCAACACCATAATTCCTCTCCTTATAGACCGAAGATGAATGGGGCTGTTGAAGCTGCGAATAAGAACATTAAGAAGATCATTCAAAAGATGGTTGTGACGTACAAGGACTGGCATGAGATGCTCCCTTTTGCTTTGCATGGGTATCGTACATTTGTCCGCACTTCAACAGGGGCAACCCCTTTCTCACTTGTTTATGGTACAGAAGTAGTGCTCCCCGTCGAAGTTGAGATCCCATCAATGAGAGTTCTGATGGAAGCCAAGTTGACTAAGGCTGAATGGTGTCAGAGTAGATTTGATCAGTTGAATTTGATTGAAGAAAAGAGAATAACAGCTTTGTGTCATGGTCGGTTGTACCAGCAAAGAATGAAGAAATCTTTTGACAAGAAGGTCAAACCTCGTGTATTCAGAGAAGGCGACCTCGTGCTCAAAAAGATCCAGTCTTTCCTTAAAGATTCTCGGGGCAAGTGGACTCCGAACTATGATGGCCCATATGTTGTTAAGAAAGCCTTCTATGGCGGTTCATTAATTCTTGCAACTATGGATGGTGAGGAGATCACTCGCCCTGTGAATGCGGATGCAGTCAAGAAATACTTCGCCTAAAAAATAAAAGAACAGCTCGCTAAGTTGAAAACCCGAAAGGGCGGCTTAAGCAAAAATGAGCGTCTCGGTGGATTGAAAACCCGAAAGGGCGGTCCAGGCAAAAATTAGAGACAAAAACAGAAATAATTATCCCGGTAGATTGAAAACCCGAAAGGGCAATCTAGGCAAAAGTTAGGGATCATGGCAAGTAACTGCGTCGACAGACTGGATCACTTGTAGCAACCGAGGATTTCAGATTCTATTCCTCAGAAGAATTTCCCATCAAAGATTCTTATTCACTCATCCTTGACTGAAGTTTCGGACACAGTGGAGTTCAAAGTTGATAGGGAGCATAGTGATCATTGTATCTCAATGTAGCCCTTTTCCATGTATTTACCATTTTTCAAACTTGTAATGATCCATGGAGTCATGCCATTTTGCTGACTACCATTCTATCAATGAATTTGAGCTTTTATCCAATTGTTTGCAATTCTTTATATTGTTTCTGTTTACAAAATTTCAATTTATTGTTGATGATGATTTTTGAAACAAATTTAATAAATTTAATTTTTGAAGATTTTAAAAACATTTTTCTTTTGATATATGAACAAAGAAAGGATATCGATAGTGATTCCAAGGATGTTAAAGTCTGGATATGTGTAGCTAGTCTCTCCCAAAGCAGGGTTTGATTCGGTTGTGTCCATGCGAAGTTCCTGGATAGTCTTGACAGATTGATGTTAATGATGTTAGTTCCCCAACAATAAGCATGAATGGAGATTGTATGTATTCCCCAGAAGAGTTGTTGGAAAGAATATTCTTAAGAATCCCTAGCTGAGTTTTGATCTCTTCCTCAGCAAGTTATCTTTAGATTGAGAAGCATTGGGAATCCCCAACTGAACTCTTATTCCTCAGCTTGAATTATTTGCATCCTTGAATATAGAAGTATTGATATAGCAGTCAGTTTAGAGGTTTTCTTTTACCCGATGGTGGGTATTGATTTAAAATCCCTCGTAACTGTATTTTGGCTATGATGTTAACGTCTGATATCCCCATATGGATCCCCAGTAGGTCTGCATGTGTTGATTTCCAGCAGGTTCCTATGTGGTTTTTAGCAGGTCTTGCACTCTATCCCCAAGTGGAACAGGAGTAGTATGACAGTTATTCCTCGTGAAGTTCGATTTTTATCAAGAATACTTCCATCCTCAGCAGATTATTACCCTTTTCTCAGCAGGATGATATCCCTAGCAGACGCTGTCTCATCATGATTTAAGCCTTGTAGTAGGATTTTATTCCTTTGATGGCTTACGATATTCCCCTGCAGATTTCAAGTTGAATCTCCAACATGTTTCCCTGCATTGTTGCCTTGGGATTAGCCGAGTACCCGGTTGTTGTGGTGTTCATGTCACCCGTTTCTTATCTTTATGTCTGTTTTGTCAGCATATTCATAAGCATTTTCATACGCATAAGCATAGCATGGTTTGCTTGCATTCTTGCGTTTATCATTGTTATCTGCTCTTTGGTGTGGACTTTCCCCACAAAGTGTGTGTGTCGTCTTCCTCTCAAGTTTAGAGTGTTGACCATTAAGCAGAAAGAGTTAATCCTTTCTAATTCCCCACTGAGTTTGTTTCTCATGGATGATTTTGATTCAGTTTCCTCCCCAGTTTATTATCTGGATGGAATTTCCCCAGTTGAGATATTTCCTCCTCGGGATGAGTCTTGTTTGACCGTTTCTCTCCAATTTGTTCTTGGATTGAACTTTGGTCCCCTTTTGTAAATATATTGCTTTGGAATTAAGCTATCATTGTTTGATAGTGGGCAACATTTTCTCCAGCTTGAGTATATTTGCTTTGGAATTAAGCTATCAGTAATCGATAGTGGGAAATATTACCAAATTGATCAAGTTCTTTTACTTGTACTCCTACCTAGTAAACCCGGTAGTCGAGATTTCTTCCTCTTACCCAGTAAAAAGGTAATAGAGTCTGTTTTTCCTTGATTGAGCTCCTACCCAGTAAATCAGGTAGTCGAGAATTTTTCTACCCAGTAAATCCGGTAGTCGATATTTCTTCTTCTTATCCAGTAAAAAGGTAATAAAAGTTGTTTTTCTTTGATTGAGTTCCTACCCAGTAAATCAGGTAGTTGATCATACTCCTATCCAGTAAATCGATAGTCGAGTCCTTTATATATCTTACCCAGAAAAAGGTAATGGAGGTTATTCCTCTTTATTTTGCTCCTATATAGTAAATTGATAGTCTAGTCCTTATATTTCTACCCAGTAAACCGGTAGTTGATGATTCTTTTCCAACTCAGTTTTTCTCCATTCTTGGATTCGAATACTTTGTTTGATTGATATTCCTGGAAGGGTGTTGATTTTCCCTGGTTGAATTTTGTATCTTGATTATATCATATCTTTTCCCAAGTGGAGTCTGTTATCCAGTGATTTATTTTCCTGGTAACTCTTTGTTTGTCTGTTGTTGTTTCCCCAGCGGGATTTTCTTCTGTGTCCCCAAGTTTTTGCTTTTCTCTGGTGGTCATATTTTCCCCACAGAGATCTTGGGTTTGCATATCATACTCGTATCATATCATTGTTCTCTTAGGACAAAAATTGGGTTTTCTGTATTTAAGTCTCTCCCATCTTGTAGAGACGAAGATGTCAATCTTCATATCTCCGGATTGAAGAAACTTAAATAGGGGCAGCTGTAACAACCTAATTTTTGCCCTAAGATTTCTTCGCATTTCATCTGCATTTTGCATACAAACAAGATCGCCTGGCTTTCGAGTTTCTTCTCAGATGAGGGTCTATGCTTCGCAGGGGATCACCATTATTTCTTCTTCTTTATATTTGTTTATATTTACTGACTTCTAACCAAAATACAAAAAAATATGTTGTAGTGTTCTTCTTCTTCTCTGTGTTGCAGGTTTACGAGGATAAGACAGTGAATTCAATTCAAATGCGTTTGTTCAGTCACAATTCGATTTCAGATGGATGTTTGAACTAATATTGGTTGCCGTTCCCTAAAGATGAGACTGGCTCAAATGAGGTACAGACGAAAAGAGGGTGTGAGAACACACAGGAGTGAACTCACAGGAAAAGAAAGAGTCGCCAGCTAGGCATTTTTATCCCGGAGGAAAGGTAATGCTGCATAGACCTAGAAAAGATATGGATAAGACGGTCACGAACCAGAGAGACTGAGAAAGGGGTTGGTTACAACCTGGGAAGGTATTAGCACCCAGATTGTCCGCCGTACTCGACGGGATCCACGCTTAAAAGATTTGTGTTTTAAAGGGGTAGTGTCTGTGCAATTTGTGTATCAAGGCTGGAAAGAATGCAAGTGTCAGTGTAAAAGAAATGTGAAGTGTATAAGAGAAGTGTCAGTGTAAGAACAAGAGTGAAATGCTCAAGACCATGAGGCTTAAAGAATAAGGCTGGAAAGAGGGGGAATATACAGAGACTTTTGTTCGATAACTGTTAAGTTATGCCTACGTATCCTCTCGTGCAATGAGGAAGTCAGAACACCGTAGTTCGACCCAAAGAGACTGAAAGATGAATTGACTTGTGAACTGCTTGCTTGTCAATGCTCAAGTGTAAGACCTGTCTGGCTCAGGTGCAAACTGTCTTGCATTAGACGGAAGAAGCAAGTTCTCGCTTATGAGTGAATGGGATGAGAAAAGAATCTCGAAGGAGACGATTATTGTTTGTTTTTGTGTTTTCAGTCTTTTATTGCTTTTGAAAGTTTGTCATAAGTTAATGAGCTTAAGCCTAAAACAATGGATTTAGTAAACTCATCACATCTTCCCTCTGATTAGGGGTAATGGGAATACCTTAAGTGTGAAGTCAGCCTCTCACACTTAATCACCATGGTGTAGGGTTAAGATCATTAACCTACTTGTGATTATTTAGATGTTTTTGGTGTTTTTGTTTAGTGTTAAGTAATGAGGTTAAGCCATAATCAGGGATTAAACAGACTCATTACACCATCCTAATAGAAGGATAATAGATGAGAATGTTTAAGCTGAGGAAAGCTCCTCAACTTAATCCATGATTAAGGATTAATCTCATGACAAAACAAAACCTTTATTAAGTGGGTTTTAGCTAATGATAAGATGATGAAGTGAATTTATGATTTGTAAGACAACTTGAGGGGGACTTGTCCATTAACACTAGGGTTAGTCCTTCTTAACCAATTAAGGAAGAATTAGAACCCTAATGCAAGGCCCAAGTTACAAGCTTGATGTCTTGATGATTATTAGATGAATTGATTAAAGGATTTAAACACATTAAGGGTTTAACACTTAGGATTAAAGTTATACACTCCATCCTAATAGAAGGATGCAGGTACAAGCTTAATCACAAAGCCTTAAAGCCTTTGTGGTTTAGTCC
This sequence comes from Lathyrus aphaca, assembly GCA_963966055.1. Lineage (NCBI taxonomy): Eukaryota > Viridiplantae > Streptophyta > Magnoliopsida > Fabales > Fabaceae > Lathyrus > Lathyrus aphaca. The sequence continues at coordinate 147,150,761 of OZ014524.1, forward strand.
CTGATTGTGAGGTGAGAAGAGAAGACTCAATGAGACACAAAGGTAAAACTAAGTGGGGGACTAATCAAAACCCTAATTATTGTCATGCTTGGTTGCTCCTAAGGTTTGTGAGGTGTACAAGAAAGATCTTCAAAGGAACCACCAGGAAGCAGATGAAAGGAGCAAAGAGAAGCAAAGCAACTTGCTTCATTTAAGAAGACAAGTCACTTGAAGAAAGAAAGTAAGAAGAACAAGAATGAGCAAGCTCAAACTCAAACACATACAAAATGCAGAAAATGAAATATGAGAGAGATGGAAAGAGATTGTGAGAAGTGAAGGCAAATTCACTTCTCAAAGCAACTTACCACCTGAAAAGTTAATGAAAGAAATGCAATGCAATGCAAAATGAGATGAAATGATATGATGCAAACCAAAACCAGAAGCATGAGTGTGATGTTAATGATGCTATGAGATGATACAAACATGAAACAAGGCATGAGGATGATCCTACAAACATATGGATGCAAATGAAGCAGGCTTAGAACCATGAACATACATGAAAAGTTATGGGATGCAAATGACATACAAAATGGCAAATGAAAGATGCAATGATCAAACATGATTCTAATATGTCTTAAGATGTCAAATGAATCAAATGGATGCATAAAAGGTCATGGCAAGTCATGGTATGCAAGCTAATGCAAGATGAATGCAAAAGAAAACCCCAAATTAGGGTTTATGATCAATGCACAAAACAAAAAAACAAAACCAGAAGCAAACACCAAGATAAAAATTTGAAAATGCATTCAAGGGAACCCTAAACCTATACAAACTCACTGCCCAAAGGAGGGGATCCAATTCTTAACCTAATGAAAGTTATGAATTTCCTAAGATTGCTAGGGTTTTAAGGTACCTTGTCAAGAAAAATGTCAAACAAATTGAAAATGCAAGATCAAATCATGCCAATTTAATCCTATAAACTTCATGATATGCAAGATGCAATGCAAAAAGAATCAAAGTCCAACTCCTAAAGACTAGGCAGAAATGAATTTTTGAACATTGGATCAAAATAATGCTTTGAAATGAAATTAATTCCATGGAAAATTGTCAAAAGACATCAAGATCAAAAAAGAAATTTGGTTTGAAGGTTGGACAATGTTTCTAAATGATTGTAAACGTTTCATGAATTTTTTTGTGATTTTTAAATACTTAAAAGTATTTTTAATTAATTAATTCTCATTAATTAATTAAAAATAATCTTTTAAATGATTTAAAAATATTTTTTAATGCAAAAAATAAAAATAAAAATGTTTTTGGTTTCTGAAAATTAATAAAAGGTTGTATAAAAATTTTCAGAATTTTTCAATAACTTTTACTATTTTAAAATAAATGAGCAAAATAAATGAATCAAAATGAAAATAAAACTGAAATTAAATGAAAGTAAGCATGATCAATGGCTGAGGTTTGAACTTGGAAACGCGCGCATTGACTGGCGCCATATCCAAAGGTTGATATTCAAACTAACCTAATTAAACTAATCTGAATTAATTAATTAAATAAAATGAGATTAGGGCTAAGCAAAGGATCTGGACCCTTGAACACGCGCGGGAGTTGACTAAGTCAAACAGATCAACGCACCACATTCAAACTACATTAATTACACAGATTAAACCCTAATCACTTTCAGGTGGCCGGAGAAGACTTCCGGTCGTCTTCTCCGGCAAGACCCTCACCTGAAAGTTGCTAAATCTCTCCCTAGGCTATGAAAATGAACCCTAATCGCCCAGAAATCATCCCCATTCAACACTGAATCAAAACCCCCAAACAAAAATCATTTTTCATTCATCAATCATGTGAATCGAAGCAAAACATATTTAGGTCAGAAAAGTTTCAGAACACGATTACATGCTTATTTCTCAACCATTTCCAAAAGTAAAAACATCAGAGTGATCAGCAAAGCATGAGGAACAATTTAGAAACTTAAAAACTCATTTCTGAAAAAAAAGTTCTTGAGATACCTGAGCTTTGAGCTTTCTCAGTTTGCAACTTTCTGACCTTCTTTCTTTGTGCAAACCACTCCTCTTAGGCCCCTGATGAAGTCTTGATACTTGGAAGAAGTTTGTGATGTCTGGTTTGGAAGATTACAGAAGTTCTGTTCAAGGGGGGGTGGTGATCGTGTTTCTGATTCAGGGAGTTTCAGGCTATGGTGATAGGTGGTTTTTGATCAGTGAAGCATGCTGAGTTTGTTTGTGAAGTTTGTTTGTGTGTTTGCAGCTTGTGGATAGTGTTTCGAAGAGTTTTGCAAATGGGGTGGAAAATGAGAGAGTTGTGTTCTTGGTTCTTTCAGGCTTGTGTGTTATGTGTTTTGGCTTGCTTTTGGTTTGTATAAACCAATGGGATTGGTCAGATGAGTTGATGTGTACTGCTGTGATTGGTATGGCTCAAGTTGCCAAAATGTCAAATTGGTGTAAGAGAGGCATGGGCTACTAGCTAGCCAAGGACAAATGGAGTGTCCTGTGCAACAAGAAGTGTGGAGAGCCCTAGGATTGATTATGAAGTCAGCAAGCAAGTGGATTCATACTTGAGTGAGTTTTTGCAACTTGCTTCACTTTGGTTTCTTTTGAAAATTCTTGCTCCATAAATCATGAAAATGAGTGATCCCTTGGCCTATTCTGAATTTTAGATGTCACATGATCATGTTGTGAAGAAATGGTACACATTTGAGGCCTTTAGAACACTTGATCAAACCATTTTGCAAAATGCCTCTTTGGTGGAAAACTTCAAATTATGTGATTTTGGCCAACTTTGACAAGCCATAACTTTTGATCCAAAATGAATTAGGTCATGTTCTTGTACTTTTTGAAAAGGGAATGATCCATTCTACAACTTTCATGACCAAAGTTTTTCCATTTGAAGCATTTTTGAATCAAAAAGCAAGGGTTGAAAAAGTTTCCCAAAATGGCAATTTTCATTAAAAGTCAACTTTCCCAAAAAGTCAACTTTGCAAATGACTTGAAATTCTTCAATTTTGTGAACTTCCAACATCTTCTATGATCAAATAAAGATCATACACAATCAAAATGATGAAGAACACCCTTTGGTTGGGTCATTGGGGGCCTCAGATGCCCTGATTTTGCACTGACTTGCTTAGAAAGTCAACCCTTGATCAGATGACTTCCTCATTGAATTTCTTCATGAAAAATTGATATTCATGATACCTATACCATATAGAGACCAATAGAAACAAGAATGACCAAAAAAATTGGAGTTATGGCCTCTGAAACCAAAACCCTAATTCTAGGTCATCTGTGTAGTTAAGTCTGGCTCTGCTTCCATGCCATTCTCAGTTCTTGTGATTCTTTGACATTCTTGACTTTGAGAGGATATAATATGATGCTTGAACATACATGGACCCCTTTGAAGTGATTGATGACCTTTGTAGTGGCTCAAGAAGCTCTTGGATTACTCAGATCACAAACCCTAGATGCAGATGACTTTGAATCTATGCAGTGAATCAAAAATGTGATATGAGATGCTATGATTGAGTTTATGCATATGAGGAGATCACAAGCCAAGGTGTGAATGGGTGAGGGCAAATTTGGGGTGTTTACATTGGTCAAACTATCAAAAGACTGTGTTTACTGCCAGTTGTGTGTGCTAGTGGTTTATTCCTCAGACGATGCGTTTTCAAAGTTCAAGTGGTGTTAGGTGTGAAAGTCATCAGTTATCAGACAGCGTTTGTGTGAAGTTTGGTTTGAATCTTCAGTGTTTATCAGTTCATCGGTTCATCAGTTCACCAGTGATTCATCTGAGGATTTATTTTCCTCAGTATGGATTCAGTTTATTAGGGAAATAATCAGACAATTTTCAGATGACGGTTGTGGCTTGAGTTGCAATTTATTCAACTGGTCAGTGGTTCTTTGGTTGGCTGTGTCCATTTCATCAGTTGGCTTGTAAAAAAATCGGGAGTTGGTCGTGAAACCTAAAAAATCATCATCATCCAATTTCTAAATTTTTTTAGTTTGATTATCCATTATCCTTTATCCAATAACCATTTTTCCGTTTTTTCTCAATTATTCGATTATCCAAATCACCTTTGTTCTCAACCATTTCCAATTATCCAATTAGTATTCAATTTTTTTTCCATTTCAATCAATTTATAGTCATTACCATTTTTTAAAAAAAAATCATATTTCGACTTTTATCCATTTTATTCGATTCTCTCCATTTTTCATTAGCCTTTTAGAAATTTTTCTATCCATTTTTTTTACTCTATCATATCCATATCACCAAAAAATAATAGAATCATTTTTTTTTGTCATTAAGCCCACTTAATTTTTTTTTCTTAGCCCATATATTTTTAGAATTTCATTATCAAATAAATAAATAAAAATTTTATTAATAAAACTATTTGACCAAGTTATTTGTTTGTTTTTTCTTCAAAAAGCTACATATTTCCAAACCCCAAAACATGCCTCAGGCACCCACACTTCAAAATCCCACGTGATATCCAACTTGCCCAACTATCAGCTTCAGCCATCAAACAAAATGCCAGCCTTTCCCAGCTTTTCCTCATGCCAAGCCGCATCCCTCAAGGTATCAAGCCAAACTCCCTCAAGGCCTCAAGCCAAACTTCAACAAGCCAACAACAAAAAAAAGTCAGCCTTGTCCATGCCTCAAAGCAAGCCAAGCATTTCACATCACACGTCATCATCAGCGCCATGTACGAAACAACAAAGTTTCCCAAGCAAGTACACGCCAAGCCTCTCACTTCACACGCATCCCGCAGCTATAAGCAAGCTGCACCAAATCAATTTCCCAGCCGCATATGAAGCCTTCCGTACGCGAGCCAACAACTTCTCACTTCAGCTCACCTCAGCAAGTCACGCACCTGCACAACAAAATCCTACAGCCAATCAAAAACACAGCACAACAAAACTCACCGCAAGCCTCAAGTAACAACAAGCCACGAGCTTCTCACGCACGAAATCAACACCTAAAAAAATGAAATCAAAACGCAGCAAACAAATAATCAAAACGCAAGTCACAAGAACAAAAATCAAAACGCAGTGAAACGCAAACTCAACATCAAACTCGTGCTTTCAAAACGCAAAAACAAAATCAAAAACGACACCACAATCTTCACCATTCTTCTATAAATAAAGCCCTCACCTCATTCCAAAATCAAGCTTCAAAAGCCTCCCGAATTTCTGCCAAAAATCAAAACATAACTTTATCCCCAATCTGAAATTTCTTCAAAAACAGAAGAAAGTTTGTTCTTCTTCTAAAAATTTGTTGCGGATCATCCTCCATCTTCATCTCAAATCTCCAAATAACGCAAACCTTCGTTCAATCCCTTTTTATTCAATTTCAATTCACATCTTCAACCAACAACACAAATCGCAAGAATAGAGAAGAGAGAAGCCGAGAGGGAGAAAGAGATTCGTGAAGGAAAATTGATTTGTTCTTCGATTTCGTGGCCGATTGGTTTTCGCGAAGGTGAGGAAAGAGCGCCGTCTCTGTTCATGAACTTGTGCCCTGTTATTTCCGCCGTGTGCTATGCATGAAGAAGAAGAGGAATTTTTCTTTTTATTTTGTTATTTTGTTGTTAATATTGGTGGAAATTATTTTCATAAAAAAATATATTAAGATGATTTGGGCTTGGATCTAGGATCCGTTTCTGCTATCCACTCTCCCCTGCGCAGCTTTCTCCCTTTCCTTTTTTTTTACATTTCTTTAATTTGTTTTGTTTATTCTTTTTAAAAGGATTTTGTTAATAAAAGTTTCTTTGAGAAAATATATTTTGGAAAAATGATTTAGAAAAGATTTTTTAGGAAAAGTATTTTAATAACAATTTAGAAAAATATTTTAGAAATTATATTTTAGAAAAAATATTTTAAAAAGAGATTTGGAAAAGAGATTTTAGAAAAGAATTTTTAAAAAATATTCTAATTCTTTTATGGATCTATTTTTAGATCCATTTTTCTTCATCTTTTTCTCTTTTGGTCGATGACAATCTCCGATTCGTAGATTGTTGATTTCCGATAAGTTTAACCTTCATTATTTCAAATCTATGGATGAATGATCATTTGGATCATTCTCCATACTTTGAGATCGTGATAGGTTGCTTTTCGGTAAATTCAACGAAAATCTCGATTAAGATTAGACCATTCTCTTTCTTTTAGTGTGGCATGTTTTCGGAGAACGATTCATAATATCGTTTCTCTAACATGTATTAACACGAATATTTTCCACTTTAATTAGTGGTGGCCGGTCTCATTTGTAGGGTAATTACTTCGTAAATTACTCGGCGATTGCTTAACATAGACCTAAAGTTGTCCCGATTCGGATTAAAGATCCATTTGGATCCGGTTGCCTCGATTTTATTTTCCTTTTTGTGGTTGTGCTTGATTAAGTTCATCATACCACTTTATATTGTAAATATTATAATAATGTGAATATAATCCGTTTAAATTTAAGTTCTCGCACCTTATCCTTTTATTTTAATTTCTTGCTCCTTATCTCTTTATTATGCTTTATCTTATTATATCATATATCATTTGTTTATGTTTATATTGTTGCTTGTGATTTTTATTTTGTCCATTTGGATACCAAAACACTAATAAAGGATTAAACACTTAAAAGACTTGTGACTTTAATTTCGGACTATGGTTACTATCCTTAGCTTTGGAGTATTGGACTTAGATTTTGAGATCTCCCTTTGCTCAAGTTGTGATGGATTGGAAACTTTAGCCTCAAGTTACTTCATTAGCCTTTGAAGATGGAATTCCGGTTACCATGAAGATCGTTCATAATATGGTTTGGTATCTCTTCTTTTAACTTTTAATTCAAGTATTAGGATTAGTCCCTTCATCTCCTCCCCATTCTTACATTTTCAAAACTTCTCCCTATTTCAAAAATCTTCTTTGTTTTCAAATTTCAAATGCTTTCATAATCAAACCTTGACTTCGGTCAAGCGATTTTAAACTTTTCACTTTGTTTTCTTAATAAAGGTTAATTCATGTAAATATATTGAAATCTTTTCTTACATACTTTAAAAAATTCAAAACTCACTCAATTGTTTTTGTGCCTTTGTGCACCTTTTCTTTTCACATGTTTAGATATGATTCATCCTTTCTAGCGGAATTATTCGCTAAAGGATGACGACTTATCTCTACATTTTAAAATCAATTCAACTCATTATTTCTTTTCAAATTTTGTACCACGAACTACGAGGTTTTGATCTCGCATTGCACTTTGTGGGTACGTAGGCATGAGGCATTAAAAACCTCATCAAACACAAAATCATTAAAAATATTCTTCTCCTCATCTCTTCAATCATTTTCAAGCAAACCAATTTCACACCAAAAAGCAATAAATATTTCAAAGGGCTCCTGTGGAGTACCACGGACGAGTCGGGTGCCTAAAACCTTCCCGGTTCGTAACCAATCCCCTTACCCGTTCTCTGTTTGTTTCTTTTAGCTTTGCTTTTAGATTCCTAGGTTTTTATTCGTTCTTTTACCTTTTTCCTTTCGGAAATAAATAAAAGCGCGGTGGCGACTCTGTGTACATCGAGTGAAGTTAATCAATAGCTTACACTCACGATTTTACCGCTACACCCTCCTAGCCTAAGGACTAAGCATATGACCAAAAAGGATGCAAAAAAAGAGAAGCAAACTGAAATAAAATAAAAATAAAAAAGGGAAGGAAATGGGCCAGGGGTGCATATAGCAGGGGATTTAGTTCAATTATGATTGGATGAGAAAGGGAGGGGGTGCGAATAGTAAGGAAGGCCCAATAGGCACTCAGTCAAACAAAAACACAAAAGTACACAGATCCAAAGGTTGTGGAAAGAAGTAATCAGATCCAAGGGTTTATGTGTGAAGTCAGCAAGACTTGGAAGTATTCAGATCCAACGCACTACATTTAAACTTACTAATTAAATGAAATCTAATGGTCCTGTTTTAAAGTTACAATAATCTTGATTAATTAAAATAATAAAACATAATTAAACTAATTAAACTGGATCCAACGGCCAGGATCTAATCTGGACACACTAAAACCCTAATTAACCCTAACCTAAACCCTACCGGCCGGAGAAGCGCCGATCGTCTTCTCCGGCGAGCCCTAAGTTGCAGAACCTGAAACCTCCATGAAAACAAGCAAATCACACATCAAAATGATCCTTGAGCCAAGCATATCACGAATCAATCATCAAAATCACATAAACTAACACACACAAGCTGAATCGAAGAGAAATAGTTTGGATAGAAAACTTTCAGATCCTCAGTTTGGCCTCATTTCAACATCATTTTCAAAACAAAATAGATCCACGTGTTCAGAGTAACAAGCAGATCACAATGCACACAACAAAAATCAATTACAGATCCATGAATTTTGGAGCATACCTGAGATTGCAGAGCTCCAAATCCAAAGAGAAATCCCTCCTGATGATGCAGAAATGCTTGCTTTGATCTCCTCTTGCAAAATAAATGCAAGAGGAAGCTTGAAACCACCTGGATTTGAAGTTTCGAAGCCAAATGTTCTGAACTGCACACTGAGAACTCTCTCCTCTAAGCTTCAATCAAAGGCTGATAAATGATCCTTGAAGTCTCAGGATCAAGAACTCACAAAGATCAGAGGCAATGTATGAGGGAGTGAGGAGATTCGAAAGAAAATGCTTGTGTGCAAGAAAACTTGAAGTTGGAGAATGAGAGAGAACTAGGGCTGAAACTTGTGTGCAATGCCTTATATGTGATCCGTGTATGCACATGCCTAGGGTTTGTGGATCAGAAGAGGTTTGAGATGTGTGATGAAGGCACTTTTGCCAAATTGCATGAAGAATGAGAATGATAAAATTGCTCGTGCATTTGATCCCTCCTTAAACATGCTAAGCTCTCATCCCAACCCTTGATTCATGATTAAATGATCTTGGCCCTTAGATGTTAGTATCATGCTTTTCTTGTGATCATGCATTTTTGCATTTTGTGAAATATCTCACATTCCATACACGATTTTTGAACTTTCTCTTGGGCCAAATGTGTTTCATGCCATGCCTTGTGATATTGCAATCTCAATTTGCCCATAGGTTGGCTTGAAAATGACTTAAGTGAGTTTTTGCAAATGGTGTAATCTTGGAAATGTGATAAAACCCTAAAAATGGATGAATTTCGATTGGCCATAACTTTTGATTCATGAAGGCTATGAAAATTCACTTGTACTTTTTGAAAATGGGAGAACATACCCTACAACTTTCATGTTTAATGGAAGTTCATTTGAGATCATCTTCATCATGAAAGGGGGCTTTGAAAATTAGGGCAAAACTTGCCAAAAGTGGAAACTTTCATTACAAGCCATATGCCAAAAATGGAAAGTTCTTCAAAACCCTTTGATTCTTGATCTTTGACTTTGCCAAACCTCTTCTAAGGTATTAAGAACATCCATTGACTTGAAAAATGTGATTGGACCCCTTGAATTCTCACAGTTGACTTTTAAATTGTACAGTTGACTAATTTCCTCTCATGCAAGCAACTGATGAAATAACTGCCTTCCACAAGGAATTTTATCACCAAATTTCATCCATAGGAACCTCTTATCATATGAAGGACCTTTCCCACATGAAATGTCCAAAGTCACAAAGAATTCCTGCTTGAAAGGGAAACCCTAATTTGGGAACCATTGTGTAGGAGCTTTCCCTAGCTTGGATTCTTTGATGACCTCCCAACCTTCTGGGCCATTGTAAGGGATCTTGAGCTTGTGAATGTCATATACACCCTTCATGGGACTTGGACAAGTCCACTTGGCCTCTTGCTATAGCTTGTAATGCCTCAAATGCACCAATAGTTGATCATATGCCCAATGCTAGAACATGAGAATGTTATGCTTTATTTCTCTATGCAAAGATGCCAAGGACATGACATTCTTATGATGATTATGATATGAGGATGATGTTAGAAAAAAGAAGAGGGCAAATTTGGGGTGTTACATGCATCCCATTACTCATTCGTGCACGGATGGCAAATTTTGATGTCAGAAGAATCCTGGTGGACCAGGGTAGCTCATGCGACATCATGTACTCCCAATTATTTTAAACACTCCAGTTGAATGAAACACACCTGACTCCGTACATCAGATCAGACTTACAGGGCTTCAATAGAGCAGTCTCCCGATGGTGGGGTTACGTTGATCTCTTCGTCACCTTCGGGGCATCCGAAACCACCAGATCTGTTCGCGTCCAATTCCTGGTCGTGGATTGTCCTTCGTTGTACCAATGCATTTTGGGACGACCAACATTGGCCGAGATGATCGTTGTTTCATCCACCGTTCACCTAAAAATGAAGTTTTATACTACTTCAGGCAAAGTCGCTACACTACACGGTGACGTCGAAGCTGCTCGCTGATGCTTTGAAGCAGCATCCAGGGGTCTCAGCTCGATATCTTACCAACCAAACCCATCAGCCCTAACATCTTCAGATGCTCCGTAAACATCCAAGGCTTTTCCTCAGGTCGACTCAGTCGATCTGGATTGCAGGTTCTCAGATGAAGGCGAGGGTGTTCGGAAGCTAACCGATCCACTTTCCCGGCCAATTCCTGACGAAGAGTTCAAGCTGATTCCTTTGGGGGATGATCCGGCTCGGTGCGTTAAGATCGGAGCCTATCTGCCCGACTTGGAAAAACGACAATTGGAGACATGCCTCAAGGGAAACGCCGATCTGTTTTCTTGGAGCGCCGCAGAAATGCCAGGGCTCGACCCCGAGACGGCCTGTCATCACCTCTCCATCGACCCAACGCACAAAGCGGTTGCCCAACGTAGGAGGAAGCAGTCGACCGAGAAAACCAAAGCGGCCGAGTCAGCTGTTAAAGACCTCCTAGAGGCAAATTTTGTAACTGAGGCTAGGTATACAACCTGGCTTTCAAATGTTGTACTTGTTAAAAAGTATAATGGAAAATGGAGAATGTGTGTTGACTATACCGATCTTAACCGGGCTTGCCCGAAAGACGTATATCCTTTACCCAACATTGACAAATCGATCGAAAATTTGGCCGGTTTCAAACTGTTGTCCTTTATGGATGCATACTCAGGATACAATCAAATCCCTATGGCCGTGTCCGACAAAAAATACACGGCCTTCATGACCGAATCGGGCAACTATTATTATAACGTTATGCCCTTTGGTTTAAAAAACGCATGCGCAACATATTAGCGCATGATGAACAAGGTATTCCGAACAGAAATCGTAGATATGCTTGAAGTATACATGGACGACATGATCATCAAATCTCAGCAAGAGACGGACCACACGTCCCACTTACGGAAAGTATTCGATCAAGCCCGGAAATGCAAAATGCGTTTCAATCCCGAGAAGTGCACGTTTGGGGTCCGAGCAGGGAAGTTCCTCGGATTCTATTTAACCGAACGAGGTATTGAAGCCAACCCTGACAAATGTCGGGCATTTACGGAACTTCCTACTCCTGATTCTAAAAAGTCCATACAATCGTTAAATGGGGTCCTCGGTTCCCTCGCACGGTTTGTGGCAAAATCTGCTCAACACGCCCTCCCCTTTTACAAACTCCTCTGCAAAGAGGCTACCTTTGAATGGATGGAGGAGTGCGAGCATGCCTTGTCCCATTTGAAAAAGGCATTATCTGAGCCCCCAGTTTTGTCCAGGCCCAACGAAGGGGAAACACTTTACCTTTATCTCGCCGTAGCGAACGAGGTCGTAAGCGCAACCCTCGTACGCGACCTACCCGAGGGACAAAAACCTATTTACTTTACAAGCAAAGCGCTCCACGGCCCCGAACTTCGGTACCTCCGGGTATAAAAGGTGGCACTGGCCCTCCTTTTTGCAGTCAGAAGACTACAACATTATTTCCTAGCCCACACCATTATCGTGAGAACAGACCAACCCATAAGACAATTACTCGTACGGCCAGACATGGTCCGAGTTCGGTATCAAATTCGAAGGGAGAAAAGCTCTCAAGGCTCAAGCACTAGCCAACTTTGTAGCAGAACTCACTTTCACCGAGTAGGAGCCGAAATCTCCATCCAAATGGACCATCTTCGTAGACGGAGCATCTGGCCCGACGGGTAGTGGAGCTGGAATTATCCTGGAAAACAAAGAGGGAAACATCATCGAAGTATCTTTAACTTTGTCCTTCCCCACATCCAACAACCAGGCGGAGTATGAGGCCTTCCTGGACGGCCTACGGCTCGCGACCGACCTGGAGGCGGAAGAAATCACAATATGCACGGACTCCCAGCTGGCCGCTAACCAAGTCTGAGGAGATTTCCAGGCCAAAAATGACAATATGGCCGAATATCTGGCCCTTGTCAAGGACAAGCTAAAACGATTCACAAACATAGAGGTCAAACACGTCCCACGAGAAAATAATACTCGAGCTGATATCCTTTCCAAATTGGCGAGCACTAAAAGAAAGGGAAACAACAAGTTTGTAATACAAGAAGTGCTCCCCCGACCAAACATCGGACAATCTTCAACCCACCTTGACGTTAATATCGTGGCGACGCCAACTGCTGGATGACCCCAGGTTTTAACTACTTGACCAATGGTGAAATTACCAACAGACCCGAAAACGGCCAGTACTGTGCGTTGAAGGTCATGTTCGTACTCTTTAGTCGGTGGGCATATGTATCGCCGAGGTTTCTCCACGCCACTCCTCAGGTGCGTAGAGGAAGAGAACATCCCACACGTACTAAGAAAAGTCCATTAAGGAATCAACGTACATCACCCGGGAGGATGATCGTTAGCCCGAAAGATCCTCCGGGCAGGATATTATTGGCCGACACTCCAGCACGACGCGAAAGAGCACGTAAAAAGATGCGACAAATGCCAACGACATGGGGACGTGCACATAGCACCCCCTTGTTGTACCCCAAAATTTGCCCTCACCTAGATCAGAAATTGTGTACTAAGGTATCCCAAGAGGTTCACAAGGTTCACAATTAGTCAGAAAGTTGGACAATTCCCTCAAACAAAGCATCCTCCTAAGCAATGCATCCTAAACTAGGGTTTTGAATTTCATCAGGCTAAATCGAATTTCAAGGCTTCAAGTGAGCTTCATAACATCACACATGTCTTAAAGAATCCCTATGTCAAGTTTCAAGGCTTTCCCAAAAGGTTTGCTCAGTCAGATGATCAGATAAGCTAAAATCAGTCCAAGCAGTTAAAACATCAAACTGAGGTCAACTGTGGTCAAACCAAAGTCAAACTTCATGATTTTTTGCCAACATCAATTATATGAAGTAAAATTCATCATTTTGTCAATGGTTGATCATGATTCATCAAGGCGATTTCAGATCATCAAGAATCAGGAGTTTCTAAATTAGGGTTTTCACAGGAAAAGTCAACTGAACTTTGACCAACCATAACTTTCACATGCTTCATAAAAAATTTCTCATATAAAGCTCATTTTGAAGGAAATTTAATTCTCTACAACTTTGTATCTCACAAGTCAAGCCTAAAAAGGCTTCATTTGGAAGGTATGAGCTAAGACATTATAGGTCATTTTAAAAGTCAACAAAAAGTCAACATCTTCCAAAGGGCATAACTTGAAAATGATAAAAGATATGGATATGAGACCAATGAGGTTGGTTACAGGACTCTCTAAGATTTCCAAAATGTCCAAGAACACCCTCATAGCCTTAATATTGAGGGAGATATGCCTTTGCAAAGTTGGGAAATTTTTAGGAGGTATATGAAGCAAATGGGGCCTTAAAACCAAATTTTTCCAAATGGGCTTACAATGTTGTGATCCAATCCATACAAAGACCCCAAGCACGACCCAAAGCAACAAAATCCTGATTTTTATTATTTATTTTATTATTTATTTTGATTTTATTCATTAAAATACAATTTAAATATAAAATAAATATGAAAAATCAAATATTGGACAAGATATGTGATTGGAAATTATCTAAATCATATTTAGAATGATTGGGAATGAGTTAAAGTCAAATTGATCAAAATTAGAAAGGTTTGATGGGATATTTTTCAATATTTGAAAAGACGAATCTTCATGATCAAGTAACTATTACAAAGCCCAAAAATCCATGATATTTTGACCTAATTGTATTCCATACAAATACACAAACTGAAGACAAGCACAAGGACACGAAATCCCGCCTCCAAGAACACTCTTCAAACTTCAAATTTTCATCCAAAAAGTGAGATTCGGTTTTTGACCTAGAGGCCATATCAAGAGGTTTTGAAGGTTGCAATACATTCCTAGATGATCACTGAACCTATTTGAATCATTTGCAACATCCAAACCATTACATATCGCATAAACCGAATCAAGATTGTTCTTGTTCTTTATTTTTTCGATTTTGATTATTTATGTGATGATAATGAATTCTAACCATATATTCTTGTTAGTTGTGATGTTTAGATGGTTTATGGGCAAAGAGATTGAAGAACCATGACCTAAACCGAAAGTTGCCATTGTTAGGGTTCTTGGACAAAATTTAGGGTTTCTCAATTTAGCTATTATAAATTGATTCTAAAACTGTAAATGAACTGTATGATGGTTGTGGATCATGACCATGTGATCAATTTGATGAAACAATACGTATTTGTGATGATATGAGATTTGCAGGTTTTAAAGGCAAGAAATTTCGCAGGAAAGCTTGTATGAATTTTCGCAGGTAATTCAAATGGAGAAGATGAAGTTTTGGCGCGGAAATTCAACTCTGAGATTTGTTTTATTTTATAATGATTTAGTGATGGTTATTTGTTGAACGCGCCCCGTGTGACTCAGCTGGTTGGAGTGTTTGTGTGTTATTGCAATGGTCTTGGGTTCGAATCTGGCCGCAGACCATTTTGTTTTGGATTTTATTTGTTTTTTGCAGGTTTAATATAAAACAATCAATACTCATCATATGTTCACCAGGAGTAGCTGGCCTAGTGGTGGTGATGCTGGACCAAGGGTTGTAAAGCCTAGGGCGTGGGTTCGAATCCCAGCCCCAGGTATTTTGCTTTTTTTTTTCTTCAATTTTTTTGTATTTATCTGTTTATATATTATTCAATTCATTTAAATTCCTATAAAAATAATTTCTAAACAATAATTCATAATATTTTCCTATAAAATTTTTATATTTTTAAAAATCATAATTTATTTTCTTAAATTTAAATTGTTTGTATTTATTTTATAATATGTTAATATATATAATTATTATGTATTTTTGTAAATAGATTAATAATATATTTTAATTATAATCAAAACCCTAATTTTCTTTAAACATTAACCCTAATTTTTTTTTGTCAAGACTAATTTTTATCTTAACTCTAATACTTAACCTAATTAATTGTCTTAACCCTAATTAAATCATTATTTTTAATATGTAAATAATATATTATTTGTTTATTATTAAACTTGTTTTTCTTTATTAATTTCTAAAATTTTTCTAAATATTGATTTCTCTTGCTAAATTCTTATTTTTTTGTTTATTTATTTTTCTAACCCTTATTTTCATTTTATTATTACTAATATTTAATTATTGCTTATTTATTTTTATTATTATATTTATCATTATTATTATTTCTCGATTATATTGTAATTGTCCCAAAGCCTTGTAATATTTATAGGTTTATATTTTTGCTTTATTTATTGTAAATATATTTATTATATGGTTTGTAATTTAGGGTGTGTATAACATGTTCGTAATTAAAATTAACTTAGAAAATTAATTTAAAAAGATGAATACTTGAAAATAAACACGCACACACGTAAGTCGATCTTTGATCGCCATCTTGCACTTCCTAGGGTTGCCTCTCAGTTGCCTTATACAAAAGGTCAAGTAGGGTGTCTTAAGCAAGTCCCTTCATAAATATCATCAAGTCCCTATAGTTTTAAAGATCAAGTCCCTGCGAGGTTGCCTACGATAAATGATCTTGTCCCTTCGAATAATAGATGATAAGTCCCTACGAATTGCTAAAAACACCCTACAGTTGCCTATATCCAGATGACCCTACACATGTCCCTTAATACATCCAAGGTAATGACTACCTATTCCTTAATAATAGGGATAGTCTTACCATTTGAAAGAACATAAGAATATGAAAGACTTAATCTAGGGTAGGTTTCTCTTAAGTTGCTTGCTCACTTTTCAAAAACACTCTTTACACCTCTCTTTTCAAACAATTTTAAAAAACAAGGCTTTGTATACATCCATACGAGGATCATTACAAAGTACTTAGAAAGTTTCTAATCACACACTACACCTTTTCAAAACAATTTAAAGTGAGCTAAGTAACTAAGAGCCCATGGATAACCATGGATATAAAGGGTGCTAACACCTTCCCTTTATATAACCTTACCCCCGAACCTAAGTCTTTTAAAATAAGTCTTTCCTATTCTTTTATGTCCTTTCCTTATGGATAAAATAAAAGTCGGTGGCGACTCTTGCTATCCGCAACATTTATAGAAAGTCAGTTCTCCCACCGTGTTACACCCCTACCGAGCTAAAAACGTTATCTTCCCCATGGCCATTCGCATGGTGGGGGATGGACATTTTATGGCCATTCATCGTCGGATCCGGCCAAAGTAAATACCTCATTGTGGGCATCGATTATTTCACCAAATGGATAGAAGCTGAGGCCTTAGCCAAAATTATTGCACTCAACATACTACGTTTCTGTAAGAAGTGCATTCTCGCTCGGTTCGGAGTACCGCTCGCCATCGTAACACATAACGGTACCCAATTCACCGATAGACAATTCAAAGAATTTGTTGCTTCGGTAGGAACAAAACAACATTTCGCTTCAGTTGAGCATCCCCAAACCAACGGACAAGCGGAAGCCGCAAATAGGGTAATCCTAAAAGGTCTAAAGCGAAGACTGGACGAGCACGAGAAACACTAGGTCGAGGAATTACACAACGTACTTTGGGCATATAGAACCACTCCCCACTCAACGACCGGTGAATCTCCGTTTCGGTTGACATATGGGACCGAAGCAGTAATTCCTGTAGAAATGCACATCCGATCCAGACGAACAGAGTCCCCAATGAAACAAGACACTAACTCCGAAGCTTTAAGAGACGAGCTTGGCCTGGTCGAAGAAATCCGATCAGAAGCTGCTCTCCGAGAGGCCACTCTTAAACAGAAAATAGCAGCTCAGTATGACTCTAAAGTCATAAGACGAGCATTCGAGGTGGGTAGTATTGTTCTAAGAAGGAATTACAGAGATTCCCGCGAAGGAAAACTAACGGCAAATTGGGAGGTCCCGTATCGTGTCAGGGCAAAAACCGAAAACGGGGCTTATTATTTAAAAAATCTTCACGGGGAAGAACTTGCTCGGCCGTGGAACGCCGAGAAGCTCAAACAATATTATAAAAGTTAGTTAGTGCATTGACAACATATGGCAGCCTCATATTATCCTCAACTTGACTTAAGGAACATAAGCACCAACCAAGAAGTCACACTAACTATGGCCACCAGATCAACCATATCGGTATACGCCGTACAGTTTCCTTGGTCTATTGCCATTTACCTAAGGTACACTAGATCCGGGTTAGGATCTTTCACACATAAGAGCCCAAAAAGTAAGTATAAAGCAAACAAGACAAACAATTTTAAAGTGATCTAATTCCTAAGGGTACCCCTCTTTTATTAAATCCCCAGCAGAGTCGCCAGTTCTGTAACACGGTGGGAGAACTGACTTTAGTTATGTTGCGGATAGCAAGAGTCGCCACCGACTTTTATTTTATCCAAAGGAAAGGCATAAAAGAACAGGAAAGACCTTTTAAAAGATTTTCGGGTCCGGGGGGTAGGTTATGTAAAGGGAAGGTGTTAGCACCCTTTACATCCATGGTTATCCATGGGCTCTTAGTTACTTAGCTCACTTTAAAATGTTTTTAAAATGTGAAGTGTGTGAATAAAAATTTTCTTAAGTGTTTTATAATGATCCATGTACAGATGCGTATAAAACCTTTGTTTTGAAAATTTGTTTGAAATTGTGAAGTGTTTGAAATGTTTTGAAGAGTGAGCAAGTATCTAAGAGGAACCTACCCTAAGTTTAAGTCTTTTCTGTTCTTGAATCCTTTAAATGGTAAGACTATCCCTATTATTAAGGAATAAGTAGTCATTACCTTGGATGTGAGGGACAACTGAAGGGACATCTGTTATTTAGGCAACTGTGGGGTGTATAAGCAATTCGAAGGGACTTATCATCTTTATTCGGAAGGGACAAGATCATTACGAAGGCAACATTCAAAGGGACTTGATCTTTTTATCTGTTTAGGGACTAGATGATGTGAAGTAAGGGACTTTGCTTTATACACCCTACTTGACCTTTTGTTTAGGCAACATGAGAGGTAACCCTTAGAAAGTGAGATGGCGATCAAAGATCGACTTACGTGTGTGAGTGTACAATTTTAAATATTTATCTTTTAAATTAGTGATCTAAATCCAATTTTACATACAAACATATTTTACACTCCCTATTTTACTAACCATAGCGATTTATAAATAATTAAACGATAAGCATTACTACAACTATTACATAGCTTGCACAATTACATTATAATAAAACAATTTAAATAATAAGCATATAATAAATAAATAAATAAATAAAAAGTTAGTAATAATAAATAAAAATAAATATAAGAGAAAAAAGGAGGTTAGCATAATAATATACAACTTAATTAAATTTTTTTTAGATTTTTTAGATAGGCAATTTTTAAATAATTTATGATGAGAATAATAATAACAATAATTATATACTAATTTATTTACATGATAAACTATGATTAACGATTTAATTATATATATTAGAAATATTTATTAAGTATAATATTTAAACAAATAATTAAAATAAGAAATTAAAGTTTTTTAAAGAAAATTAGGTTTTTTATAAATTAGGGTTAGAATTATATATATATAAAATATTAGGTTTTTTTAATTTAATTTACAATATTAATTTAATAATAAAATAAATATATACATATTTTGATTTAAATACATAATAAATAAATAAAAACTAGGTTTAGAATTTAGAAAATAAATTAGAAGTTTTTTAGAAAATATAAAACATTTACATATTATTTTCCTAGAATTATTTAAATATATATATTAAACATAATTATAATTAATTAATCAATAAAGTAATTAAACAAAATAATTGAACAAAACAAAAATTGAAACATACCTGGGACAGGGATCGAACCCACGCCCTAGGCTTCATCATCCTTGGACCAGCAAGCCATCCACCAGGCTATGTGTGCGTTGGTGATAGTGATCCAGGCAGCAATTATTATATTTTTAACCTGCGAAAATATTGACAAATAAAAACAAAACCAAAATGGCCTGGGCAATTTGTCTTGCAGCTTCGGTGTTTGATGGACGATAGTAAAATTCAACTTGACCTTCTGGAGTAACCTCTAGGATTCCTTCGTCAATCAGGTCTTGAATCTTTTTCTTCAATGCCCAACAGTTATTAGTATCATGTCCAGGACTGTTGGAGTGATACTCACACCTTGCCTTGGGATTATAGTGAGGAGAGGAAGTTTTAGTATTTTGAGGAGGTTTTTTCAAGGGAATTAGCTTCATCTCCAACAAGCATTGCAGAACTTGTGACATTGGAGTGCTGAACTTGATAAACTGCCTTCTATATTTCTTGTGTTGAGGTGGATTAACCTTATCAGGTCTTTCTTCTTCAACTGAAGAACAATCAATGGCAACCTGTTTCTTACCTTCTTTTATCCTCATCTTCCTTTCAACCAAATCAGCTTGTTTTAACGGAGGTTGACTGACAATTAGATTCCTAACTCCACTACTTTGGAGTTTGTGGACAAAAGTTCTTAGCTCTTCTTGCCCCTGAGCTAAACTTTGAATAAGAGCCACCTGGTCATTCATCTGGGTCCTCATTCCTGTCATCTCAGCTTGTAGTTGTTCCAGCTGATCATCCTTGTTATCCTCAGGACTCTTCTTCTTAACCAGCAGTGTCTTCAACTCATCTTGTCCCTTGGACAAGTTCAGAATCAACTCTTGGAATTGTGCATTCTGAGCCTGGAGATCTTTGACAGTCTGTTCAAGAGCCATTTCTGCTGAAATAAACAGCGAGAAGATAAGATACCTATACATAAGAAACCTGTGATGCAATGATATGGAATGTAAATGCGCATGCAATGTTTTCAAGGACCGCAAGATTTAAATTTGCTTAAACAACCAAAAAGGTAAACTTTTATTAGTAATAAATTTGTTTTGCCTCTTGGGCTTACAAAAAATGAAATGAAATAAATACAAGAGATGGGGTTTTAAGTCTCCCATGGACGTTTCCTCTTTGTGTTGAGGTATGAGTTGAGATTTCGTTCCTCGTGAAGTTGCTTTGTTAGTTCCAGGATTCTTTCTTGGCTTGCTTTGTAGTGATCCTCAAAAGTATCCCTTTGCTCCTTCAGCTGGATCCAGAATCTCTGTAAGTCTTCCATGTCAGTAGGCATGTCTGGGTGAAGGATGGTATAAGAAGTATCTCCTTCAGCAACAGGTTCCATGGTAACTGGCAGGATAGCAGGATATGGCATCATGAGAGTCTGAGCACGAGATCGCACCCATCTGAGGTAAGCTTCCATAGGAATAGTATACTTAGGCTCCAGAGTCTTGCTGTCAACCTTGTTCACTTTTCCCCATGCTCGTATGAATCTCTGACGGTAACCTTGAAGATCGTTGTCGTAGTCAAACACAATGCCCTGAATCAACATGTCATGTGGGCCATCACTCCGAGCGTAACCAAACTGTCGTAAAGCTAGAGAAGGGTTGTAGGTAATGCCTCCTCTTATGCCTAGAAATGTCACATTAGGAAACTCCCCACAACGGTCAATGATAGTGATATTCTCCATAGATCTGGAGCACCAATGGATATCTGAATGAGAGAGTGACATAATTCTTTTGGACCACCTGAACCCTTGCTCATTCTTCATTACTGAGCGAGGAAGGTGAGAAATAAACCACCTAGATAGCAAAGGTATGCAGCACATCAGAGTTCCTCTTGCCCTTGTAGTACGGGTGTGAAGAGAATGCAGGATGTCTCCAAGTAAGGTAGGCACTGGATTGTGACTCAGGAATATATTGATGGCATGAACATCTATGAACTGATCAGGATTGGGGAACAACACTAAACCATAAATCAACAAAGCTAAGATCTCCTAAAAAGCGTCATAGCTCATAGCTTTCAAGAACACTTGAGCTTTATCCATTAATACCTTAGCAAGAATACCCTTAACTCCGCTTCTCGTTTCTAGAACAATGTCAGACTTCTTCAGATGTAGAGCTGCAGCAATAACCTCTGGTTTAAGCTCTTTCTCCAAGCCTGTGAAGGGTCTTTGATCAAGAACAGGTATACCCAGAAGTTTAGAGAACTCTTCCATTGTAGGAACCAGCTGATAGTCAGGGAATGTGAAGCAATGGTGTTTAGGATCAAAGAACTGAAATAGGACACTCATCATGTCTTCATTGAACCCTGAGGTGACTAGATCCAATAGGTGACCATGTCTCTTGATAAACTGTGAATGATCAGACACTTGAGAAACCAACTCTTTAAGCTTAGCAGGTATGCCTACAAAGTTGATCCTGATAGTGTTTCTACGAGCAGAAGCCATGACCTGCAACAAAGAACAAAGATAAATCCTTTGGTCCTTGAAATGGTTAGTGAAAATGCTATGCTTATGATGCATGATGATGTTATGATGTTATGTTCAATCACAAACATGTGGCACACACAAACAAGTCACACAATAGCCCTAGGTTTGAAGGCTTGCATGAGGTTCAAAGGTAAGTACCCTCCCCTGAAGTTAGTGAGTTCATCCTGTCCTACAAAAGTAACCAGGTTCTAAGGGATCTCAATATCATTGATCCTTCACAAGGGTGGTTGTTCAGTAGGCAACTTACTTGCCAACCAAAACCCTCCAAGTTTAAGATCTCAATGAGTGTAGTATCGAGTATCAACCAACTTCAGTCTGCACCAAAGCCGGTTATCTCACTACTTTTCTAAAGGCCAAGATGGGATAACTAGGGTTCTAAAAGTTAGTTAGTGCATTGACAATATATGGCAGCCTCATATTATCCTCAACTTGACTTAAGGAACATAAGCACCAACCAAGAAGTCACACTAACTATGGCCACCAGATCAACCATATCGGTATACGCCGTACAGTTTCCTTGGTCTATTGCCATTTACCTAAGGTACACTAGATCCGGGTTAGGATCTTTCACACATAAGAGCCCAACAAGTAAGTATAAAGCAAACAAGGCAAACAATTTTAAAGTGATCTAATTCCTAAGGGTACCCCTCTTTTATTAAATCCCCAGCAGAGTCGCCAGTTCTGTAACACGGTGGGAGAACTGACTTTAGTTATGTTGCGGATAGCAAGAGTCGCCACCGACTTTTATTTTATCCAAAGGAAAGGCATAAAAGAACAGGAAAGACCTTTTAAAAGATTTTCGGGTCCGGGGGGTAGGTTATGTAAAGGGAAGGTGTTAGCACCCTTTACATCCATGGTTATCCATGGGCTCTTAGTTACTTAGCTCACTTTAAAATGTTTTTAAAATGTGAAGTGTGTGAATAAAAATTTTCTTAAGTGTTTTATAATGATCCATGTACAGATGCGTATAAAACCTTTGTTTTGAAAATTTGTTTGAAATTGTGAAGTGTTTGAAATGTTTTGAAGAGTGAGCAAGTATCTAAGAGGAACCTACCCTAAGTTTAAGTCTTTTCTGTTCTTGAATCCTTTAAATGGTAAGACTATCCCTATTATTAAGGAATAGGTAGTCATTACCTTGGATGTGAGGGACAACTGAAGGGACATCTGTTATTTAGGCAACTGTGGGGTGTATAAGCAATTCGAAGGGACTTATCATCTTTATTCGGAAGGGACAAGATCATTACGAAGGCAACATTCAAAGGGACTTGATCTTTTTATCTGTTTAGGGACTAGATGATGTGAAGTAAGGGACTTTGCTTTATACACCCTACTTGACCTTTTGTTTAGGCAACATGAGAGGTAACCCTTAGAAAGTGAGATGGCGATCAAAGATCGACTTACGTGTGTGAGTGTACAATTTTAAATATTTATCTTTTAAATTAGTGATCTAAATCCAATTTTACATACAAACATATTTTACACTCCCTATTTTACTAACCATAGCGATTTATAAATAATTAAACGATAAGCATTACTACAACTATTACATAGCTTGCACAATTACATTATAATAAAACAATTTAAATAATAAGCATATAATAAATAAATAAAAAGTTAGTAATAATAAATAAAAATAAATATAAGAGAAAAAAAGGAGGTTAGCATAATAATATACAACTTAATTAAATTTTTTTTAGATTTTTTAGATAGGCAATTTTTAAATAATTTATGATGAGAATAATAATAACAATAATTATATACTAATTTATTTACATGATAAACTATGATTAACGATTTAATTATATATATTAGAAATATTTATTAAGTATAATATTTAAACAAATAATTAAAATAAGAAATTAAAGTTTTTTAAAGAAAATTAGGTTTTTTATAAATTAGGGTTAGAATTATATATATAAAACATATTAGTTTTTTTTAATTTAATTTACAATATTAATTTAATAATAAAATAAATATATACATATTTTGATTTAAATACATAATAAATAAATAAAAACTAGGTTTAGAATTTAGAAAATAAATTAGAAGTTTTTTAGAAAATATAAAACATTTACATATTATTTTCCTAGAATTATTTAAATATATATATTAAACATAATTATAATTAATTAATCAATAAAGTAATTAAACAAAATAATTGAACAAAACAAAAATTAAAACATACCTGGGACAGGGATCGAACCCACGCCCTAGGCTTCATCATCCTTGGACCAGCAAGCCATCCACCAGGCTATGTGTGCGTTGGTGATAGTGATCCAGGCAGCAATTATTATATTTTTAACCTGCGAAAATATTGACAAATAAAAACAAAACCAAAATGGCCTGGGGAGGTTTTGATCCCAGGACCATTCCTTCGCCAGCCAAACGCGCACACCAACTGAGCCAAGTGCTTTAGTTGTAACATAACATAAACTAGTTCAAAAAATATTAAATCAATAATTTGAATTTCTGCAGATGGCGCCAATGGTCTTCATCTTCTTCCTCATACCTGCGAATTTTCATACGTTTTTACCTGCGAATTTTCCTTCGAAGTTCATCATTTACAGAACCTACGAATTTCAAACATCAACAAAACAGTGAAATTTTTCCAAATTGATTAGGGAAATATGATCCTCAGAGCTCATACAATCGTCCTATATTCTTGAAAATTATTTATGTTTGGTTTATCACGAAACCCTAATCAAGAGGCCGAAAACCTAGCCATGGTGGATTCCTTAATCTGTAATGAAAATTCAATTAACTTGCCCAGAAACGTTCATTGCTTCATCATAAACACAAAACATTAGTCAAAAGAGATTTATAACACATGAATAGCAGAATACGAAAAAATCAAAAAAATGCAAGAACACGATTTCAGATTATGTATTTTGGCATGTTTTGGACAATGATAAAGATCAGGTTATGTTCAGTGATGTTCAAGGAAACCAATGCAACCTTCAAAAAGCTTTGAAATTGCTTCTAAGTAGGAAACCGAATTGGAGTTTTTTGAAGATTTTTGTGAAGTTTGAACAATGTGTAAGAGGCTAGGAATTCCTCCCCTTAGCATTGCTATGTGTTCATGTATATATAAGGATTGAATTAGGTCAAAAAGAATGGGCTTTGTATCATGAAAATTGATTACTTGATTATGAAGAAATCTCTCATCCAAAAATATCAAAAAATCCAATATATCCTTACTATCTTGGTCTAGCACGAATTTGGATATGAATAATTGGTCTTGAATGGTGTTTATGACCTTCTAGAATCACAATCTCTTCCAAATATATGATTTTTATATTTTATTTTAATTTAATTTGTATTTTAATGAATAAAATTCAAATAAATATTAAATAAAATATAAAAAATCAGAAAATGAATGGGTTGGGTCGTGATTGATGTTTTTATAAAGTTTGGATGGCAATTTGGTGGGCTCATTTAGCAAAAATTGGTTTTAAGGCCTTATTTGCTTCATAAATTCCCCAAAAATTTCCCAACTTTACAAGGGCACAAATCCTTCAATTTTAATGCTATGAAGGTGTTCTTGGACCTTTTGGAAATCTTAGAGAGTCCTCTAACCAACCCCATTGGTTTCATGTCCATATCATTTACCATTCTCAAGTTATGCCCTTTTGAAGTTATTGACTTTTTGTTGACTTTCAAAAGGACCTATAATGTCTTAGCTCATACCTTCCAAATGAAGCATTTTTGGGCTTGGCTTGTGAGACACAAAGTTGTAGAGAATTCAATTTCCTTCAAAATGAGATTTGGATGGGAAAAATGTGATGAAGCATGTGAAAGTTATGGCTGGTCAAAGTTCAGTTGACTTTTCATGAGGAAACCCTAATTTAGAAACCTCTGATTCTTGATGATCTGAAATATCCTTGATGAATCATGATCAAACCTTGATCAAATGATGAATTTTACTTCATATACTTTATGTTGGCAAAAAATCATGAAGTTTGACTTTGGTTTGACCACAGTTGACCTCAGTTTGACTTTTTAACTACTTTGACTGATTTTGACTTATTTGATCATTTGACTGAGCAAACCTTTGGGAAAAGTTCTGAAATTTGTCATGGGGATTCTTAGACACATATAAGATGTTATGAATCTCACTTGAAGTCTTGGAAATTCATTTAGCCTGATTAAAGTCAAAACCCTAATTTTGGATGCACTGCTTAGGAGGATGCATTGTCTGAGGGAATTGTCAAATCTTCTGACCAATGATGAACTTTGTGAACCTTGTGAACCTTGTAAGATGTCTTGTGAAAATTGTGAACCTCATAAGGTGTCTTGTAAACTTCATGAACCTCATGAAAGGTCTTGTGAACCTTGTGAACCTCATAAAGTGTCTTGTAGACTTCATGAACCTCTTAGTACACAAAGCCTTGTATTGTGAGGGCAAATTTTGGGGTGCAACAGCTGCCCCTGTTCAATTTTCTGAAACCTGAGGGGTTAGATTGGTATATTTGCCAGTCGTGATCTGGAAGGTTGAAGGGGATTGAACACAAAAGCCCAAAAATTTGCGCTCACCGGTGCGTAGAGTGGTACTGATGACTGGTTGTATATGCTTGAGTGGGCTTAAAGATGCCACTTGGAGAAAAGTTCTTCAGATACATTTCTTGGAGGATAAAGCAGTCCAAAATATGAAGATATAATGATAGCTTTCAGGAGGATAAACAACGTCCTGAGGTAATGATATGCTTTCAGGAGGATAAACAACGTCCTGAGGTGATGATATGCTTTCAGAAGGATAAACAACGTTCTGAGGTATAAGTATAACTTTCGGGAGGATAAACAACGACCCAATAGTCATGATATGCTTTCAGGAGGATAAACAACATCCTGAGGAAATGATGTAACCTTTGGGAAGATAAACAACGACCCAAGGTAATGATATGCTTTCAGGAGGATAAACAACGTCCTGAGGTAATGATATGCTTTCAGGAGGATAAACAACGTCCTGAGGTGATGATATGATTTCAGATGGATAAACAACGTTCTGAGGTATAAGTATAACTTTCGGGAGGATAAACAACGGCCCAATAGTCATGATATGCTTTCCGAAGGATAAACAACGTCCTGAGGAAATGATGTAACCTTTGGGAAGATAAACAACGACCCAAGGTAATGATAGCTTTCAGGAAGATAAACAACGTCCTGAGGAAATGATAGTATAGCTTTTGGGAGGATACACAACGGCCCAATAGTCACAAGTTGTTGATGAAGTCTGTTGGAGAATTAACCTGAAAAACAAGATTATAACATCCTGTATGATAATATTAGCTTATGCATTATGTATGCATGTATAATATGATGCACTTAAGTAATGTATTATGTATCTAGGTATATGTATGTTATGATGTAAATGATGTATGTATGCATCATGTAGCTTGACTCATCTGGATATCTTTGTATAATAACTGCTGGCCAGGGAAAATAAATCCCGATTCGTTGCTGAAGAATATGAGGAACTTGTTTCCGCCTTGTTTGATAATATAGTATTCATAACCTCCCGTCTTCGTTTGATAGTAGGGTACACATAACCTCCCGTCTTTGTTCGTCGTACTCCTATTGGAAAAATAGATTCCCGATTATCCGTATGAGGATAAAAGAGATGGATATAAATTCCAAGGGAGATATGACTCGAAGTACTTATGAAGATGGATTTACCCTACTGGGGGACTTGTAGCTGTCTTGTAGGGATGAACCGGCGAAGCTTCATTTAATTCCTTCCCTCGTTCGTCCTTAGTAAATACTATTACTGCATTTTCATGCATTTCTGGTAAACATCAATCATATTAAAAAGCATACATACAGTCAAACACAACCAATGGACGTTTCGCTTATGTAAATAGGGTAAAAGTAAATCTGGATTCAGAGGGAAAAGTAAAGTTGAACTTGAAAACAAAATCGTTTCAACTTCGAGAGTGTATAACCAATTGGATTTGGAGCTCCTGAAATTTTTAACTTTCCTGAATACCTTCCCAGAAATCCTCATAGCTGGATCTGAAGACATGATACTGACACCATCTGATACTACTGGCGTAGACAATTAATTTCCATCATGGTTTCAGCTTAGAATCCAATATCAAGGTAATACAATGAGAGGAATGTGTCTTCAAATTGTGATGGACCATATACGCTCTGTGTATTAGATTTGAAGAGAAAGCATTGCCCCTTGGTTGAGGATGAATTGTCCCATAATGGAAGTATCTGAATGTAGTTACCTCAAGAGAAATAAACAGAGTGCCTCACAATAATATGCCCCTGACATCATGAAATTCACATATATGAGGAGAGCTGCCTCTGGCTATTAAGCATTGTTGAATCTGGACCTGATTGCCCCAAATGAATTGAACAGTAATTTGGTATGCCCCTTGACTGGGAAACAGTGACTATGCCCCTGGCATTATGAACTTTGTAATGTTACCCTCACTAATTTAGACAGATGTGGAGATCTGCCCCTGGATACTTAAACATAACTGAATCCTGTCCTGATTGCCCCACATGAGTTAGGCAGTATCATGGCCTGCCCCCTTGATTGGGAGATAATGACTATGCCCCTTTGTATACATGGACTTTGATCCAGGAAGCAACTTTGTTCATCGGAAGGACTTTGGTTCATTGAACATTCATCCTGTAAGTTTCTCCATTTGTCAAACACTCAGGTATATGCAAACAAATATATTCAAACATGCAATGCTTATGTCTGTCTTGAAGTTTTTTTTGAAAAAGAATTATTAAAAAAAAAATTTTTTTTTTAGAAAACTGTGATATCAACTCAAGTTTTATAATAAGCCCTAAAGGAGTCAGAATACCTTTTTGTAACAGTATGCTTTCAAACTAACCATGCTTCAGTTAGGACTTTTAAAGGGTTGTAACGTGGCCTGGTTCATGGTTTAAGAAACAAAAGATAAAGACTCAAATTTATTTGTACCCAACCCATTCTCCATGATGTTCTTCAGTCCCATACTCAGTTAACTTATGCATTGAGGCTCAAATGAGTTTGGAATTGTAACACTGACATTTGTGATGGTTCAGAAACCCAAAATTTATTTGAACATTCAGTCATCTTTCTTTGTTGAGGATTCATAGTGACCTCTTTTTTTTTTATCCCTTCTTTTTGCCTGAACTGCTTATTTCAAGGTTACAGTCAGCGGGATGTCTTAGTGTTTTACTAAGTCTCCTTCATAGGTTTTGACTTAGCAAGACTGTTCTTTTGCTGGATATTGACTGTCGGGTTTAATGATTACAGAGAACCATCATTAGTTGTGTACAACACAGATAATTGGCATATTTGAGTTAACCGAGTAACTACCCTGCCCCGGGTTATGAATAAGGGTTTTAATTTGTGCGAGAATAAAAACTCCTACTTCATAGGCTCAAAAGGGTTGACTAGGGATTAACTTCCTTATAACTCCACTGTTTAGGAATTAAAACAATGCCTGTACATCGTCAGCATAGTCTGTTCAAAAGCATACTGCATAAGATTATGGTATTGTTTTCGTCATCCTCCCTCTACAGGCTTATAGCTTTATCAGGAGTTAAATATCACAAGATAGAAATAAGAAGCATAATTCAAAATATAGTGGAACAAATGGATTAATTCAAGACAAACATGTGCAATGCATTAATGAAAACAAAAGTTTAACATAATAGTAAGTGTTCAAACAAATAAAAGAAATTACAAATGAAAATTCAAATGTTGTCCCATCCAGTTGGCTGAATGTCCTCAATTGTAATCTGTGAAATTTGAGGAGCAGTATACTTCACCATGAAATCAAATTTACCACTTGGGTGTCCCAAGGTGCCCCATATCTCAATAGGAATAGGTAGGCTTCCTTTCTTTCTACCCTGGGCAATTTGTCTTGCAGCTTCGGTGTTTGATGGACGATAGTAAAATTCAACTTGACCTTCTGGAGTAACCTCTAGGATTTCTTCGTCAATCAGGTCTTGAATCTTTTTCTTCAATGCCCAACAGTTATTAGTATCATGTCCAGGACTGTTGGAGTGATACTCACACCTTGCCTTGGGATTATAGTAAGGAGAGGAAGTTTTAGTATTTTGAGGAGGTTTTTTCAAGGGAATTAGCTTCATCTCCAACAAGCATTGCAGAACTTGTGACATTGGAGTGCTGAACTTGATAAACTGCCTTCTATATTTCTTGTGTTGAGGTGGATTAACCTTATCAGGTCTTTCTTCTTCAACTGAAGAACAATCAATGGCAACCTGTTTCTTACCTTCTTTTATCCTCATCTTCCTTTCAACCAAATCAGCTTGTTTTAACGGAGGTTGACTGACAATTAGATTCCTAACTCCACTACTTTGGAGTTTGTGGACAAAAGTTCTTAGCTCTTCTTGCCCCTGAGCTAAACTTTGAATAAGAGCCACCTGGTCATTCATCTGGGTCCTCATTCCTGTCATCTCAGCTTGTAGTTGTTCCAGCTGATCATCCTTGTTATCCTCAGGACTCTTCTTCTTAACCAGCAGTGTCTTCAACTCATCTTGTCCCTTGGACAAGTTCAGAATCAACTCTTGGAATTGTGCATTCTGAGCCTGGAGATCTTTGACAGTCTGTTCAAGAGCCATTTCTGCTGAAATAAACAGCGAAAAGATAAGATACCTGTACATAAGAAACCTGTGATGCAATGATATGGAATGTAAATGCGCATGCAATGTTTTCAAGGACCGCAAGATTTAAATTTGCTTAAACAACCAAAAAGGTAAACTTTTATTAGTAATAAATTTGTTTTGCCTCTTGGGCTTACAGAAAATGAAATGAAATAAATACAAGAGATGGGGTTTTAAGTCTCCCATGGACGTTTTCTCTTTGTGTTGAGGTATGAGTTGAGATTTCGTTCCTCGTGAAGTTGCTTTGTTAGTTCCAGGATTCTTTCTTGGCTTGCTTTGTAGTGAGCCTCAAAAGTATCCCTTTGCTCCTTCAGCTGGATCCAGAATCTTTGTAAGTCTTCCATGTCAGTAGGCATGTCTGGGTGAAGGATGGTATAAGAAGTATCTCCTTCAGCAACAGGTTCCATGGTAACTGGCAGGATAGCAGGATATGGCATCATGAGAGTCTGAGCACGAGATCGCACCCATCTGAGGTAAGCTTCCATAGGAATAGTGTACTTAGGCTCCAGAGTCTTGCTGTCAACCTTGTTCACTTTTCCCCATGCTCGTATGAATCTCTGACGGTAACCTTGAAGATCGTTGTCGTAGTCAAACACAATGCCCTGAATCAACATGTCATGTGGGCCATCACTCCGAGCGTAACCAAACTGTCGTAAAGCTAGAGAAGGGTTGTAGGTAATGCCTCCTCTTATGCCTAGAAATGTCACATTAGGAAACTCCCCACAACGGTCAATGATAGTGATATTCTCCATAGATCTGGAGCACCAATGGATATCTGAATGAGAGAGTGACATAATTCTTTTGGACCACCTGAACCCTTGCTCATTCTTCATTACTGAGCGAGGAAGGTGAGAAATAAACCACCTAGATAGCAAAGGTATGCAGCACATCAGAGTTCCTCTTGCCCTTGTAGTACGGGTGTGAAGAGAATGCAGGATGTCTCCAAGTAAGGTAGGCACTGGATTGTGACTCAGGAATATATTGATGGCATGAACATCTATGAACTGATCAGGATTGGGGAACAACACTAAACCATAAATCAACAAAGCTAAGATCTCCTAAAAAGCGTCATAGCTCATAGCTTTCAAGAACACTTGAGCTTTATCCATTAATACCTTAGCAAGAATACCCTTAACTCCGCTTCTCGTTTCTAGAACAATGTCAGACTTCTTCAGATGTAGAGCTGCAGCAATAACCTCTGGTTTAAGCTCTTTCTCCAAGCCTGTGAAGGGTCTTTGATCAAGAACAGGTATACCCAGAAGTTTAGAGAACTCTTCCATTGTAGGAACCAGCTGATAGTCAGGGAATGTGAAGCAATGGTGTTTAGGATCAAAGAACTGAAATAGGACACTCATCATGTCTTCATTGAACCCTGAGGTGACTAGATCCAATAGGTGACCATGTCTCTTGATAAACTGTGAATGATCAGACACTTGAGAAACCAACTCTTTAAGCTTAGCAGGTATGCCTACAAAGTTGATCCTGATAGTGTTTCTACGAGCAGAAGCCATGACCTGCAACAAAGAACAAAGATAAATCCTTTGGTCCTTGAAATGGTTAGTGAAAATGATATGCTTATGATGCATGATGATGTTATGATGTTATGTTCAATCACAAACATGTGGCACACACAAACAAGTCACACAATAGCCCTAGGTTTGAAGGCTTGCATGAGGTTCAAAGGTAAGTACCCTCCCCTGAAGTTAGTG
The DNA here is from genome assembly GCA_963966055.1 of Lathyrus aphaca. Classification (NCBI taxonomy): domain Eukaryota; kingdom Viridiplantae; phylum Streptophyta; class Magnoliopsida; order Fabales; family Fabaceae; genus Lathyrus; species Lathyrus aphaca. The sequence continues at coordinate 147,182,737 of OZ014524.1, forward strand.
AGTTCATCCTGTCCTACAAAAGTAACCAGGTTCTAAGGGATCTCAATATCATTGATCCTTCACAAGGGTGGTTGTTCAGTAGGCAACTTACTTGCCAACCAAAACCCTCCAAGTTTAAGATCTCAATGAGTGTAGTATCGAGTATCAACCAACTTCAGTCTGCACCAAAGCCGATTATCTCACTACTTTTCTAAAGGCCAAGATGGGATAACTAGGGTTCTAAAAGTTAGTTAGTGCATTGACAATATATGGCAGCCTCATATTATCCTCAACTTGACTTAAGGAACATAAGCACCAACCAAGAAGTCACACTAACTATGGCCACCAGATCAACCATATCGGTATACGCCGTACAGTTTCCTTGGTCTATTGCCATTTACCTAAGGTACACTAGATCCGGGTTAGGATCTTTCACACATAAGAGCCCAACAAGTAAGTATAAAGCAAACAAGGCAAACAATTTTAAAGTGATCTAATTCCTAAGGGTACCCCTCTTTTATTAAATCCCCAGCAGAGTCGCCAGTTCTGTAACACGGTGGGAGAACTGACTTTAGTTATGTTGCGGATAGCAAGAGTCGCCACCGACTTTTATTTTATCCAAAGGAAAGGCATAAAAGAACAGGAAAGACCTTTTAAAAGATTTTTGGGTCCGGGGGGTAGGTTATGTAAAGGGAAGGTGTTAGCACCCTTTACATCCATGGTTATCCATGGGCTCTTAGTTACTTAGCTCACTTTAAAATGTTTTTAAAATGTGAAGTGTGTGAATAAAAATTTTCTTAAGTGTTTTATAATGATCCATGTACAGATGCGTATAAAACCTTTGTTTTGAAAATTTGTTTGAAATTGTGAAGTGTTTGAAATGTTTTGAAGAGTGAGCAAGTATCTAAGAGGAACCTACCCTAAGTTTAAGTCTTTTCTGTTCTTGAATCCTTTAAATGGTAAGACTATCCCTATTATTAAGGAATAGGTAGTCATTACCTTGGATGTGAGGGACAACTGAAGGGACATCTGTTATTTAGGCAACTGTGGGGTGTATAAGCAATTCGAAGGGACTTATCATCTTTATTCGGAAGGGACAAGATCATTACGAAGGCAACATTCAAAGGGACTTGATCTTTTTATCTGTTTAGGGACTAGATGATGTGAAGTAAAGGACTTTGCTTTATACACCCTACTTGACCTTTTGTTTAGGCAACATGAGAGGTAACCCTTAGAAAGTGAGATGGCGATCAAAGATCGACTTACGTGTGTGAGTGTACAATTTTAAATATTTATCTTTTAAATTAGTGATCTAAATCCAATTTTACATACAAACATATTTTACACTCCCTATTTTACTAACCATAGCGATTTATAAATAATTAAACGATAAGCATTACTATACAACTATTACATAGCTTGCACAATTACATAATAATAAAACAATTTAAATAATAAGCAAATAATAAATAAATAAATAAATAAATAAAAAGTTAGTAATAATAAATAAAAATAAATATAAGAGAAAAAAAGGAGGTTATCATAATAATATACAACTTAATTAATTTTTTTTAGATTTTTTAGATAGGCAATTTTTAAATAATATATGATGAGAGTAATAATAACAATAATTATATACTAATTTATTTACATGATAAACTATGATTAACGATTTAATTATATATATTAGAAATATTTATTAAGTATAATATTTAAACAAATAATTAAAATAAGAAATTAAAGTTTTTTAAAGAAAATTAGGTTTTTTATAAATTAGGGTTAGAATTATATATATAAAAAATATTAGGTTTTTTTAATTTAATTTACAATATTAATTTAATAATAAAATAAATATATACATATTTTGATTTAAATACATAATAAATAAATAAAAACTAGGTTTAGAATTTAGAAAATAAATTAGAAGTTTTTTAGAAAATATAAAACATTTACATATTATTTTCCTAGAATTATTTAAATATATATATTAAACATAATTATAATTAATTAATCAATAAAGTAATTAAACAAAATAATTGAACAAAACAAAAATTGAAACTTACCTGGGGCAGGGATCGAACCCACGCCCTAGGCTTCATCATCCTTGGACCAGCAAGCCATCCACCAGGCTATGTGTGCGTTGGTGATAATGATCCAGGCAGCAATTATTATATTTTTAACTTGCGAAAATATTGACAAATAAAAACAAAACCAAAATGGCCTGGGGAGGTTTTGATCCCAGGACCATTCCTTCGCCAGCCAAACGCGCACACCAACTGAGCCAAGTGCTTTAGTTGTAACATAACATAAACTAATTCAAAAAATATTAAATCAATAATTTGAATTTCTGCAGATGGCGCCAATGGTCTTCATCTTCTTCCTCATACCTGCAAATTTTCATACGTTTTTACCTGCGAATTTTCCTTCGAAGTTCATCATGTACAGAACCTACGAATTTCAAACATCAACAAAACAGTGAAATTTTTCCAAATTGATTAGGGAAATATGATCCTCAGAGCTCATACAATCGTCCTATGTTCTTGAAAATTATTTATGTTTGGTTTATCACGAAACCCTAATCAAGAGGCCGAAAACCTAGCCATGGTGGATTCCTTAATCTGTAATAAAAATTCAATTAACTTGCCCAGAAACGTTCATTGCTTCATCATAAACACAAAACATTAGTCAAAAGAGATTTATAACACATGAATAGCAGAATACGAAAAAATCAAAAAAATGCAAGAACACGATTTCGGATTATGCATTTAGGCATGTTTTGGACAGTGATAAAGATCAGGTTATGTTCAGTGATGTTCAAGGAAACCAATGCAACCTTCAAAAATCTTTAAAATTGCTTCTAAGTAGGAAACCGAATTGGAGTTTTTTGAAGATTTTTGTGAAGTTTGAACAATGTGTAAGAGGCTAGGAATTCCTCCCCTTAGCATTGCTATGTGTTCATGTATATATAAGGATTGAATTAGGTCAAAAAGAATGGGCTTTGTATCATGAAAATTGATTACTTGATTATGAAGAAATCTCTCATCCAAAAATATCAAAAAATCCAATATATCCTTACTATCTTGGTCTAGCACGAATTTGGATATGAATAATTGGTCTTGAATGGTGTTTATGACCTTCTAGAATCACAATCTCTTCCAAATATATGATTTTCATATTTTATTTTAATTTAATTTGTATTTTAATGAATAAAATTCAAATAAATATTAAATAAAATATAAAAAATCAGAAAATGAATGGGTTGGGTCGTGATTGATGTTTTTATAAAGTTTGGATGGCAATTTGGTGGGCTCATTTAGCAAAAATTGGTTTTAAGGCCTTATTTGCTTCATAAATTCCCCAAAAATTTCCCAACTTTACAAGGGCACAAATCCTTCAATTTTAATGCTATGAAGGTGTTCTTAGACCTTTTGGAAAGCTTATAGAGTCCTCTAACCAACCCCATTGGTTTCATGTCCATATCATTTACCATTCTCAAGTTATGCCCTTTTGAAGTTATTGACTTTTTGTTGACTTTCAAAAGGACCTATAATGTCTTAGCTCATACCTTCCAAATGAAGCATTTTTGGGCTTGGCTTGTGAGACACAAAGTTGTAGAGAATTCAATTTCCTTCAAAATGAGATTTGGATGGGAAAAATGTGATGAAGCATGTGAAAGTTATGGCTGGTCAAAGTTCAGTTGACTTTTCCTGAGGAAACCCTAATTTAGAAACCTCTGATTCTTGATGATCTGAAATATCCTTGATGAATCATGATCAAACCTTGATCAAATGATGAATTTTACTTCATATACTTGATGTTGGCAAAAAATCATGAAGTTTGACTTTGGTTTGACCACAGTTGACCTCAGTTTGACTTTTTAACTACTTTGACTGATTTTGACTTATTTGATCATTTGACTGAGCAAACCTTTGGGAAAAGTTCTGAAATTTGTCATGGGGATTCTTAGACACATATAAGATGTTATGAAGCTCACTTGAAGTCTTGGAAATTCATTTAGCCTGATTAAAGTCAAAACCCTAATTTTGGATGCACTGCTTAGAAGGATGCATTGTCTGAGGGAATTGTCAAATCTTCTGACCAATGCTGAACTTTGTGAACCTTGTGAACCTTGTAAGATGTCTTGTGAACCTTGTGAACCTCATAAGGTGTCTTGTAAACTTCATGAACCTCATGAAAGGTCTTGTGAACCTTGTGAACCTCATAAAGTGTCTTGTAGACTTCATGAACCTCTTAGTACACAAAGCCTTGTATTGTGAGGGCAAATTTTGGGGTGCAACAGCAGCCATAAGCTCTTTCAACTTTATCACCTCCCTTTCCTGCCCGGGGTTTCCTTCGGCCGTCATCCAAGCCATGGACAATACCCGCATGACCGCGCTCGCATCCTGGGCCAGAGATAGACGTCGGGCAGGGCGATCCATTGCCTCGACAAACAAAGAGTCCGCCCGGTCGACCTCCATACTTGTCCCTTAGAAGAAGTTCTGCTTCACAAAGTAAGGCGACAACATGTACTTCGGTTTGGGGGGAGCATTGACCGTCAAATCCACGATCGCTGCAGATTTATGCCTCTTCATGAGCGAGCCAGTGGACACACTTGGAGACCCTTGGACCAGGGGCCTCGACCCTGAGCCGCTCATCTCGGTCAGCTTGGTTTGAACAACCCGCGACCTCTTCTTTTGGTTTTGGCGCAGTCGTTCCTGGATTTTGTCCAAGGGATTCTCCATGGAGCCTGCAAAGAAAAGGATACAAATTATTCACGAACGCCAAGATTATTGAAACACAATAACAAACAGAAATGAAAGCAAATACCAAAGAACTCGGACACTTCTTGCCCGATGTTACACGCCAGGAGATCTGTGACGTCTATCAAAGGACGCTCCACAACCTCTCCCCCGTCCTGATCCAACATTATCTTACCCTCCCCGTCCAGCAGAGGGGTCGGGGTAAAAGAGGCCACCAACTTCCGAAATTCCTCGAAGCTAGCTGCATCGTCCTCGTTCAGGGAATCCCCCACTTGGACGAACTCACTAACCGGGCGTCCGTAATGTGAGTAATTCCATGAGAAAGGAAACAACCAGAGCCTCCAGGGAATCACCTGCCTTCGGTCGTCGAATTTGGGCTCATCATTTTCATTAGTATCTACCCCCAGGAAACTCAGCGCTCTCACAGCTTCCTCACTCGCCGGCTTTACCAGAAAGTAATCTGTCTTGAAAGCCCGGATAGACTCCGAGTGAGCCTTGAATATCTTGGTCCGCTGCTTGAAGGAAATAAAGCCCTTTCGGTCGGTCCCCCGTCCTACCTGGCGCTGCAGCGAGAATAATCGGAAGAACAGAGGAAGCGTGGCCTCAACACCCAGATGAGTGCACGTCACCTCGAACGCTCTTAGGAACGCGTAAGAATTCGGGTGCAGCTGAGACGGGGCTACACCCAAATGCCCGAGCACGACGCAAACCAGATCACTAAAGGGCAATGTTACTCCCAGGGTCGATGTCGCATACTCGTACATTGAGAACTTTCGGCCGCCAAAGTCTGAGAATATCCGATCATCATCCCCGGGCAGGTGACGTCCCAGTCTTCAGGATCACCAACAGTGGGCAAAGGCTTCGCACGGGGTCTCGAAAAGGACGACACCTTGTCGAGCAGGTCCTCCACTACCCATTCCTCGGACGCGATTATTTTTTCCAAACCCCGAGGAGTATCGGTCGTCTCTCCAGAATTAGGGGATCCATCCTCCGTCGTGGCCGCGTCTGATTCGTCCGACGAGCTTCCGGAGTCAGAAGGGATTGATGCGGTAGAGCCGGAATCTTCCGAGGACACCTCCTCTGAGGAAATCTTGAACGGGTCGATAAACGTAGTCTCACCGGAAAAGTAGAGGAAAGGCGTCAGTGAATTCGATTAGAATATCAAATCCACCCTTCCACCGCTCAATAAGTGAAATGACGCGTATCGACCCAGGAGTAAGATCCTGAGCCATAACCCTCGGTTAACCATCGCTCAAGGCGATGACCAGCGCCCGACGACAGCGAGGGTACAATCAAATCCTAGCTGCTTATCAGGTCCCAGGTCAAGGTCGACCGAGACCATCGCCAACCACGAATTAGGGTTCGTAGTCGACGAGCAACGATAACAGAAGGTCTCTAATCTACTTATTCTAGTCTAAACTACCGGAAAATCTATCCTAAGCCACATGCATTGCTAAAATATCAAGCCTATGACTAAGAAAAATGCAAAAAAGAGCCGTACTTGAGCTTGAGAGGCCATTGTAGAAGAAGTTGGCTTTAAAACGTGGTGGTTGACAGGTAAATGCGGTGATCGGCGACTGAGAATGGTGGCTGATCTAAGAGCAATATGGCAAAGAGGAAGACGAAGCGAAAAAGCTTACAGAATACCTTGGGTTCCTATTTATAGGGAAGGGAACACGTGCAGAAACGCGTGACCCCTATCCCTAGATAATGATTACCTACGCTCTAGCCCCTAGGCTAGCCGTCAGAACACTGAATAGGCGCGAATTCCCAGACACACCAACTTTTCGTTTCATATCCCTCATTCGTCGAGCAACCGAACAACTGTCCGCCTGTCGTGGGTCATCGAACGATCATTCCCTGGTCCACGCACGAAAAACACTGGACGTAATGCGTACGCCTTAGACAGAAAACCATCACTAAGTCATCGCTCCTCCGCAGAAGCAACGACTTAGGGGGCTCCTGTTCCGAGCAAACCCAACTTCCAGAGTTGGGCCAGACAAAGTGACAAACTGACAAGCTCATCGTCGAGCACCGTGCCGAGGAGAACGATCCTTGTCGACCAAGGCTGTACCGACCAGAATGAAATCCCCCAACAGCTAGTTTTGACCGTTACCTATTCGTGCGGATTCCACGATCCGCGCCAAACGGTTTGAACCAATAACCATCCACTAACGACAGTATTTAAACCCTCTCAGAGGAGAGGGTCAGGTATTCAATTCTCTCACCTTAATTCTTATACTTGCACGCTCTCTGCTCAGTATCTTACTTTAACATCAGAGTGCCTTGCAGGTATACCCCCATTCTCTCTTTATCAACTGTCCTTCAACAACGCTCAACGTCAGCTATATCGGATTCTGATCTCCAGGTACGATCAACTAGTAAAACAACATAGAATCAAATATCTTGCAAGAATATTAACAATTTTCATGAGATTGTAACACAATAAAATCAAAAATAAGGAAAAAGAAAATATATAAAGGTTGTGCAAATACTTCTTTATTGTCATGAATAAATATTTTAAGATTTTTGTTTTGGTAGAAAGTGGTATTTCTTACACGTAATATCATAAATTAATCCTTCGAACCGGATAGAATTGCAATGAGTGTTAAAAGCTCTTTTTTAAAAAAAATTTAACCATGATGCATGACCAAAACTAAAACCAAAACTGGAATCCAACTTATAATCTTTATTTCTTTAGTTAAACTCAAAGAAATCTCTTATCATCTTACTTAAATGCTCTTTATTTTAAACCCTCTAAGTGTGATTAATTGAAAACATTAGAGCGTGACATAATGTTACAAAATCATAGATGTTTGCAAATGAATAATTATTTGTCACCTAAAATTTGATAAATATGATTTTACGAAAATATAATATTTATGTCCTTTTGGTTCTTACATTTGTTCTTTCTTAAATTTTTCCTTCATATTTTTAAAATTGAGTTTTATAAAAGAATTTAATTGAAATATACTCTAAAACGGTTTTACACTATCAGTGAATGATAACCGTCAAATTCAAAATTATATTTGACTTTTATTTTAATTATATTTAAAATAATAATTATGAATGATCATGATTGATTGATGGTGTAAATTTTTTTACACTGACAATACATTACAATTAATCTTTTTATAAAAATGTTTTTTAAAATATTAAAAGTTTTCTAAAACATTTTTTTTATAAATTATATGTTAATTTTGAAATCAATAAACATAAGTATACATTCTTCTCTTAATTAGAGGTGGCAAACGGGGTATGTCCGTCCCGTTTAGATCTGCCCATAAAAGCCTGCTAAAAAATGGAATGAGGCGGGATGGTAAAAGTTGAAGATGCGAATCTAAAATTTAAACCTTCTCCGTAAAAATGTGAGGACGATGTGAGAAAAATTCGCAAACATTGTACTATTTAAGTCTAAAATTCAAAAATTTAAGTAAATGTGTATGCCAGCAAAAACTCGTGAAAAAAACGGGATATACACTTTAGAGGGTGAATACCTAAACCCTTAACCCGCCCCGTACTAAAATGCAGGCAAAACAGACATATCCAATAGATCAGATCCGTTTTACCATCACTACTTTTAATCTTATTATTATTTTTCGGAGAAATAAAATGATATTAAGAGAGATAGAAAATTATAAGAGGGGAGAAAGTAAAAATAAGAGGATCCATTTTATTTAATATAATCCTATCGACTTAGTTAGCCGAAAAATACCTTTTACATCAATACAGTTATATATAAGGTAGGACCTCACAAAATTGCATTATTTATGATACAATAAAATACATTTATCAATTAAAATAGCATATAAAATAAACAATAAATTCAATATATTTATTAACAAAATATTCATAGCATGCATTAAAATAAATAAACAAGGAATTTTTTTATTTAAAATTAATTTTCATATTTAATTTTAATATTGTTTATGAGTGATTTTGTGATATTTTAGGTAAGAATGTTTGGAATAAAAATAACAATTAATTTTATAAAAAAAGAAAAGAGTGAAAAGGTGATTGATTAGTATTGGCGTTGAATGTGTGTTGTCATTGTTTAACATCATTGCGTTACGGTTCTGGTCCGTCCGAGCAAGCAAGGGTGTAAACCATAGAGAAATAACCCTTTGCATCTCAATTCCCAAATCAAAAATCAAATCGTTCTTAATCAGACTGTAACAAAAGGATGTCGGAGATTGCCAGCACAGATCCCGAAGGCGTCGACGGCGTTCGCATGACATGGAACGTTTGGCCACGAAGCAAAGTTGAAGCCAGCAAGTGCGTCATCCCTCTCGCCGCCACAATCGCCGTGATCCGCCCTCATCCTGACATCCCCCAACTCCCTTACGCTCCTCTCCGTTGCAAAACCTGCACCTCCGCCCTCAATCCTTTCTCCCGCGTCGACTTCACCGCCAAGATCTGGATCTGTCCGTTCTGTTATCAACGGAACCATTTTCCTCCTCATTATAACGCCATCTCCGAAACCAATCTCCCTGGGGAGCTTTATCCGCAATACACTACCGTTGAATACACGATTCCTCATTCCGATCCTAACCCTCCTCCTTCCCCTGTTTTTCTCTTCCTCCTTGATACTTGTATCATTGAGGAAGAGATCAATTATCTCAAATCGGCTCTTGGTCGTGCGATCGGGCTCTTACCTGATAATGCTCTTGTTGGTTTGGTTTCCTTTGGGACTCAGGTTCAGGTTTATGAATTGGGATTCTCTGATATGTCTAAGGTTTATGTCTTTCGTGGCTCCAAAGAGATTCCAAAAGATCAGATTTTGGAACAGCTTGGTCTTGCTTCTTCGGCTGCTTCCGGAAGGAGACCCATTAAGGGGGCTCCTTTCCCTAATTCCGGTGTTTCCCGTTTTTTGTTGCCGGCATCTGATTGTGAATACACTCTCAATGCGGTAATGCCAATGATAATACTTATTTGATTGTTTTTCTTTTGTTTACTGCTACCATGAATTGTGATGATTCCATTTTTTATTCTGAGTTTTTGTTTTTCAGCTGTTGGAAGAATTGCAGAGAGATCAGTGGCCTGTTCCTCCTGGCAAACGTCCCGCTCGCTGCACCGGTGTTGCATTGAGTGTTGCAGCTGGATTGCTCAGTGCTTGTGCTCCTGGGACTGGAGCTAGAATCATAACTTTGGTTGGGGGACCATGCACGGAAGGACCCGGCACGGTATATCTCGTTATTTTGTTGGTGTATTTTTTTATAAATTTGTTGTTTCTATGCCATGGTTTTTGTTTACGGTGGAAAGAAAACTTGCCGGTGTTTGGAAAATGTTCATCGTTAATCAAGCTGCAGCATTTAGGAGTGGAATGATTTGTTAGGTGTTTGATATCCATGTTTCATGGTCGTGTTGTTAGATACTGCACTTGCAATCAGATTATTGTTAGGAGTGAAACGATTGTTTTTATTGACAATCACTGAATAATCCATAGATCGAATGTGTCTGATGCCGGGATTTTGATTTCAAAATTTCTTTGCAGATTGTGTCTAAAGAACTATCTGACCCAGTGCGTTCTCATAAAGATCTTGATAAAGATGCAGCGCCTTACTTTAAGAAAGCAGTCAAATTTTATGAGGGTCTTGCAAAACAGCTGGTTAGCCAAGGTCATGTTTTAGATGTCTTTGCATCAGCACTTGATCAGGTTTGTGTGACTTTAATAAATTTCTCGTACTGTTGTAATTATTTCTCTTGTTAGTTGGCTTTGTAATGCATGTGTGCAGATATACACAGTGCTCCGTAATATTTCTGAAGCATGTAGTGTTGATTTTTCTTATCACTAAATATAATATTACCATGCAGCTCAAATTTTACCAATTCCATGTTACAAGGTATCTAATTCAGCATCTCTGCTGAGTGGTTAAACAGTTTCCATCAGATTTTTTGAAAATGTTTTTTTAAACAATTTTGCGCGCACTTATATAAGCTTTGAAATGAACAAGTTATTCTTTTTTGTTTTTTTAAATAGATATTCCAAATTTCTAAATTCTTTTTGATGTATACTTGAGTTTAAGAGTACTTTTTAATTTCATAAGTGTACCTTATATTATATGCTTTTTTTTTTGTGTGATACATAAACTAGAACCATGTTACTCATAACATTCCTTACGAGAAAGTTTTTGGGCTTACTCAAGTATAGTTTCGGAACTTACTTTTGGTTCTCCCTAACTTGCAACACATGGCTACAAGACCTGTTAATCTACATAATTCAATGTGGTTAATACATCCATCTGGGTGTTCATATTGACGGCATTGGATTTATCTATTCATTTATCTTCTTGAGAGTGAAGCTGGTAATATTTTAAATCTCAATCTTGAGTTCCTACTGTGAATTGCAAGGAAGTTTTTGTTTATGTTGTGCAGTAGTAATTCATGAAAATTGTTAAATTAGTATATTGTCAAAATGTTGCATTAAATTTGAAGAACAGTTAGGAGCTAATTGTGCCCCTTTTTTGTTTTGTGCTGATTTATGGTTGTTTTAAATTTAAGGTTGGAGTTGCAGAAATGAAAGTTGCAGTTGAAAGAACCGGTGGTCTTGTTGTCCTGTCTGAAAGTTTTGGTCATTCAGTCTTCAAGGACTCTTTTAAGCGTGTTTTTGAGGACGGGGAGCAATCTCTCGGTCTTTGTTTCAAGTGAGCATTCTCATTTTAAGTGTTCTAATGATATTTTGTTATTATTTATACAGTTGCATTTCTCTGTCCCCTTAAATGTCCCCTCCTTGGCTTTTGTTATTTCTTTCTTATTTTTTCAGTAATACTAGTTGGGTGCTGCAGATAATTGGTGCCAAGTGATGTGCCAACATAGTTGGGCTGTTTCTTGGCCTAAGGATACTTTTTTTTTTTTAACCGGGATGCTTTTGCACTACGACTTTTGTTTAAAATAAATTCTGTCCCTTTGTCTTTTTCTGTCCACATATATTTTGCTATCCTTTATCAGATACGATTGCTGCTAATTTTGTTTATGTTTCAGTGGAACCCTTGAGATAAATTGCTCAAAGGAAATCAAAATTCAGGGAGTCGTTGGACCATGCACATCGATGGAGAAGGTTAGATGATTTGATTTATTTTTCAAACACTTCATTTTTTGTTGCTTATTGATTCTGGAATCAGTGACTGTGTTGGGTCAAAGAACTAATCATAGCATGATATTTCTGGTTCTTGATTGTTACCATCACATATTGCAGAAAGGGCCTTCTGTTGCTGATACTGTCATAGGAGAGGGGAACACAACAATATGGAAGATGTGTGGCCTTGACAAGAGTACATGCTTGACCGTGTTGTTTGATCTTTCATCAAGTGATCGTTCAAATACTCCAGGTGCTGTCAACCCACAACTGTACCTGCAGTTCCTTACAAGGTTATGTTGGGGAAATTTCATAATTAGGATCTTAATATGGTTTTGATTGTCTTTCCACTATCTCCTTGGGTCTTGAGCATTAATAATGGTCATGGTCTTATTGCAGTTACCAAGGCCCTGATGGTCAATTAGTGCTTCGTGTAACAACAGTAACTAGAAGATGGGTAGATAGTGCTGTTAGCTCTGAGGTAGTTCTGGTCTTTTTTATTTATTTCTGTGGCTATTGATGGCAGTTTGTTTCTCAATGTCATAGAAATATCTGGAAAACTTAAATTAAAATGCTGTAAAAAAGCATGAAAATTTTACTCTTCATGCTGTTAAGTATGATTTTCAAGTTATCTCATATGTAGATACCTAATCTGAATGCATTTGCATTTATGTGTATTTATTGTGTATATCAATGAAGTTAACTGCGACATGTGCAGATACCTAATCTATAGACAATTATTTATTTATGTTGAGATTCTTAAATTGAATAATCGCGTGATTTTTAATTGCTTACATTATTTTGCTATTCAGGAATTGGTCCAAGGATTTGACCAAGAAACCGCTGCAGTGGTAATGGCTAGATATGCTTCTCTGAAAATGGAGACAGAGGTATGAGATAAATTTTACATTCATACTTGTTAGGATATTGAATAGTGGTTAATTTGAGTAGTTAAAGTAGTTAAGAGTTGTTGTAGAAGTTAGTTAGTTGAGGTTGTTATATTATATGGCTATTTGTACAAATAGGAGAATACAGTGTTGAGTGGATCACCTTTGAATATTGTAATAGTGAATAGGGTATAGTCTATATTGTTGAGATGAGATTCTTTCCTATTCTATCCTATTTCTTAAAAAAACTGTTCTTTTTTGGGAATTCTTGGGTTCCTAACGAGATTATTATTAGATTTTATTTTCTTAGCTGTGTAGAATTGGGCAAATAGCTAGTGGGGAGTTTCAGTAAAACATGAAATTGGGCGAGTAGCTAGTGGTGAGTTTCAGTAAAACATGAAATTGGGTAAATAGCTCTGATATTGATGGTTTTGATGAAAATTTCAATCATTTTGCTTCTGATATGCTACAAATAACCGTTTTATCCATTGTGAAATTCAAGTTGTATTTGTTGGACGTTTATTCGCTATGTCAAAATTTCAAGTTGTATTTGTTGGACGTTTATTCGCTATGTCAAAATTTCAAATCAACTTGTATAAACAAATGCCTTGCTGAGCATCAATTTTGTTTGATCAGGAAACATTTGATGCCACACGGTGGTTGGATAGGTTCCTCATTCGCCTTTGTTCTAAGTTTGGGGACTACCGCAAAGATGATCCATCATCTTTTACATTAAACCCATCATTTTCTCTTTTTCCCCAGTTTATGTTCAATCTGCGACGCTCACAGTTTGTACAGGTACTTTTTATTGTTATTTTCTTCCTGCTTTGCAGTCCTGCTTGCTAGCTAATGATGAAATCTATTGACAGGTTTTTAACAACAGTCCAGATGAGACTGCATACTTCCGCATGTTGTTAAACCGGGAAAATATTAGTAATGCGGCTGTCATGATTCAGCCATCTTTAATATCATATTCATTTAATTCGCTGCCTGCACCAGCTCTGTTGGATGTGGCTTCCATTGCTGCAGACCGGATTCTGTTGCTAGATTCATACTTTAGTGTGGTTATTTTTCATGGGATGACAATAGCTCAATGGCGCAACTTGGGATACCAGAACCAAACAGAACACCAGGTTTGTGTGCAGTCATGTCCTGCTAAAGAAATTGTTATTACCTGATAATTCCGCTCAAATTATCGTTAGATTTTACAGGTTGATCTGTTAGCATTAATTTTCTGTTAGTTTTTTGTGGAAGTAATTTTACTTGGAGGCATATTTGTAGTTAGTGTCAAGTGTTGCATTTACCCTTTATTCCTTTTTTCTCTCCTCTGCTAACTTTAATTTATGGTACAGGCTTTTGCACAACTATTACAAGCTCCACAAGATGATGCCCATGCGGTAATTAGAGATCGGTTTCCCGTTCCTAGATTGGTAGTGTGTGATCAACATGGTTCCCAGGTTGGTATTGTTTAGCAATCTCAATCTGAATGCTATTTTTCTAACTTTTTCTTTCCCAAATTAATTCAAGCCAGGAGCCATACTGCTGTGTATAACTTTTTGCAATATATTATAAGTGTTTTCATAGTAGGAAACTTATCATGGTTTCATTGGTGTGTCTTTTACAGGCTAGATTTTTATTGGCAAAGCTGAATCCATCAGCAACATATAATAATGCGCACGAGATGGCTGCTGGTTCAGATGTAATCTTTACTGATGATGTCAGCCTTCAAGTTTTCTTTGAGCATCTGCAAAGGCTGGCTGTCCAATCTTGAGGGCAGGTAATAGGTGAGACTAACAGTTTATGGATTCTAGACTTTGGTTTGGGGAATTCACCAATGATGTGTGTCATGCATTATGCTGTTGCATTCAGTTATTTTTCCTTTCTTTCCTTTGTTCTTATCAAAGAGAAGACCAGAGCCTGCATGAATCGAAGAAATAAGGGAAGCAAGACCTGAAACATGATTCTTTATGGTTCTGGTCGAATTTTGTTTTATGGAGAAAATAAATGATTCCAAAGTAAGTTGAGTTTGTGGATTACGGGAAGAAAGGATACAGATTTAAAGTTAAGAGCTGCCTGATCTGCGACAGCAGCATGGCAAATGAGGGAGATATTTTTGTTTCATATTTTTCCTATTTGTTTTGGCCCAGATATTTATTTCTTGGGTTCCTCATTAGTGGTTTTACTTTTACATGCTCCCTAGATTTGCCAAGTCATTTTGTCATGTTGGAATTTGATCAGTTACTCTCTCTTTACACTGTCTTGTACTATATATTGTGAAGTAAGCATACATGACTCGTCATCATGGTGAAATGAACATTGCTGTTTGGTCGCTGTTTTTGTTCATTACTTCCAAGTTTGCATAAAATTTCGAATAGTTAAAATGCAATATTGGTCTGTGTTTTACAGATGCCTGGATTTTCACTGCCTACATCCAAACCACTACTATTAACCTTTTGTTTTGTAGAAAACTAAAATGTTTCCGTTCATGACAGTAAACTCAGTAACATCATCTTTCTCTTTTACTCTAATGCTTTCGCTCTAAACTTCAAAACCTTTTGCCATGAATTTGCCTGTCTTTCAAAACCAAATAGTGAAAAACCAATCTTAATCCCATGCTCGCAACACTCCATTGTTCATCCTAGTGTAATAGTTTAAGCATAGATGCATGTATTATTTCTCATCATCAATTAACACAATGAAGCAATTGTGTAAATTGAAGCATATTGTAGAGTAAAACGATATAAATGAGTAATTCTAAATTGAATCGAAGAGTGAATCTGGTGTTTTCTTCTTTGAAGTATCTCTTTTTGAAGAATGAATCTGGTGTTTTCTTCTTTGAAGCATCTCTTTTGGGTTTCTTTAGGGTTTTTTATGTGTGGGATGTAGTGGAGAGATTGTGAGAAAGGGTTTGAAGTGGGTGAATTAACGACTCAATTTTTCAATGTTCTGAAACAGGTTTTTCACTAAGTGAGATTCACCTGGCTAAGCGAGAAATTGTAATTTTATAATTTTTTTGAAATGTGATTTCTTCGTTAATGGAGTAGAGATTGTCTAAGTGAGAATTGGATTAGTGATTCTAGCATTGACATATGCCAAGGTGCGGTTAGTGGGATTCCTTGCATTCTTTGTTACACATTGCTTCCAAAATTGTGATTTTTAAGATAATTCAAAAGATTAACTAAAATGAATGTAAAATGGTTTGATTCCCTTCCAATTAGTGATTGTTTAATATCAACAATTTAACGGTTTTCAGTGTTACATAATATCAATCACCTTAAAACCCATCTCATGATATTTGATTTTGACTTTCGCTTGACCTGTGTCAATGTCCACCAACATTCTTGTGGTTTTCATTAATGGTCTTTGTAGAATGAGAGACATCTTTGGGTCTGCCTCGATATTTAGTATCATGAAATCTCGAGAAATGAAGACTAGTTAAATTTAATTAGAGAATCTTGATCGACTTTCTACATGTTTAGTCAATCATCTGCAGTGGTGTCTCAATTGACTATATTTGGAGGGATCAATTTTATTTATACTAAAATAAATAATACATTTAATGACAAAATTTTCACCTCAGTTAATCTATATCCGAAGTATACATAATGTGTATCGTTGCTTGTTATAATGATGTCATCCACATAATGAGACAAAATAACAAGTGAATTTCTAGGTCAAAATCTGAAGTAAACACAGTGGTTGAACTAACTCCTAGTGAAATCTATGTGTAACTTTGTCGAATCTTCTATTCCATTATCGAGGAGATTTTTTCAGGCCATACAAAAACCTATTCAACTTGCACACATAATCTTCCTAGCCCTTTTCTACATACCCTTCAGGTAGTCTTATCAGGATTGTTTCATATATATCACCATACAGAAAGGTTGTCTTCACATCCATTGGTTTAAGTTTTAGGTCAAACTTTTCCATAATGGCTAACAATATTCTAATGGATCTATGATTTATAACAGGTGAGAACATGTCATTGAAGTCAAATCCTTCTTTATGAGTGAACCACTTAGCTACCAACCTTTGCTTCAATCTCTTCGACATCACTTATTCAATTCCTTCCTTAACTTTGAAAATCCACTTACAACTAAGTAATCCGACTCCATCATATTTCTCGATCAGCTTCCAAGTGTGGTTATTATGAAGAGATTTCATCTCATCATCCATGGATTTCAACCATTCAATCTTGTTTTGACTCCACATAACTTGTAATATCTAGGTTCTTCATCAAGAACTTCACCTGTAGAGAATAAGGAAAAATCTATGAGATCTTCATAACAAAGTTTCTGAGGTGGCTTGATGACGCTTCTCGACAAGTCTCTTACTAACATGTAATCATTATCAGTTCTATCATCTTCATCAACAACTTCTTCTTCTTCGACTTCATATGGGTTATGCAATTCAACATCAATATGATCCACCTCAACATGAATCTCTTCTTATTCCAGCTATTCTCCAAAGATCTATGCATTTCGACCAACATCATCAGTTTTCTTAAATGCCATTTCTGCTTCATTGAAAACTATATCTCGACTTGTGATACACCTCCTGTGACCTGATTCTTGGCACCACAACCTATAAGCTTTGACTCCTTTAGGCTATCCAAGAAACATATATCTTAGAGCTCTAGGTTTGACCTTGTTTTGCCTAATGTGAGCATAAACTACACAACCAAAAACTAAGTTTGTCGAGATCTGGTGGATGACCCGACCAAACTTCTTCATGTGTCTTCATATTCAAGACAGTCGAGGGACACCTATTTATCCGGTATGTTGCAGTCACAACAACCTCAACCCAAAACAACTTCTTCAATCCAACACTAACAAAAATACATCTAATCCTTTCTAAGATTATTCGATTGAATCTCTCAGCCATGCCATTTTGCGGAGAAGTTCCCACAATATTTTTGTGTCTTGAAATACGAGACACATTACAATAATTGTTTAAAGCTTCACTGCAGAACTCTAGGCCATTATCGATTCTCAATCCTTTTACCAAACACACAAGGTTAGCAGAATTCCATCTTTTTGACTTTGTCACCACCTAGCAGATTCTGTTTCCCCAGTTCGACAAGACCCCTTTCACTGACATGGCCTCATTGCATATGCCACAGTTCTATCTTTGACACATGTTTCGTAGAGGCAAAATTTGTTGATCCACTTATAACATCAGCCTCAAGGGTTTATGATCCGCGTGTCTCGCACGAATCAAAAACGAGTAATTTTTGAAAATGTAGTATAGCGACAATGACTCGAATCGTCTCACAAGGATTCTTGTATTGTTATTAACCAACTAATTTGAACAATGGGGGGGGGGGGGGTTGAGTTTCGATTAACATAAAAAAAGTTAAATAAGTGATTATCAAAATAAGCTGAAATAGTTAATCTACTATTTTGATTTCCCAACTTATCATTGACCAAAATAATTCTCAATTCCTAAGCGGACTCTATTTCCTTTTCGATTATAATAACAATCAAACATGTGTAATTGATATTATATGATAAATATTCCTAATTTCCAAATTAAGCAAACAGATGAAATATATCAATTATGAATTAAGCAAACACGATAAACATACGCGAATTAAGCAAACGCGATTAAAGTATAGGAACATGCAATCATCAAAATTAATCAATTTAACCTTAGATAAATCGAATTAAGCAAACAAGATATCAAGATCAGAATTGAAAGGAAATAGATTAATTGAAAAATATAAGAACCTCAAAGTGTCGGCGAAAACCGATTACAACAAATGAATCCTTGAAATTAGTTCTCCATAATTCGTCTCTTCGAAAGTAAAAAATAAAATCGTAAAAAAAGTGTAAGTGAACAGCTGCGGCTGCTAGGTTATATGAAAAAACCTAAAAAACCGTTTACAACCCAATTGGGTCAAATACCTAACCCAAGCCCAATTCTAAATGACCCGAAACTAAATAAAACTAATGCAGCAGCTTCAAACGAAATTCTGGAAAATATGACTCCGAATCTAACTTCGGCTCCAACACGAAAGTTGTAGCTCTCTCTCTTAACTTTCCGTTGACTGGTAGAATGCCTCAATCAAATTCCTGGAACTCCGGTTATGATCATTTCCGTAAAAGCTGTTAAAGCTGAAAATTAAGTACGAAAATTAAATTAAGCCAAAAATAAAATAAAATAGAAAAACAAATTAAAATATAAAAATAAACAAAGAAAACCAAAGAAATGCTTAAGTGCAGACATGGTAGAATGTGCATTAAAATGCATTTATCAGTATAAAAGTCTCGTTTCTTCACGCCTCTCAAGACTTCCTTCGACTCCTTCATGAATTTCAGGATACCTTGCTCTCCTATAGAAACACATCCTTTATTGTCGAATTTACCAAGAGAAATCAAAATTCTCTTAATATCTGGTACATATCTGATACCAACCAACAATTTTATTGACTCATCATAGAGCTTGAATCTTACAGATCCAATATCGGAAACTTTGCAGACTTTATTGTTTCCTAACAACATTGATCCACCATCTTGATCACATAATTCCTCAAACACATCTCTGTTTGGACTCACGTGTCATGTACACCCTGAATTCATAATCCACTCCTTGCTAGAGTAGTTGCTTGAAACTAACATGACACCAAGTGATTCATAATCATCTTGCACAATGACTGCATTACCATTATCTTTAAGACCACGATTATCTAGACGTTCATGGCTTACCATTCATGCATGACCCCCATTCTTACAATGATAACACCTTATAGAAGGGGCATATCACCATAATACATCTATAAGACTTTACCTTTCTTCCTCTCATACTTACCATTTTTCTTTGAGAACTTTCCTTTATTGGGAAAACCTTCTCCAACATATGATTGTTGATTTTTCTTTTTGTTCAAATCCTTCGAGTACAAGACTGGTTGAATTTCTTCAAAGGTCAAGGAATCTCTTCCATAAAGAGAGTTTCTTTGAAGTGAGCATGAGATATTGGTAAAGCACACAATAACAACAATGTTTTATCTCCGTCATCAATCTTGTCCTCGATATTCTTAAGATCAAGAATCAACTTGTTGAACATATCCAACTGCTCTATCAAGACTCCATCTTCACTCATTTTGAATGAATAATGAGCCAACATCAGGTACATATGATTTACCATGGATTTAGTCATGTATAACCCTTCGAGTTTTCTCCATTCACCTGCTGCTATCTTCTCCTTAAACCTTCTAGAGAACCTTATCACCAAGGATCAATATAATGGCATTATGGGCTTTCTTGATCATCATTTTCTCCTTCTCTGTTAGCGTAACATCCCATCTTATTAGATCCTTTCAATGCTTCTAACAAACCCTAGTGAACTAATATGGCTTACATCTTTAAGCACCATAAATCGAAATCATTCACACTGTTGAATTTCTCAATCTCATACTTTGTTGACCACATCTTGATCCACGTTCACCGCACCGGGTTGTTGTGACAATCGACGCACCATGAAAGAATAAAACTATGAGAAAGTTTGAGTTTCTTGAACAAATACAAGAAATCCTTTTAGGTTTTACAAAAGAGAAATAAGATGGATGAATAAGAACAAGAATTGGTTAAAACCATTTTCCTATTCAATTTTTCATTTAGGGTAAAAAGGTTACAAGTGAATAATAACAACTAATGCTTAACCCTTTCTCAACAACTTGAGAGAGAAGCCTATTTATATAGTACAAGATAACTTAAACACTAAGCTAACTTAAGCACTAAGAGAACTTAAGAAACAAGCTAACTTATACAACACACATAACTTTGTCTCCCACATGCTTAAACAGACTTTGACTACAATATATGTACAAACTCTGTCGACACATGAAGCTATCCCTATCAAGACTAGAGTTTGATCCAAAATACCACAAGTTTAGATGTTGGCATTTAATGTGTTATTTTATTGGCCAACCACTTATTTTTCTAACTAACCGACATGTGTTTCAAGGTTCCTTATGAAGGCTTCTGTGTTCTTCAGACTAGCAATAAACACCTTCATAAACCGATTGAACGTGTCCTCCATTTTTTTTGCATTGTCTTGTTGTGGAGGTGCGTGTGTGTAATGTTGTCAATGTTGTCTATTTGCTGGGCCAACTTAAAATTTCCATCCTTGATTGAAATTTTTGTTCCTTGGGAAGTTGTTGCTTTGATATTTCTCAGGCCTTTGCTGATTTTCTATGTAATTAACTTATTCATTAGTAGATGGGAAAAATCTGGTTGGATGATCACCGCTGCATAATTCACAACATGCAACCTTCCTTTGTTGTGGTGATTCATGCAACTTCTTTAATTATAGTGACAATTTAGACATTGATTTGTCAGCTCATCCATTGTTTGTGTCAACAACTTGTTCCGTGCAAGAATAACATCATTGGTATTCAACTTCATGATACCATTATTTCTTTGAGAAAAGTTTATGTTATGTTTTCCTTGATGATCACCGAGCTCTATTATTTCAATGATTATATTTACATCTTCTACACTTTTTGATATGAGTGAACCCCATGTAGTAGCATCTAGAAATAACTTTGCTTCTTGTTGTAATCCACTTTTGAAGATGTGAATTTGTGTATGATGGTAAAAATTTGGTTTGGGAATTTTCTCAGCATAAACATGTATCTCTTCCATGCTTCATAAGGAGTTTCAATTACACCTTGGGAGAAAACCACAATGGATGTCTTTACTTTCATGAATACGTTGTAAGGGAAGAATCTTTTCAAGAACTTTTCCTTCAACACATTCCAGTTTGTCATTGTCAATGTCGATTGGTCTAGTTACCACTTCTTTTTGTGTTGCCAATAAATAAAAAAAATCTATTTAGTTTCCTTATCCTCTTCAAGATCAATAAGTTATGGATCATCTAGGAATAGAGAAGAAAATATGCAGATGGTATCAAATTTATGGTAAATTGGAATTCACTCCTTCGTGAACTCAATTATCTGGACTTTGAATACTTTCTAGAACTCAACTAACATTTTAATTTGTCACAACTCAAACCATGTTGTTGTAATTTTTAATTTATTGTTTTTTTTTCCTTATAATTTCTTTTCAATTAAATTTATATCATTCCCTATAGGAAATTATCATATATTGTTGGCTGAAACGATTTCAACTGAGTGGGAAAGAGGAAAAGGTGGAAAGTACATGTCGACAGAAGCAAGAAATTCTATCAGAGAGTGATACAGAAATGGAGCCGTCGAAGACCCTCGACGAAGATTGGGTCGAGCCATTCTCAAGCTGAAACCGTTTTCGTGAGAGAGGTTGAGGAGGATGAGAACGTGGGTGGAAGTTATGCTCATGGTGGGGAGACATGTGTCGTGCATGGATTGAAGACAATAAAACATAAGTAATTTTATTTTTCTATTTAAGGAGTGTTCTTGTTCATTTTTAAGGGGTCACATTTTTTACATTATTCAAGAGAAACACTCAAAGTACATATCTTACAAGAAAATAGTCAATCTCCACAAATGTACGATATCGTCCACATTTTATCTTTAAGAAATTTACATCCCTAAATTTAAGATACCTTATCATTTATTTACTATCAGTTTACTTACCAACTTGCACAAATATTTTCTTACAAAGTTTTTATCTAATTCTATCGACATCAAAGCCATCTTATAAACATTCACATATACTTAAACCAGAGTTCCGAGATTTTGTGGCCGATCCCGCAAGTAAGCCAGCGATAGGATGCGCGAGGTTGTTAGCGCGAAAAACACATGCAAACATAATGGAACACCTGGTGGGACCCTATGGGTTGAGTACATGGATTTACATAGTGATAAAATGGTAACACCACATCCAAACGAAGATCCGTCAGCGGAAAAATTAGTTGTGATGCAAACAACTGAAGTGGGTTCTGGAACTGTGTCAGCGGTTTCGACCGCTCATAGTGGACCTGCCACAACACCACATCGGCCTGAACCTTCAAGGCCGACAATGATAGGGACTTCAAGGTAACCTATGCCTAGTTTCACTATGCCAATGCCCCAAACATTTGGGATGCCAACAAAATTCATGCTGACCCCATAATAATGGGTCGAAGTTTAGGGAAAGTCCTTCGTCAACTTTCTCCCCGTATAAAGGATTAAGGCCTTTGGAAAACCAATTTAATCGATCCCAGGGTTTGGTTTTTTATCTCGATCCATTCCGAATTTCACCTCTAGTTCCGTCGCAGTCATGAGACAACAGATGGATGAGAGCAATCACGAAATGGATCACATGTTGACTCAACAAATGGGCACCATTTTAAGACCATTCATACAAGATTAGACCCAGAGTTACCAACAATTGGCAACTCAGATGACACGAATATGTGATTTCCTAGGCGTTCATAGGACACCGGGTCGACAAATCGCCTCCTCCTCGACCAGAGACACCGGTTCAACCGGAAGAGGTCTACGACGAAATACTGGAGCAACAACTGCATGGCGTGTATGACGAAAGGCCTCCCGTAGTGCTAGTAAATAGAAACCAAGATCCCGACTACGTGGTCCGGCAGGTTCAAAATGATGCCATGGTTGGCGAACCTAACTTAGATGTCATGGTCGAACGAACCATGGTTCGAAATGAAGTGAACCCAGATTTTCTAAGGCTGACATACACGTCCCCACTACCGGATTTTGTTTTACAAAACAAACTACCTAGGGGATGGAAGGTCCCAAAAAATTAGCAATTTTGTTGGGGAGACCGAAGAGTCCACCATCAAAGACGTTTCCAAATATCAAACCAAAGCTGGTGACATAACAAACAACGAGGACTTGAAAATGAAATACTTCCCAAGTTCCCTCACAAAGAATGCGTTTAATTGGTTCACCATGTTACCCCCACAGTCTGTCCATACGTGGACACAATTAGAGAGACTGTTTCTTGAATAGTTCTACTTGGGGCAGTAAAAAATTAGTCTGAAAGAATTGGCCCGTGTAAAACAAAAGGCCACAAAGTCGGTGGACCAATATCTCAATATGTTTAGACTTTTGAAAGCAAGGTGCTTCACTAAAGTCCCTGAACACAAGCTAGTTGAGATGGCTACGAGCGACCTAGATTATTCAATCAAGAAAAAGTTAGACATGAAATATCTCAGAGATATGGCGCAGTTAGCTGATAGAGTCTGATAGGTAGAACATTTGAAAGCTAAAAAAACCGAACTAGCAGATACCATAAGAAAGAAAAGTGTCTTATGTGGAAGCTGATAAATACTCTTCTTACGATGAAGAGCTCGTCAGCGAAAGCGAGGTTAACGTGGCTGAACTCAAACGAGTTAAAATTGTTGAAACCATCAAATGGGAAAAATCTTGTCGAAACAAGAAAAACAGATAAATACGTTGCAAAAACTTACACCTTTGATGTATTGAAGTGTGACGAATATTTGATTTGTTAGAAAAATATGGTTAGATTATTATTCCTCCAGGTTTAAATGACCCCCCATTAGAAAAAAAGAAAAAAAAAGGATATTGTGAGTTTCATAATTTCCTTAGTCATAAAACATCTCAATGCGTTCTTTTCAGGGATTTGGTGCAGAAAGCTTTGAAAGAGGGCATGCTTCAATTGACGAAAAGCTGAAGATGCAAGTTGACACTGATCCTCTGAAGGTCGAAGAAGCTTTATACTCCGAGCTGTATGATTGCATGATTGTTGAAACTACTGAGGGTCTCACAAACCTTTAACAACCGAGTATTTTGAATGCATGATGGTCGAGACTATTGATGATTCTGATAACAAGGCTGAAGATGAATTAGAACCACTTTATCCAAAAGTTGGTCCTAGAAGATTTCCAGGAAAAATCCAGGGTGAGTGGGTCGAAGGTTGTGTTATGTCCAAGATGCAATGTTGTCTTTGGCGAAAAGGCTGCTGAAAGATATGAAACTGGCCAGAAAGAGGCACTACGAGACAATAAGCCTCATGTTCTAAGGTTTGTGTTCGACCAAAGCGGAGCCCCTTGTCGAAGCGAGGAGTTTAGGAAGCAGTTCCAACAAGCACGACCCAAGACCTTTGTACTACCATCAGACACTCCATAAGAAAATGGGTGGAACCTATGAATCATAAGGGAAGCAAAAGGCCAAAATGAAAGGTGTTGGATTTGGAGAACGAGGCTAAGGTATCCGAAAAAAGGGTCAAACCCAGGGGCTATGTGGTTTCTCCCAACTACAAGAGGAAGAACCCTATGACAAGGACTCAGTGGAGACGTTATCAGCGAAACAAAGAGGATGGAAAATAGGCTTCGAATTCACAGTTGAAACCTATCAGAACCTCTGGACAGAAAAAACAATATCCAAAAGCCAGGTGGGTTGAAAAAGAAAAAATCGTGACCAATCAGACCATGAAGGTCGAATCCTCAGGAGAAAAAAGGGTAGTGTCAACCCAAAGCTCGAAGTGTACATCCTTGGTCGAAAGCAAGAAAGAGCCAGAGTACACTCCCTAATCTAACAAAGAGGAACCATAATACTCTCCTCAGTTGGATGAAGAATACACCCCGTCACCAGAGAACGACATTGACAAGGATATGTATGAAGATACCAATGATGATACTTATGGTGAGGATTTCGTCGTCAACCGTGGTATTGTGTCAATACTACTAGCAGAATATGACATGGCGTCGGAAGTCTCTGAGGCAGACGAAGACTTCGTTCCAGATGAAACTGCGGAGGACAAACCTTTATGTTACTATGTTATGAACAGTGGCGTGATGGAGGAGAAGATGACGGTGTTTGAGAAGCCTAGTCTTGGAATGATGTACCATTTAAAACCTTTGTTCATAAAGGAAAGGATCGAAGAAGTGGAAGTCAACAAAGTGTTTGTGGATGGAGGGGCAACAATCAACTTAATGCCTAATACTTTATTCAAGAAGATTGGTAAAACTGAGGCTGATCTTCAACAACACATTATGGTTTTGTCGAATTATGAGGGAAAAACTAGCAAAATTCTTGGGGTTGTCCAAGTCGACTTGGCTGTGGGTACTGTTGCACCCCAAAATTTGCCCTCTATTTTTAACTCTAACCGACTTTTTGTTTCGCATTCATTTGTATCATATTCAAAGCATAACATTTTTTTTCCATATTAATATTAGCAGGAATAATTTCTCGGAATTTACAGACGGACTGGTCAAATTAATTTTCAATTGTGCCTAAAATCAGTAAACGAAAAAATGTCAAGTTTAAGTTTGCAAATGTCGGTAATATTAATCTGCGGTTCACGTGGTTTAATTTGACATGCTAAAAATATTTTTACGACTATTTTTGGTCATATGTTGATCAGTCTAGACGGCTTAAACGGTCATAATTTTTATTTCAAAATCCGACCAAACGCTGTATTTTTCCGAGTCATTTATTTCGCGCTGATTATTTTGACGTGTTTATTTTATTTTTTTGAGCATTTTGATGTCCAACTTTTATTTTTTTTGAGTCTATTTATTTTTATATTGGGTCTAGAATAAATAAATAGGTTAATTAGTTTTTATTTTAGTTTTAACTATTTTTATTAAACTTTATTTAATTATTTATATTAATATTTTATTGGATTTCAAAATAAGCCCAATTGACATTAACCCTAATTAGTCCTATAAATACTTATATGTGTGTTGCTGCTAGGGGAAGACAAACCGGAAAAAACGAAAAGAAAAAAAAAACAAAGTATTCGGCAGATCTACGATTTACAGATTAGTAAGCACATATGTTGAATTTGTCTATTGATACATAGTGTACATCATGTTACGTTTCTGTTTCTCATATATATATATATATATATATATATATATATATATATATATATATATATATATATATATATATATATATATATATATATATATATATATATATATATATATATAATATGCTTCCATGGCTTGCATATATGAACGTTTATACTGATATGTACGTTTTTCTTTAATAAGTTATAAGATATTTGTGTTGCTTTTTTCTATAATATGTTTATAATATATATATATATATATATATATATATATATATATATATATATATATATATATATATATATATATATATATATATATATATATATATATATATATATAATATAATATAATATTAATATGTATATTACATAATATTTATAATATGTATATTATAATAGATAATATATAAGATTAATATATAAATAAAAAAAGGGTTGACTATTTTTATTAAATATGTTTTATTTATTTATTTTTATTATAATTAGATTACGTTGTTCGGATCGTGTCGATAAGCCGTTTGTACATCTGTGTGTATGAGGCGTGACACTTATGTTGATCCGGTCCAGTTGCGATGATCGCATTTCTTGCGTTAGCAACATCGTTGTTTTTTATTATTTCTTTTATTCAATTAATTAGATAACTAACTACTCTGATTTTTTTTAAACCTTAAATTTTTCATATAAACCTTAATTGTTTATCTTAAACTGGTTATATATTTTCTTTATGAATTTTAACGTGCTCAACCTTAACTTTTTCACTAACCCAATATATATATATATATATATATATATATATATATATATATATATATATATATATATATATATATATATATATATATATATATATATATATTTTACCCTAATAATTTTCTCAATAAACCTTGAACTCTAATTTTCACTCTAACTCTAACTCATCTTTATGTTATTCATTTGCCATTCATTTTGTTGTGTAAATTTGTAATATTCTATATTTTTATTTTTTCGCCTTATTATGTAACTGTCTCCTTGATGTAATAATTTAGTGTTATTTTCCGCCTAATTATTATGTAAGTGCCTCATTGATGTAATAATTTAGTGTTATTTTCCGCCTAATTATTATGTAACTGTCCCGAAGCCATGTAATAGTGTAGGAGTTTTAATTTCTGCCTTTTAATTTCTGTCTTTTAAATTCTGTAAATATTTAAATTGCGTGGTTAGTAAAATAGGGAGTGAAAATTAATTGTAATTAAATAAACTTAGAAAATTTATTTAAATAAGATGAATATTTGAAACAAAACACTCACACACGTAAGTCGATCTTTGATCGCCATCTTGCACTTTCTAAGGTTACCTCTCATGTTGCCTATTTCAAAAGGTCAAGTAGGGTGTCTTAAGCAAAGTCCCTTCAAACAGAAAAATCATCAAGTCCCTATAAACTTAAAAGATCAAGTCCCTACGAGGTTGCCTACGATATAATGATCTTGTCCCTTCGGTAAATATGATGATAGTCCCTATGAATTGCTAAAGACACCCCTTAAGTTGCCTTCTATGACCATACGATAACCCTACCTTGTCCCTTACACATCCAAGGTAATGACTACCTATTCCTTAATAATAGGGATAGTCTTACCATTGAAAGAACATATATGAACATGAACGACTTAGTCTAGGGTAGGTACCTCCTAGTTACTTGCTCACTTCTTAAAATTACTTTTTACACCTCACTTTTTTCAAACAAATTTTCAAAAACAAGTATTTGTATACATTCATACGAGGATCATTACAAAGTACTTAGAAAGTTTCTAATCACACACTACACCTTTTTCAAAATAATTCAAAGTGAGCTAAGTAACTAAGAGCCCATGGATAACCATGGATATAAAGGGTGCTAACACCTTCCCTTTATATAACCTACCCCCCAAACTCAAAATCTTTTTAAGGTCTTTCCTGTTCTTTTATGTCCTTTCCTTTTGGATAAAATAAAAGTCGGTGGCGACTCTTGCTATCCGCAACATGACTTAAAGTCAGTTCTCCCACCGTGTTACAGAACTGGCGACTCTGCTGGGGAGATTAATAAAAGAGGGGTACCCTTAGGAATTAGATCACTTTAATTTGTTCGCCTTGTTTGCTTTACTTTACTTGTTGGGGCTCTTATGTGTGAAAGATCCTAACCCGAATCTATTGTACCTTAGGTAAATGGCAATAGACCAAGGAAACTGTACGGTGTATACCAATATGATTGATCTGGCGGCCATAGTTAGTGTGACTTCTTGGTTGGTGCTTATGTTCCTTAAGCAAGTTGAGGATAATATGAGGCTGCCATATGTTGTCAATACACTAACTGACTTTTAGAACCCTAGTAATCCCATCTTGGCCTTTAGAAAAGTAATGAGATAACCGGCTTTGGTGAAGACTGAAGTTGGTTGATACTCGATACTACGCTCATTGAGATCCTAAACTTGGAAGGTTTTGGTTGGCAAGTAAGTTGCCTACTGAACAACCACCCTTGTGAATGATTAATGATATTGAGATCCCTTAGAACCTGGTTGCTTTTGTAGGACAGGATGAACCAACTAAACTTCAGGGGAAGGTACTTACCTTTAAACCTCATACAAGCCTTCAAACCTAGGGCTATTGTGTGACTTGTTTGCGTGTGCCAGATGTTTGTGATTGAGCATAACATCATAGCATCATCATGCATCATAAGCATAACATTTTCACTAACCATTTCAAGGACCAAAGGATTTATCTTTGTTCTTTGTTCCAGGTCATGGCTTCTACTCGTAGGAATAATATCCGGATCAACTTTGTAGGAATACCTCCTAAGCTTAAATAATTGGTCTCTCACGTTTTTGAAAACTCCCAATTCATCAAGAGGCATGGTCACCTACTGGATCTAGTTACTTCAGGGTTCAATGAAGACATGATGAGTGTTCTGTTTCAGTTCTTTGACCCTAAACATCATTGCTTCACATTCCCCGACTATCACTTGGTTCCTACAATAGAAGAGTTCTCCAAGCTACTGGGTATACCTATCCTTGATCAAAGACCATTCACAGGCTTGGAAAAGGAGCCTAAACCTGAAGTCATTGCTTCAGCCTTACATCTAAAGAAATCAGACATTGTCCTAGAAACGAGAAGTGGAGTTAAGGGTATCCTTGCTAAGGTATTGATGGAGAAAGCTCAAGTGTTCCTGAAGACTATGAGCTATGATGCTTTTGAGGAGATCTTAGCCTTATTAATCTATGGCTTAATGTTGTTCCCTAATCCAGACCAGTTCATAGACGTACACGCCATCAACATATTTCTGACTCGTAATCCAGTGCCTACATTACTGGGAGACATTTTACATTCTCTCTATACCCGTACTACGAAGGCACGAGGAACTCTGATGTGCTGCATACCTCTATTGTCTAGGTGGTTTATTTCTCACCTTCCTCGATCAGTGATGAAGAATGAACAAGGGTTCAGGTGGTCTAAGAGGATTATGTTACTTTATCATTCAGATATTCATTGGTGCTCTCAATCTATGGAGAACGTTACTATCATTGACCGTTGTGGGGAATTCCCTAATGTGCCACTCCTTGGCATAAGAGGGGGAATTACCTACAATCCTTCATTAGCTCTACGTCAGTTTGGTTATGCTCGGAGTGATGGTCCTCATGACATGCTTATTCAGGGTATTGTGTTCGACTACGACAACGATCTGCAAGGTTACCGGCAAAGGTTTATACGAGCGTGGGGTAAAGTGAACAAGGTTGATAGCAAGACTCTGGAACCAAAGTACATTATTCCTATGGAACCTTATCTCAGATGGGTACGAGCACGTGCTCAGACTCTTATGATGCCATATCCTGCCATCCTTCCAGTTACCATGGAGCCTGTGGCTGAAGGAGATACTTCCTATATCATTCTTCATCCAGACATGCCCACTGACATGGAGGAGTTACAGAGGTCCTGGATCCAGTTGAATGAGCAAAGGGATACTTTTGAGACTCATTTCAAAGCTAGTCAATAAAGAATCCTAGAACTGACAAGACAACTTCACGAGGAGCGGAATCTCAACTCATACCTCAACACAAAGAGGAAATGTCCATGGGAGACTTAAAACCCCATCCTTGTATTCATTTCATTTTTGTTGTAAGCCCAAAAGGCAAACAAGTTTCTTGATTACTAATAAAATTTTACTTTCTGGTTGTTAAAAAAAAATTAAATCTTGCGGTCCTTGAAAACATTGCATATGCATTTACATACCATGTCATTGCATCACATGTTTCTTATGAACAAGTATCTTATCTTCTCGCTGTTTATTTCAGCAGAAATGACTCTTGAACAGACTGTCAAAGATCTCCAGGATCAAAATGCACAATTCCAAGAGTTGATCCTGAATTTGTCCAAGGGACAAGATGAGTTGAAGACACTGCTGGCTAAGAAGAAGAAGAAAACTAGAAAATCAGGAGGCTTTATCAACCTGGGAAGAAGGTTCAGAGGTCCTATCAAGACTAAGGAACAGGTTGAGGATTCTGAGTTAGAGAATTCTGAGAAAGAGGGAGGTAGTCTCCATGATACTGTAGGAGATTACGATTCGGAGGCAAATTATTATCATGATCATGCTAGCAAGGAGAAGTACAAGATGCTGGTGGACAGAATGAATGCCATGGAATTGCAAAAATCTTCTGGGCTTGATTTTGAAGATCTGAGTTTAGTTTCTGGAGTGGTTATACCTATTGATTTCAAGGTTCCTGTTTTTGTAGTGTATGATGGGTCTCATGTCCCAAGCTGCATTTAAGGTCTTATGTCCTAAGGATTCAACCACATACCGTTGATAAGAAACTGTGGATTCATTTCTTCCAAGAGAGCTTGTCTGGAGCTCAATTGGAATGGTACTATCAACTGGAAAGGGTTAATATTAGTGATTGGAATGATCTTGCTGAGGCCTTCTATAGGCAATACCAATATAATGCTGATTTAGCACCAACTCGCATGCAACTCCAAAGCATGTCTATGGGTGCTAAAGAGAGTTTCAAGGAGTATGCCCAAAAATGGAGAGACCTGGCTGGCAGAGTTCAACCTCCTCTGATTGACAGGGAGTTGGTGGATATGTTTATGAGTACGTTGAATGGTCCTTTCTATAGTCACCTCATTGGAAGTTCATCATTTGGTTTCACCGAGCTGATAATGACGGGAGAACGTGTGCAGAGTGGTATAAGAAGTGGTAAGATACATGTGGGTTCCTCTTCATCAAGCACTGCTAAGAAGCCCCCTAGTGGAAAGAAGGAGTCTAATGCTGTGTATGGTCAACATAGTCGTAACAGGAGTCACCAATCTGTGGGAGCAGTTCACATCTCCAATCCTGCCCCTGCAGCACCAGAGCCACAACAAAACAATCAACAGAAGCCTAGAAGACAGTTCACCAAGATCAACATGTCACTGACCCAAGCCTTGCAACACATGTTGAAAGGGGAACTAATTACTTTGAGGGATCCTCCTCAGAATCCTAATATATCTTCTCCTCGGTACAATCCTAATGCAAGATGTGCATATTATTCTAATAGTCCGGGACATGACACCAACAATTGTTGGGTATTGAAAAACAAGATTCAAGACATGATTGAAGCTGGGGAAATTGAATTTAACCCTCCTAGGACCCCAAATGTGATCACTGCTCCTATGCCTAATCATGAGAAGACTGTTAATGCTGTTGATGAAGTTTCTTATGTTTCCTCAGTAACAGATTTGACTACTCCTCTATCCATTATCAAGAAGAAGCTGCTGCAGGCTGGTTTCTTTCCAGGTTGCAATGAAGACTGTTTCTATTGTGCTTACAAACCTGATAGCTGCTGGAAGTTGAAAGATGGTATTCAACGCCTCATGGACAATTACACCATATTGTTTGAGAAGACTCCTTCTGTGGAAAGTATGTGTGAACATATGACTCGAAGTAAGAAGCTTGAAGATGTAGCTATGGTTGATAAAGTGCCAGTGAAGATTACCTCCAAAGGCCCTGTCAGGATCACTTCTAAAGGTCCTGTCAGGATTACCGCTGAAGGCCTTGTGAAGACTGTTGCTGACGTTAGAGTGGCTCCCATGATCATCACCACTCCTGGCCCTGTTCCTTATACTTCTGATAAAGCTATACCTTGGAATTATGGTTCTGATGTTTACATCCATGGTGTCAAGCAAGAACCTTTGACTGATGCACCTGTTACTGATACTAATCTTGATGTTGACAATATTGATGGATCTAGTAAGATCACCAGAAGTGGAAGAATCTTCTCTCCTCAAGCTACCTCCAAAAGTGCAGCTACTCCAACTACTAACTCCACTGCTGGGCCAAGTACTGATGCCCGGGGCAAGGGTCCTGTGATTGAACCTGTGCAAGCTGAGACACCGACTGCTGAAAATCTTTCTAAACAAATGGAAGAAGTACTGAAGATCATTCACAAAAGTGATTATGATATTGTTGACCAGTTGGGGCATACCCCCTCCAAAATCTCCATGTTATCTTTGCTGCTGTGTTTTGAGGCTCATGCTAAAGCCTTAATCAAATTCCTGAAGACTGCTCATGTGCCAAATGAGATTTCTGTGGATCAATTTGAGAATTGTGTTGCACATCTGACTTGTGATAATGGTCTGGGTTTTTCGGTTGCTGATTTGACTCCTGCCAAGAGAAACCATAACAGAGCTCTGCATATCTCCATTGAATGTAAAGGCACTACCTTGTCTCATGTACTGGTGGATAACGATTCTTCATTAAATGTACTCCCTAAAGAGGTTCTGGACAAGCTCAGTCCTGAAAATGTTGTGTTAAGACCAATTGATGTGGTGGTGAGGGCCTTTGATGGTTCAAGAAGAGTGGTACATGGAGAAGTAGACCTCCCGATCAAAGTAGGCTCTCAAGTCTTCAAATATACTTTCTATGTGATGGATATCCGTCCTGCGTATTCTTGTTTGCTTGGGCGCCCCTGGATCCATGGGGCAGGTGCCGTGACTTCCACCTTGCATCAGAAGTTGAAATATCCGGTGAAGAACAAAATTGTCACTGTCTATGGTGAAGAAGAGTACATGGTGAGCCATGTGAATACTTTCAAAGATGTAGAAATGGAGGGTGAAATGGTTGAAACTCCATGTCAAACATTTGAAGTTGTTCCTTGCTTTGCTCCTGTTCCTTAGTCTGTCCCTGTTCCTGAAAGAGTTCCTATGGCTACTAACATACCTCCTGCAATGGCCTCTCTCAAAGATGATAAGGCTATGGTTGCAAAAGGTGGTTCTGCTATTTGGGGTCAGCTTCCCAACATCCCTTACAAGTCTGACAAGTTTGGTTTGGGTTTCACTGCAGAATCTCAGAGGACTGTTCGTCGTGCTCGTGCTGTTCGTATCACCAATCAAGGGGTCATAAGAGATCAAATCAATGCTGTGGGTGACTGTAATGAAGACTACAACCTGGATGATTGGATCTTTCCTACCATGGATGATGGACTCAACAATTGGAAGACTGAAGATGTTATTCCTATCTCCTTTAGTCAGGAGTAAATACTATTACTGTGTTTTTCTTTTAAGTTTGTAATTCCAAACAATTAAACTTTTAAGCCTTGTGTCTTACCCGGGGCACAATGGTATGCTTGTTTCGGGATGCCATTTCATTTGCATACTTCATTCAATAAAATCAATGGACGTTTCGTTTTCATAAATATTGTGCTCCTTTTCTTTCTTTTATACTTTATTTCTGTTTTATCAGCTATGTGTTCTTACACACACCCACATCACTAAAATGCAGATCCTCATTCACTCTGGATCCTGTTAATAACAATTCTACTATTGCCAATTATAATTTCGAGAATTCGATCTATCAAGCTGAAGATGGAAAGGAGGAAGATTATCAAGTACCTGTAGAGCTTGCTAGATTGTTACAACAAGAAGAGAAAGCTATACAGCCACATGAAGAGCCAATCGAAATTGTGAATCTGGGAACGGAAGAAAACAGGAAAGAGGTCAAGATAGGAGCTGAATTAGAGGATGATGTTAAGAATAGATTGACCCAGATGTTACGTGATTATGTGGAGATCTTTTCCTGGTCTTATGAAGATATGCCAGGGTTGGATACAGACATTGTGGTTCACCGTTTACCAGTAAAAGAAGATTGTCGTCCGAAGAAGCAGAAGGTGCGTCGCATGCGTCCTGAAATGTCAGAAAAGATTAAAGCAGAGGTGATGAAACAGTTTGATGCAGGGTTTTTAGCTGTGACCTCTTATCCTCAGTGGGTTGCAAATGTGGTATCGGTACCTAAGAAGGATGGTAAGGTACGAATGTGTGTAGACTACAGAGATCTGAATAAGGCCAGCCCTAAAGATGACTTTCCACTTCCTCATATTGATGTTTTGGTAGACAACACTGCTCAGCATAAGGTATTCTCTTTCATGGATGGTTTCTCTGGTTACAATCAGATTAAGATGGCACCCGAAGATATGGAGAAGACTACATTTGTTACACAATGGGGCACTTTCTGTTATAAGGTGATGCCGTTTGGTTTGAAGAACGCCGTGGCAACATATCAGCGTGCTATGGTGGCTTTGTTTCACGATATGATTCATCATGAGATAGAGGTATATGTGGATGATATGATAGCCAGGTCCCAGAATGAGGAACAACACCTTGATCATCTGCATAAGCTGTTTGAGAGGTTGAAGAAATACAAGCTAAGATTGAACCCAAACAAGTGTACTTTTGGAGTTAGGTCTGGTAAACTCCTGGGTTTCATTGTCAGTGGAAAAGGTATTGAAGTGGATCCTGCAAAAGTAAAAGCTATACAAGAGATGCCTGCTCCCTGTACTGAGAAGGAAGTTAGAGGTTTCTTGGGACGACTGAATTACATTGCAAGATTTATTTCCCAACTAACTTCTACCTGTGAGCCCATCTTCAAGTTGTTGAAGAAAGATCAGGTAATGGAGTGGAATGATGAGTGCCAAATAGCCTTTGATGAAATCAAGAGATATCTTCTAGAACCTCCAATATTGATGCCACCAGTTGATGGAAGACCCTTGATTATGTACTTAACAGTATTAGATAACTCAATGGGGTGTGTGTTGGGGCAACATGATGAGTATGGTTGAAAAGAGCAGGCAATATACTACCTTAGAAAAAAGTTTACCGACTGTGAAACAAGATACTCACTGCTCGAGAAAACTTGCTGCGCTTTGGCATGGGCTGCTCACCGACTAAGACAATATATGTTGACTCATACTACCTTGTTGATTTCGAAGATGGATCCAATCAAGTACATATTCGAGAAACCTGCCCTCTCCGGACGAATAGCGAGATGGCAAATGATTTTAACAGAATATGATATACAGTACACTACTCAGAAGGCCATTAAAGGAAGTGTGGTAGCTGATCATTTGGCTTATCAAGTAGTGGATGATTATCAGTCAATGAATTTTGAGTTCCCGGATGAAGACATTATGATTGTTACTAAAGAACCTGGACAATATGACAGACCTGAAGAAGGATCCCGATGGACTATGGTTTTTGATGGAGCTTCTAATGCGCTTGGTAATGGTGTTGGCGTTGTGATCATTTCTCCTGAAGGTTGTCATAACCCAATTACTGCAAGACTTTATTTCTATTGTACCAATAACATGGCTGAATATGAAGCATGTATCATGGATATCAAAGCTGCCATTGAGATGAAGATTCAGTTCCTGGACGTATATGGTGATTCAGCCCTGGTAGTTAGTCAGATTAAAGGAGATTGGGATACCAAGCATGAAAATCTCATTCCTTACAGAGAGCATGTGTTGTCTTTGATCCCGTATTTTGAAGAGATTACATTTGGACATATTCCACGAGGAGAGAATCAGTTGGAAGATGCACTAGCCACCATGGCATCTATGTTTGAGATTAGCTGGGATGATGAAGCTCCCAAAATCACTATTGACAGATTTGAGAAGCCTGCATACTGCATTGAGATTGATACTGAAAGAGGAGAGGAAAAGCCTTGGTTCTATGAAGTGAGAAGATATCTTGAAACTCAGGAGTTCCCTGAAGGGGCATATGCCAAAGATAAGAAATTTCTGAGGAGATTTTCTGCTAAGTTCTTCTTGAGTAATGGAATTTTGTACAAGCGCAATCATGATTCGACTTTGCTTCGTTGTGTGGATAAGAAGGAAGCAACAAAGATTATGGAAGACATGCATGACAGGATTTTTGGCACTCATTCTAGTGGTCATACCATGGCAAAGAAGATATTGAGAGCATGGTACTATTGGTCTACCATGGAAGCTGACTGTTATCAACATGCTAAAACATGTCACAAATGTCAGATTTATGCTGATAAAGTGCATATACCTCCAGCTCCATTGAATGTGTTGACTGCTCCTTGGCCTTTTTCCATGTGGGGCATTGATATGATTGGTGAGATCAAGCCTACTGCTTCTAATGGGCATCGTTTCATCCTTGTTGCTATTGATTACTTTACAAAGTGGGTAGAGGCAGCCTCATTTGCATCTTTTACTAAGAATGTTGTGGCTCGATTCATTAAGAATAATCTCATATGTAGGTATGGCATCCCTGAAAGGATTATCACAAATAATGGCTCTAATCTGAACAACACCATGATTACTGATATCTGCACGCAGTTCAAGATTAAGCATCACAACTCTTCTCTGTATCGTCCGAAAATGAATGGGGCCGTAGAAGCTGTTAATAAGAACATTAAGAAGATTCTACAGAAGATGACTGTTACTTACAAGGATTGGCATGAGATGTTACCATTTTCTCTTCATGGTTATCATACTACAATACGTACTTCAACAGGGGCAACCCCATTCTCCTTAGTCTATGGTATGGAAGCAGTTCTGCCTATTGAAGTTCAAATCCCCTCCTTAAGAATCATGAAAGATGTAGGCTTGGATGAAGATGAGTGGATTCAGACTCGATTGGACCAAATAAATTTGATTGATGAGAAAAGGTTGGCAGCTGTTTGTCACGGTCAGATGTACCAGAAACGGATGATCAAAGCTTTTAATAAGAAGGTTAAGCAAAAGGTATATCAGGCTGGTGATTTGGTAATTAAGCATATCATACTACCACAGGGTGATCCTAGGGGCAAGTGGACTCCTACATATGAAGGACCATTTTTAGTCAAGAGGGTATTCTCAGGAGGTGCCATGATGCTTACTACTATGGATGGTGAAGACTTCCCACAACCTGTAAACGCAGACATAGTTAAAAAATACTACGCATAAAAAGAGACCCGCTAGGTTGACTGGCCTAGGCAAAAATAAGGGCATCCCGGCAAACCAAAAGGGTTTGGGCAAAGATTAGGGATATATATATATATATATATATAAAATGTACACCCGACAAGCCGAAAACCTGAAAGGGCGGCTTGGGCAAAAAAAGGGTATCCCGATGGATTGAAAACCTGAAAAGGCGATCCAGGAAAAAGTTAGGGATTAAAGCGTATGACTATGTCTCGTTGGATCACTCATGTAACCCCAACCAGTTGTGCTATCTGAATCAAGTTCGAACGGATGAAGATCAATCCAATCATTTCCATCTCGACAACAAAGGATGAGATACTTGAAGATAATGGCAATAGTAGAATTGGAATTCAATAGTGTCGCTCCCACCTGATGACACCTCAGGTCAGAAGAGGTACAGACGCGAATGGTCGGCGA
Organism: Lathyrus aphaca; assembly: GCA_963966055.1. Taxonomy (NCBI): domain Eukaryota; kingdom Viridiplantae; phylum Streptophyta; class Magnoliopsida; order Fabales; family Fabaceae; genus Lathyrus; species Lathyrus aphaca. Next base: position 147,220,810 of record OZ014524.1, read on the forward strand.
AAGGAGAGAGAACACACAAGGGTGAACTCAGAAGACAAGAGTCGCCAGCTAGGCATTTTTATCCCGTAGGAAAGGTAATGCTTCATAGACCTAGAAAGATATGGATAAGACGGTTGCGAACCAGAGAGACTGAGAAAGGGGGTTGGTTACAACCTGGGAAGGTATTAGCACCCAGATTGTCCGTCGTACTCGACGGGATCCACGCTTAAAAGATTTGTGTTTTAAAAGGGGTAGTGTCAGTGCTATTTGTGTATCAAAGCTGGGAAGAATGCAAGTGTCAGTGTAAAAAGAAAGTGAAGTGAAATATGTGAAGTGTCAGTGCTAGAACAGGAGTGCAAGGCTCAAGACTATGAGGCTAAAGAGTAAAGTTGAAAGAGGGGGGAATATACAGAGACTTTTGTTCGATAACTGTCAAGTTATGCCTACGTATCCTCTCGTGCAATGAGGAAGTCAGAACACCGTAGTTCGACTCAAAGAGACTGAAAGATTTTGACTGATGAACTGCTTACTTGTCTATGCTCAAGTGTATGACCTGTCTGGCTCAGGTGCAAACTGTCTTGCATTAGACGGAAGAAGCAAGTTCTCGTTTATGAGTGAATGAGGTGAGAAAAGAATCCCAGAGGAGACGATTATTGTTTGTTTTTGTGTTTTCAATCTTTTATTGCTTTTTGGAATTTGTCATAAGACAATGAGCTTAAGCCTAAACCAAGGGTTGGTAAACTCATCACATCCTCCCTCTGATTAGGGGTAATGAGAATACCTTAAGTATGAAGTAAACACCTCACACTTAATCACCATGGTATATAATTAAGATCATTAACCTACTTGTGATTATTTAGATGTTTTTGTTGTTTTTGTTTAGTGTTGAGTAATGAGATTAAGCCATAATCAGGTATTTAATGGACTCATTACACCGTCCTAATAGAAGGATAATAGATGAGAACATTTAAGATGAGGAAGGCTCCTCAACTTAATCCATGATTAGGGATTAAACTCATGACAAAACAAGCCTTTATTAAAGTGGGTTTTAGTTAATGGTAAGATGAAGAAATGGATTTTATGATTTGTAAGACAACTTGAGGGGGACTTGTCCATTAACACTAGGGTTAGTCCTTCTTAACCAGTTAAGGAAGAATTAGAACCCTAATGCAAGGCCCAAGTTACAAGCTTGATGTCTTAGTGATTATTAGGTGAATTGATTAAAGGATTTAAACACATTAAGGGTTTAACACTTAGGATTAAAGTTATACACCCCATCCTAATAGAAGGATGCAGGCATAAGCTTAATCACAAAGCCTTAAAACCTTTAGGGTTTAGTCCTGGATTATGAGATGAGAAAAGAAGACTCAAAGATTGACACAAAGGCAAAAGCTAAATGGGGGACTAATCAAAACCCTAATTGTTATCATGCTTGGTTGTTCCTAGGGTTTATGAGGCTTAGGAGAGAAAGATCTTCAGAGAAACCACCAGGAAGGAAGCAGATGAAAGGAGGAAGGAGCAGAGAGAAACAAAACAACTTGCTTCACTTAAGAAGACAAGTTGCTTGAAGGAAGAAAGTAAGATGAACAAGAATGAGCAAGCTCAATCCAATACACATACAAAATGCAGCAAAGAAAGTATGAAGGAGATGAAAAGAGATTGTGAGAAGTGAAGGAAAATTCACTTCTCAGACAACTTACCACCTGAAAAGTTAGCAAAAGAAATGAAATGCAATACAAATGGGATGAAATGTCATGATGCAAACCAAAACCAGAAGCAAGAACATGAAGTTAATGATGCTAAAAGATGATGCAAACACATGACAAGAGATGAGAATGATCATACAAGCATAAGGATGCAAATGAGGCATGTATTGAACCATGAACATACATGAAAAGTTATGAAATGCAATGGTCATACAACATGGCAAATGAAAGATGAAATGATCAAACAATGATTCTAATATGTCCTAAGATGTATTATGAATCAAGTGAATGCACAAAATGTTATGGCAAGTCATTGGATGCAAGCAAATGAAAAATGGATGCAAAGGATGGCACAAATTAGGGTTACATGCATCACACAAAGCAAAAATCCAAAACCAGAAGCAAATTACATGATAAAAATTTGAAAATGCAATTAAAGATACCCTAAACCTATACAAACTCACTTCCCAAAGGAGAGAATCCAACTCTTAACCTATTGAAAGTTATGAATTTCCTAAGATTGCTAGGGTTTTGGGGTACCTCATCAAGAAAAAATGCTAAACAAATTGAAAATGCAAGATCAATTCAAATCAAATTTACCCTATATATTACATGCTATGCAAGATGCAATGTCAAAAGAATCATCATCCAACTCTCAAAGGTTAGGCAGAAATGATTTTTCAAAGTTTGAACCAAAATATTACCTCAAAAATGAATTTAATTCCATTGAAAATGATCAAAAGGCATCAAGAACAAAAAAGAAATTTGGTTTGAGAGTTGGACAACGTTTCTAAATGTTCCTAAATGCAACATGAATTTTTTTTGTGATTTTTAAATACCTAAATGTATTTTTAATTAATTAATTTTCATTAACTAATTAAAAATAATCATTTAAATGATTTAAAAATAATTTTTAATGCAAAAAATGAAAATAAAAATATTTTTGTGTTCTGAAAATTCATGAAACCCTTGACAAAAATTTTCATAATTTTTTAATGATTTTAGCTATTTTAAAATAAATATGTAAAACAAATGAATAAAAATGAAATAAAAATATAAATAAATGAAAGTATGCAAGAGGGATGGCCAGGATTTGATCTGGGCTTGGACTGGTTGACTGCGTGCCAGATCCAAGGGCCCAGATTCAAATCTGGCTAATTAGTTTTATGAATTAATTAAACAGGCTTTGAATTAATTAAACATAGATTAGGGTTTAATGATGAGATCCTGGCCACACGTTTGCGCGCAAGTCAACCCCAGTCAACTCAATCCACGGTCTATATTCAAACTAAACCCTAATCCTCATTAATGCACTAATGATTTTCAGGTGGCCGGAAATGACCTCCGGTCATCTTCTCCGGCCACCTCCTTCCCTGAAAATTGCTAAATCACTCCCTAGGTCACTAAAACTTGATTTCTCTGCCCAGAATCCATCCCCACACATCATATAACACGAATCAACAAACAAAACGCATTTATTTTTCGTATCAAAGCTGAATCGAATCAAAAGGGGTTTAGGTCAAAAAATTTCAGAAGCTTCATACATACTCAATACTCAACCATTTGCAAAACTAAACATATCAGCAAGATCAGCACATCATATAGATTCATCTAAGAACTTAAAAATGCATTTCTGGAAAAAAAGTTCTTGAGCTCACCTGAAATGGAACTTTCAATCCAGGAGCTTTCTGCTTGCTTCTCTGCTTCAAAATGGTTTCAATGACCCCCCTGATGAAGCTTTGAAGCTTGGTTGAAGTTTAAAATGGTTGGTTTATGAGTTTGCAGAAGTTCTGTTCAGTGAAGGAGGGAAATCGTGTTTTGATTTCAGGGAGTTTTAGGGCAAGGTGAAGGGTCAGGGATGATCAGTGAGACATGCTGAGATGTTCTATGGAGTTTGTTTTTATGTTTGATGCTTGTGTGATGTGTTTCGAATGAAAATGCATAAGAGGCATAAACTTGGTGCTATGGCTTGGAGAGAGTTTCAGGCTTGTGTTTGTTATGAAAATCAATCCTTGGAGTGTGTTTGTAAGGTCTGGATTGGGCAGAGAGTTGTTGTGGACTGTTGTGATTGGTATGGGTGTTTTTGCCAAAAAGTCAAAAGTGTTGTACTTGAGGTATGGGCAATTGTGTAGCTAGCTCATTGGCTTGTCCTAGCTCAGCTGAGATTAAGGATGTCCATGGAATTGGTTTTGAGATAATTCAGCAAGTTGAGTGAAGTTTATGTAGTGTTTTGCAAATTTGTGAACTTTTGGCCCTTTTGGAAATTCATGAAGTTCAAGGCACCAAAATGCAATATTCTTGGGCCAATTCTGATCTTTAGAGGTCATGTGAGTATGTTGTAATGAGTATGTGCACATTTGAAGCCTTTGGAATGCTTGATCATATCATTTTGCAAAATGCCTCTTTGGTACATAACTTGAAATTATGTGATTTTTCCCAACTTTGACAAGCCATAACTTTTGATCCAAAATGAATTAGAATGAGTTCTTGTACTTTTTGAAAAGGGAATGATCCATTCTACAACTTTCATGACCAAAGTTTTCCGATTTGAAGCATTTTTGAACCAAAAAGAAAGGGTTGAAAAAGTTTCCCAAAATAGTAAGTTTCCATTACAAGTCATTTTCCCAAAAAGGCAACTTTGCAAATGGCTTGAAATTATTCAATTTTGTGAACTTCCAACATCTTCTATGATCAAATAAAGACCATACACATTCAAAATGATGAAGAACACCCTTTGGTTGGGTCATTGGGGGCCTCAGATGCCCTGATTTTACACTGACTTGCTCAAGAAGTCAACTCTTGATTAGATGCCTTCCCCATGGAATTTCTTCATGAAAATTGATATGCATGATCCCTATAAGATATAGAGACCAATAGAAACAAGAATGACCAAAAAATTTGGAGTCATGGCCTTTGAAACCAAAACCCTAATTCTAGGTCATCTGTGCAGTTAAACCTGGCTCTGCTTCGATGCCATTCTCAGTTCTTGTGATTTTTTGACTTTCTTGACTTTGTGGGGATGCAATATGATGCTTGAACACTCATGGACCCCTTTGAAGTGATTGAAGACCTTTGGAGTGGCTCACATGGCTCTTGGATAGCTCAGATCACAAACCCTAGATGCAGATGACTTAGAAGCAATGCAGTGAATCAAAAAATGCAATAGGAGATGCTATGATTGAACTTATGCATATGATGAGATCACAAGCCATGGTGTGAATGGGTGAGGGCAAATTTGGGGTGTTCACAAATAGGATTATTTTTCACGTAGCTGTTTTCCTTTGTTCTGTAAAACATTTACAGCGAATTCCTCTTACTAAGACTTCTGTCTCCTTGTACAAACTTGCCTGTGTATAGGCCACTTTCTAATATAAATAAAATCTCGTCTTTGAATCCAGATTTACTTTTACCCTGTTTACCTAAACGAAAACGTCCATTGGTTATGTTTGAATGTATGTATGCTTTTGAATATGATTGATGTTTACCAGAAATGCATAAAATGCAGTAATAGTATTTACTAAGGACGAACGAGGGTAGGAGTTCAACGAAGCTTCACCGGTTCATCCCCACAAGACAATCACAAATCCCCAGCAGAGCAAATCTATCTTTCAGATACTTCAAGTAATATCTCCCCTCGGATTTATGTCCATCTCTTTTATCCTCAGTCAGGATACTCCGGAATTTATTCCTTCAATAATAAGCACGACGAACGAAGACGAGAGGTTATAAGTACTGTACTATCAAACAAGACGGGAACGAAGTCCTCATATTCCTCAGCAATGAACCGGGATTTATTTTCCCTAGCCAGCAGTTATTATACAGAGTTACCCAGACACTTCAAGCTACATGATTCATACATACATCATTTACATCATATCACATCATACACATCCATAATGCATAAAACATTTACTTAAGTACATCATGCCATACATGCATACATGTTGCATAAACTAACCTTTTCTTTTCAGGATAGTTGCAGGCAGATAAACACTATCAACAATTTGAAACAGTTCAGAGACGATCTATACGAAATCTAGTACTGACACTTAATTCAGAGATAATCGCTACGAAGATTCATTTCTGATGATCAATACTCAAGTTATCCTTGGAAGGGTGCGTAAATGATCTATACGAAGATCTAATGCTTAATCCAGGGTATTTCCAGAGGAGATAATCGTTACGAAGATTTATTTCCGATGGTCAACCATCTTTGGGATAGTGTGTAAATGATCTATACGAAGATCTAGCACTTAATCCAAGAGATTCTTTCAGAAGAAGTTCAGGAGTGATCGTCACGAAGATTTAATCCTGATATTCTTTCTATCCTTGGGATGGTATATAAATGGTCTATACGAAGATCTATTACCTAATCCAGGATATTTCCAGAAGAGATAATCGCTACGAAGATTTATTTCTAATTATCTATTCAACAGTTTATCTTTGGATGGTACATAAAGGATCTATACGAAGATCTTGTACTTAGCCCAGGATATCACCAAAAGCAATTGAGAAAAGATCGTCACGAAGATTTGATTCTGATGCTTAAATTAAAGTATGTTCCTAAAGATGGTTCAGAGTCGATCTATACGAAGATCTAAATACTGACACCTAATGAAGGATATTCTTTTCCCCCAGAGATAATGCAGAGACGATCTATACGAAGATCTAGTGCTGACATTCAACTCAAACCATGTTATAAGAGTGATTCAGAGACAACCTATACGAAGACCTAGTACTGATATCCAGTGACAACCTTTTGATACTATCACCTCCTGATATTATGGATGACATCTATGAGCCCATCTCCATCTCTTCTGAGTGGCATCTTTAAGCCCATTCAAGCATATACAACCAATCAACAGGGTTACTTTACACACCGGCGAGTGCAAATTTTTGGGCTGTTGTGTTCAATCCCCTTCAACCTTCCAAGTCACGAATGGCACACAAGCCAATCTAACTCCTCAGGTTTCATAAAATTGAACAGGGGCAGTTGTTGCACCCCAAAATTTGCCCTCTATTTTTAACTCTAACCGACTTTTTGTTTCATATTCATTTGCATCATATTCAAAGCATAACATTTTTTTCCCGTATTAATATTAGCCGGAATAATTTCTCGGAATTTACAAACGGACTGGTCAAATTAATTTTCAATTGTGCCTAAAATCAGTAAACGAAAAAATGTCAAGTTTAAGTTTGCAAATGTCGGTAATATTAATCTGCGGTTCACGTGGTTTAATTTGACATGCTAAAAATATTTTTACGACTATTTTTGGTCATATGTTGATCAGTCTAAGCGGCTTAAACAGTCATAATTTTTATTTCAAAATCCGACCAAACGCTGTATTTTTCCGAGTCATTTATTTCGCGCTGATTATTTTGACGTGTTTATTTCATTTTTTCGAGCATTTTGGTGCCCAACTTTTATTTTTTTTTAGTCTACTAATTTTTATATTGGGTCTAGAATAAATAAATAGGTTAATTAGTTTTTATTTTAGTTTTAACTATTTTTATTAAACTTTATTTAATTATTTATATTAATATTTTATTGGGTTTCAAAATAAGCCCAATTGACATTAACCCTAATTAGTCCTATAAATACTTATATGTGTGTTGCTGCTAGGGGAAGACAAACCGGAAAAAAACGAAAAAAAAAAAAAACAAAGTATTCGGCAGATCTACGATTTACAGATTAGTAAGCACATATGTTGAATTTGTCTATTGATACATAGTGTACATCATGTTACGTTTCTGTTTCTCATATATATATATATATATATATATATATATATATATATATATATATATATATATATATATATATATATATATATATATATATATATATATATATATATATATATATATATAATATGTTTCCATGGCTTGCATATATGAACGTTTATACTGATATGTACGTTTTTCTTTAATAAGTTATAAGATATCTGTGTTGCTTTTTTCTATAATATGTTTATAATATATATATATATATATATATATATATATATATATATATATATATATATATATATATATATATATATATATATATATATAATACATAATATTTATAATATAATATTAATATGTATAATACATAATATTTATAATATAATATTTATAATATGTATATTATAATAGATAATATATAAGATTAATATATAAATAAAAAAAGGGTTGACTATTTTTATTAAATATGTTTTATTTATTTATTTTTATTATAATTAGATTACGTTGTTCGGATCGGATCGTGTCGATACGCCGTTTGTACATCTGTGTGTATGAGGCGTGACACTTATGTTGATCCGGTCCAGTTGCGATGATCGCATTTCTTGCGTTAGCAACATCGTTGTTTTTTATTATTTCTTTTATTCAATTAATTATATAACTAACTACTCTGATTTTTTTTAAACCTTAGATTTTTCATATAAACCTTAATTGTTTCTCTAAAACTGGTTATACATTTTCTTTAAGAATTTTAACGTGTTCAACCTTAACTTTTTCACTAACCCAAATATATATATATATATATATATATATATATATATATATATATATATATATATATATATATATATATATATATATATATATATATATATATATATATATATATATATATATATATATATTTTACCCTAAGAATTTTCTCTATAAACCTTGAACTCTAATTTTCACTCTAACTCTAACTCATCTTTATGTTATTCATTTGCCATTCATTTTGTTGTGTAAATTTGTAATATTCTATATTTTTATTTTTTCGCCTTATTATGTAACCGTCTCCTTGATGTAATAATTTAGTGTTATTTTCCGCCTAATTATTATGTAATTGCCTCCTTGATGTAATAATTTAGTGTTATTTTCCGCCTAATTATTATGTAACTGTCCCGAAGCCATGTAATAGTGTAGGAGTTTTAATTTCTGCCTTTTAAGTTCTGCCTATTAATTTCTGCCTTTTAAATTCTGTAAATATTTAAATTGCGTGGTTAGTAAAATAGGGAGTGAAAATTAATTGTAATTAAATAAACTTAGAAAATTTATTTAAATAAGATGAATATTTGAAACAAAACACTCACACACGTAAGTCGATCTTTGATCGCCATCTTGCACTTTCTAAGGTTACCTCTCATGTTTCCTATTTCAAAAGGTCAAGTAGGGTGTCTTAAGCAAAGTCCCTTCAAACAGAAAAATCATCAAGTCCCCATAAACTTAAAAGATCAAGTCCCTACGAGGTTGCCTACGATATAATGATCTTATCCATTCGGTAAATATGATGATAGTCCCTACGAATTGCTAAAGACACCCTTTAAGTTGCCTTCTATGACCATACGATAACCCTACACTTGTCCCTTACACATCCAAGGTAATGACGACCTATTCCTTAATAATAGGGATAGTCTTACCATTGAAAGAACATATAAGAACATGAACGACTTAGTCTAGGGTAGGTACCTCCTAGTTACTTGCTCACTTCTTAAAATTACTTTTTACACCTCACTTTTTTCAAACAAATTTTCAAAAACAAGTCTTTGTATACATCCATATGAGGATCATTACAAAGTACTTAGAAAGTTTCTAATCACACACTACACCTTTTTCAAAACAATTCAAAGTGAGCTAAGTAACTAAGAGCCCATGGATAACCATGGATATAAAGGGTGCTAACACCTTCCCTTTATATAACCTACCCCCGAACTCAAAATCTTTTAAGGTCTTTCCTGTTCTTTTATGTCCTTTCCTTTTGGATAAAATAAAAGTCGGTGGCGACTCTTGCTATCTGCAACATGACTAAAAGTCAGTTCTCCCACCGTATTACAGGTACCACCACAGGATTAACGCTCTTCATGGTGATCAAATTAAAGGCCAACTTCAACTTACTGTTGTGTCGAGAGTGGATCCATGATTTAGGGGAAATGCCTTCCATACTACATCAAAGACTAAGCATTTGGAGAAAGGATGTCATTGTCGAAAACATTGAGGCTGATCAAAGTTTTTACAAGATTGATGAAGCGAAGGGCGCAAAGAAATCTTTTGATCAACATCTGACGAATATGGTACCTTGTGATGATGGATCAGGACCGTACACCTCTGTCGATACGGGTCACATCTTGAATTTAGATCCAGATCATGGATTTATTTGGGATCCCGCCGAAGAGACAATGGAGCCTACAGAGGAAAACTCACCTACAGGGTGGCCAATAATCGATGAAAATGACTACTGAGTTAGAAATATTGACTCGAATTTCGGCCTATTTGGCTGAAAACAAAAGAAAGTCAACACTAGAGACGGAGAAACAACGAAGTTTGAATGATGGAGCCGACAACAAAGCACACGTAAATGGCCATCATGGTCAAACAACAGATTCGAATAGTCGAAGACTTGATTGTATATATGATAATGATCCTTTGGGGTTTAAGAAAGACCCATCCCATGAGCTGCAGAGAATGTAGGTGCAAAACCCACTTGACAAGATAAATCTAGGAGAGGGAGTCACCAAAAGACCCACTTACATTAGTACTAAAATTGGGTCGAAGATGAAGGCTAAGCTGATCAAACTGCTAAAGGAATACAAAGATTGCTTTGCCTGAGATCATGGTGAAATGCCTGGCTTGAGTCGAACGTGGTGGAGCATCAGCTATCGGTTCATCCAGGAAGAAGGCCAGTAAAGCAGCAGCCTCGACGATTCGCTCATGAGATCACTGAGAAAATTCAAGCAGGAGATCAAAATACTGCTCAAGCCAGTTCATTAGAACTGCAAGGTATGTCTAATGGTTAGAAAATATAGTACCCATTATCAAGAAAAATGGAGCCCTACGAGTCTGTATAGATTTTAGGGACATGATCAACGCTACTCCAAAAGATGAGTATTCGATGCACGTAGCAGAAATACTGGTCGATTCAGCCGCAAGTTTCGAATATTTGAGTATGCTCAACGGTTATTCTGGCAGTAATCAAATTATCATAGCAGATGACGAAATCCCTAAAACGAAGTTTCGATGCCCAGGGACTTTGGGAACATATGAATGGGTTGTGATGCCATTTGGTTTAAAGAACGATGGGGCGACTTATCAAGAATGTTGGGGTGACTTGTATAAATGCTTTAGAGGCATTCTCATCTCAATCTAATGCAATATTCTCTCTCTCTCTCTCTCTCTCTCTCTCTCTCTCTCTCTCTAACACTCACACAATTTTCTTTTTTTACTCTTCATATTCCAATTTTATCCATCATTATGCACTAATCTCGTAGTTCAAAGTTTCAACATATTTGAAGTCATTGCATATGACAGAAAAAATCCAATTTTCACTTAAAATCCCGAGCTGGTTAGACATATCAAAAATATATATATATATATATATATATATATATATATATATATATATATATATATATATATATATATATACGATTTTGCTCTAGAAAACTCGATGTTGACCATAAAGTGCATGAAACAAGTTTTTTCTCATTTCGTGACACTAATAGCCAACTTCAACACATAAGATTGTAAAATCTTTAGACCCATCACTCGAACTTAATTATACTATCAAAGATTAATCCCTTAAGATTATGGGATCACAATAGATAGCAAAACTTTCACCAAAGAGAATTTAACATTATTGCATAGGGTTTGAGTATCCCTTGTACTTATTTTGCTAATTCCATTGCCTTTTAAAAAAAAACATTGTTGCATAGGAATGAGTTCAAACCCATGACTTCAGGTTAAGTTAGAAGAAATTTTTAAGATATTACTACATATGTAAAGAAGGAATGTAACATATGTGAATGCAATTATCTAAGGATTATCTCATAGTTTGATTTATTGTAAATTAAATTGATGGAGATCGACAACATAACAACATGAAATATATCATTAAAGTACTCAAGTTATAGATGCTAATTTTTTTTTTTCTATTTCTAAATTCCTTGTTTTTCTTTCTTTCTTTCTATTTAGAGATTCCCCTCACAGGAGATGGACTTTTTCTTTCTTACATATTGAACACTAAATATAAATAAAGCTTCAAGTAATTACTGAAATTTTAACTTGTATGTTGTAAGAATTTAGTTTAGAATGTTCTGTTTTAGCTTGGCTTATCCATTCTAATTCAAACATATGCTTTTTTGCAATGCTTTTTACCTACTTAAAGAGGGTCATGATGCAAAGTCCACTCTCACTAGCAAACTAGAACTTAGAAGCTGACATTCTAGATACATGAAAAACACATTTACTGCCTGGGGTTGATGGGAATTTTTTATTCAATACTGCTTCATCATTTTTCTATTAGTTCTAGGGAATCTGTTTAGACTCTTATTATTAGCAGGAGATAGCACGAATCATAAATATTAGGTACCCAAAATTTTGAAATTCTGCAGAAACTATAACACAGAAAGGGATATCATGATTATTGGAAACAGTTCGGTGAGAAAGAGTGAGACATCATTTAGATGGAATTGGATCTATTAACTATAATCAAGACAAAAATTATTATAAATCCAAAATTTAAAACTACTTATAAATTTAATTTGTATTAAATGAATTAGCATTTTATAACTTCTAAAAATCTAAAAGTTGTATTGCACGAAGCAACAAAAACAATAACTATAGTAAATTCAGAATTAATAAAACTAATGCTTTGAATTATATCAATAAAAAATAGGTATTATAACTTCTCGAAAACCCTAATTTTTTTTTCTAACAAAATATGGTTTTATCATTGGTAGTAGTAGCACACGAACGAAGAGTGTTTGAGTAGGAAATAAATTGAGGATAATTTCCACAATCATGTGAGCCTATTTCTTCGACCAACATAAATGTTTCTTCCCCCAAACCACAACTATATATCTTGTGTTCCGTAGAAAAAACTAGAGTATTTCCGTTCATGACAGAAAATCCGGTAACATGAGCGTTTTTCTCTTCTAACCCCAATTCATTCACTTTCACCTTCAAAATCTTTTGCCATGAACTTGATTTGTAATCTTTTACAAACCAAATAGTTAAAATAGATTTTCTTGATTTCACTAAACAAATAGATCTATTGGAACTTGTCACTTTACCCCAATTAAATATGCTCATGTCACAGTCATGAAAACCTTTTATAACTTCTTTTGGCAGCTTAAGAATAGTCGAAGATCCTTTCTCAAAATTATAAGACACTATGTATGGCTCATAATAAAGACTTGCTCTCGTAAAATAATTACAACAATCCGAGATAAAATGAAGTGTTTCATTGTGAAATACCGGCATGTCTAATATAATATTCCTACCACCACTAAAAAAGTTATTTTCCATTGTTTTCCAGACACCTTCTTTACCATGATAAATACTGCATATATAACTAGTGGGTGACCATTCCATTGTGTTTTCAAAAAGAAATATCAAATAGTCATCTGAAGAACCTTTTGAGCAATCTAACATTACATTTATGTTAGAATGTTGATGATTTTTTCTAACTGACTCTGGGGTAGGAATGAAAAAGCAAGACTTTGTAATAGGATTACAAATAAACAATTCAAATGGATCATAATCATTGGTATGACAAAGAAGCAAACCATTATTAGATGCTAGAACACAAGCTGAGTTTGCTAGGAATGTAAGCACATTGTTCAGAACACCAGAAGATTGTTGCTCTTTAGGTAAAGGGTGCAACTCCATTCTTCTTTGATATCTTTGACATATCTGATCATATTTGAGGAAAAAACATGTATCACTCATCCTTAACAAATTACAAGACTGTTTTGTTTTGAAATTGGATTCTTCTTCAAATTTAGAGAATGAAGTGCAAGTTAATTTAAATTTACAAATAGTTTTTGCCGGTAACCAAGAAAATACCTCATAAGCAATATCTTCCTGAGACAAATAGTCGTTGTATTTGTTTGTATTGTTGTTTAGTTGTTTAAATTATTGTTTAGTTGTTGTTTAAATTGTTGTAATCAAATATGGTGATATTTATGAAATGAACGTTATTTTCAATATCAAATAAAATGGTTACATATATAATTATCTTATGGTGCTTGCTCCAATATTGGGACAGTTTGTACGATTATGTCCAGGTTGACGAAATGAACTACATAATCTCACCATTTTGTTCACCGTATTCATTTCGGTTTAAATACACGTGCTGTTAGGATGACCTTTTTTCTTTCTTTGCATATTTTCATTGTGCCAAACTATCTCTCCTTGATATGCAGGCCAATAATCCTCCTCTACTACCACCGGAATCTATTGTTGTACATATTGCATAGGTTTATGACTTTGTAAACGTCTGTTAGTAAGTTGGAAAGGTCCTGCTGACCCATTCAACATGCCACTATGACATGAGAGCAAGACATACGAAAGGCTTGGAAATTTTCATAATCACACCAACCTCTATCTAGTTTTACTCGGTAGTATCCCCTTGGTCTCCCCTGATTGTGGTCCATTGTTTCGTCTACACCGAACCAACCTTTGCTCCGGTCAAACATTGTGACCACATGTGTGTTAGCTTCCTCCTTAATGAATTTCACAGAAATTTCACTGAAAAGCTTCCTCGATTGTAACATTGAACTCCATTTTGAATGTCTGAGCCCAAACAATGGCCCCAATCTAAGATAGGTTTGCTCTCACCAAAGAAATTATCAGTAGGTTTCAGATGCATTTGAAGAGAAAGTTCGTTGATTCCACGAGATTTTTTGTCATGTGGCCTCATCATTGACCAATGTCGAATGCTCTGGTCACATCTCCAATGGAATATTATTGATACACCTTACTGCATATGCATTTGTTAATCTGATCTCTTTGCGGTAGTGATTAAAGGAAGGTTTTTCTAATGCATATCATATATTCACAACCTTCTTCTATAGCATCTTGTCTTTGATCTCCCACATGAAATTTTGAGCAATGTGTCTAATGTAGTAGATAAGTATAGAAGGAAAATCTTACCAGTTGTTATCAAGGTTTTTATATGCACTCTCAGTTGATGAATGTCTATCTGAAATCAAGCATTATTTAGGTTGATGAGAAATGTTGATTCAGATTTTTTTAAGAAAAAACTTCACTCACCAACACTCTCCCCTTGAACCAGAGCGAATGTGATTGGAAAAAAGTTGTTATTGTCATCTTGTGCCACTGCCATGAGTAATGTTCCTTTATATTTACCCTAAAACCATGTACAATCAATTTGTATAATAAGTTTATAGAAAGAAAAATCTTTAATGCATGTTTCATACGCCAAGAAGAGTTGGTCGAATATTCCATTACCAGTGACACAAGTCCCATTTGGGGTATATGGCGATAAGGTCTCTAGAATGGAAACAGTCCCGGAGCATAATTCTTAAGTTCCACTAAGAATTGTGGAAGTTTTTTGTACGAATCGTCCCAATTTCCGAATACTTGTTCAATCGCCTTAGTCCTAGCTATCAATGCCTTCGTATACGAGATAATATAATTGTATAGTGTAACAATATGCGAGATTAGTGTACTCACCATCCATGAAAGATCCTTGATAATGACAGAAAAAATTTCATCACATATTAATTGAGATTTATGTTTGTGATGATCCTGCATCAGATTGGTGATTATGCAAGTGTGGGCTCGACCCATAAAACCTATCTCCTAAGAACAACTCCTCTTCCGGTAACATGCTATCATCCGGTACATGTAGAGCACATTACGACATAAGATCTTATACCTCATCACATTATTTAGAGAGACAATATAATCAACGAAGATTTCCATGTGATACTTTTTAATAGCGCTCACATAGTCTTCTTTTGTGTGAAATACGTCTCTCACTTTTAAAAGTCTTACTATTTGCATACACGAATTGTAAAATATATCTGACGATGGTTATCTGCACCCAAGTTCAAGTTTGTCATGTGTTTTAAGGTTTGAAAAGTACACAAGAAGGGGGTGGGTTGAATTGTGTTTCACTTTTCTATAAGTTCACTTCTAGTCAGAGATGCATAATAAGAACTAGTGTTTAGATTTTTTCTAATTCATTAGCAGCAGATACACAACAGAAGTAAAGTAAATAAACAGCAGAAGAAATAAATATTTATCGTGGTCCCTCCCTTCACTGAGAGTAGTTCAGTCCCCTTGATTCACAAGGGATTTTCATTATAATCACTCATATTACAATCGCTTGTGCTTCTGCACAAGTCTTTAGATTTTCTTAGACCCACAATATGAGACTTTCCTTGCTTAGAGCATATGTCTAAGACTTACCCTTGCTCCAGCCTTCTGATCCAAGCATCATGCTTCAAGATCCTATGGCAGAGACATTCTTTTGCTTAGAGTACATGTCTAAGACTTCCCTTGCATAGGCTGTCTGTCCATGACTGCTTATCATCTGAATGAGCTTCCAATTCTTGGTCATACAGACTGAGTCTTATCCTACTCAGGTCTATATTTGAGACTCCTTACTCAATCAGACTATTTGAATAATAATTTCACAACTCAAACACTCAAGAAATGAGATTATGTGCCTTAAGCTTCTTGGCTCAAGACTTCTGCTCAAGCACATAGCAAAAGTCTTTAATCTAATTTATTGAATCCTTAGTAGAATAGATAATAAGGTGTATATGATATAGGTATCTAAGATCACCATAACAAATACCTAAAGTACTTAAGATTTTTAATATATTCAATAGTAAGTAATCTTAAGGCTTATACAATTACAACTACCTACATAAATTCTGCATATTACAAAGAGTTGATAATCGTTTGATCTTGCTACTCCTTGACGTATATAAAACTTGATGAAAATCCATGCTATGAATCTTCAGCATATTTATAGCAACATGTAGAAACTAGCCATTTAGAAGATAACTTTATCAAGTGACTTTGCTTTTCTCCATAGTACAAGAGCCATTGTAGATGGATACATAGCAGATTCTTAATCCAATGTATAATCCTTTTAGCCTTTGAGTATTCAAGAGGATATGTGCTAATAGAGTTGTTGGGAGCAGTCGTCCGTAGAACCATTCATCTTTTCTTGAGTCTTGCACCATGTAGATTCTAGCTGATAAGCTGATAAGTCAATATAGTCTGTCTTACAGTAGTACGAGCAACCACAACTTTATCAATAACTCTGAATGGAATCCCAAAATGAGATTCATAATTCCTATGAAATATCAGAGAACATTGAGAGCTCTACGAGCATTGAGAATGATTCCCTTCATTTGCAAGCAACAACTGATTCTTCATCCAATGAGTCCTTTCCTTAATACATCTCTCCCTTTAAACGAGCAATCAACTGCAGATTCAGAACCATCTTCTAAAGAAGAAAAAGATTCTACTCACCTTGCACTGAGTCCTCAGAGGAGACACATTAAGAATAAGAAGAAGAAGATAGTCACGAAGTTTGACTACTCTATCCTAGATCCAGAGGAAGAAGAAGAACTTGTCGACTCATCAGATTTTAATCATACCTATTCCTACACATATAACCTCATACAACATCTCAAATCATCATACCTCATTTTTATCACTTATTCTTAATAACGCAAAGCATACAAATGCACCAAGACATCATAACATCTTATAACGCAAAGCACATCGATTAAAACATTTTTCAGAATTAAAAATAATTTTCAAAACATGTCAAGTCTCGCTAAGTGAGCTAACCCCCTCGCTAAGCGACTAAATCTCTGTTTTGAGAGGTCCAAAGTATTCAATCGCTCGCTAAGTAAGATGTAGCTTGCTAAGCGAGCATCACGATTTCTCAAAATTTTATGTGATCTCAGGATCGCTCCTCTGCGATAAAACCCCCCCAAACCCAGTTTTTTAGCAGCAGCACAACATAAAATCATCAATATTATCCATATTCATCATGGTATTATCAAATATATCACATAACATGATTATTTATCATCAAAATCATCATAATTCATCATCAAAGCAAATTCATCAACAACCCCTATAACCCTAAGACCCTTCCTCAAAACCCCTTAATCCCATCTCTATATTACAATATCGAACGGAATTACTCCTCATACCTTAGATTCTGTGAGTTCTTTCGATAACCTTCAAGACTCCTTCTCTAACCTTCAAGTCTTAGCTTTTCTTCAGAGCTCTCCTTCTCTTCTCCTAAAAGTATGATCGTTCCATAATGATCGTACTATTCCAAACTTTACTCTCTTAGCCACTCTTACCCCTAGGACCTCTTTAGTCGTTTCCTCTTTTACCCTCACTTATCCTTTACCAAAAGTCCATATTATCCTTGTCCTCTAACTCTTCTTATTTAAATTAATTTCTCCCAATTTAATTAAATAACCTCACTATACTAAATATCCTAATATTATTAAAATATTAAGTCACACTCATGCCTCCACAAAACATCATATCATCAATAATTCATCAAAATTCATAACAAATACATCAAATAAATCAGAATCAACTTTGGGGTGTTACATGCCTTGCTATCAAATCAAACAATAAACCTCCATTTGCATTCACCCGTGATTCGAGCGCATCGTGCCTCGCCATCAACCTTAAAAAAAACCAAAATGTCTCTTTTAGACCCAAAACCTTGATCCAACATCAAGCGATTATAGGTAATAAAACACATTAATAATATGAGAAGAATTGTACGCCACAAGCCTTAAGCGGTAGAAGGAGGATAATGGACATCCCGTTACTCACTCTGATTATTTCACCGCCATATGTTTGGACGAATTGATCGAGATAATCACCTCTACCCATAGTCCTTAGTGCAATTTTACTCCTAAATCCTTTTTTTGAAAGAAAGATAATAAAATCAACAACCAACAAACTATAGTAGGTCGAACTACGAGGCTCTTACTTTCCTATTGCATGAGGGAGTACGTAGGCACAAGTATCTCAATCCTGGCCGAGCACCTAGGATAAATCAAACTTATAATTAAACTCTTTTCCCTTATAAATTAACTCATTAGGCATATACATCCTTTCATACGTGACAACTTAGATGGCTCCCATCGAATATGATGGATGTAGGGGGTGCTAATACCTCCCCCTTGCATAACTGACTTCCGAACCCAGGAAATGGTTGCGACGACCTTTGTCTTTATCCTTTTTAGATTTGTTTTATCAATATCTCCCCTTTCCCCTTTTGGGAATAAATGAAAATTAGGTGGAGAATCTCATGTCAGCCCAGTGCACGGTCTTTTATCGCAAGGTCGTATTTTTCGAGGTGCAACAGTAGGTCGCCGATTCTTGGAGTTTATAAGAAGATTGAAGAATCAAATGACAAGATAAATTCATTAGATAAGGAGAAATATCGGTTGAATTCTATTCTTGAAATACATTGGCTGAACAATGTACCTGCTAAAAATCAAATCATCAAAAAGCAAGAAATATTGTTTGCTGAAGATTAAGTCTTCATGAGTATGAGATGTTTTCAAAAATCAGATTAGTCCACCTTTGACTTTCTCATAAAAACCTCATTAGGAATTTCTTCATATAAAGAAGAAATATTATTGGCTCATGAGTTTGATGCAAAAGAACTCCGTGATGAAGTTCGCAGAAGAATGTTAGAAATCATGATTTGAAGGACATAAAAGTTCTAAGTGATTATTCTCTGACAGAACTATTGCAGATGATCAGATGTATGATAGAAGAAACAGAAGTTGTTCAGAAGAAATATGAGATTTTAGAACGTATCTCATCAGAACATTTAAGGTGTCATTCTTAAGAAGAAAAAGGAAGATAACTAATTATCAAAAGAAAGCAGAAGCCTGAATCAGAACGAGAATCAACTTGAAGATGTTCTGAATTGCAAAGGTAATGTTTTCCTTTTATTTTAGATGCATTTTAATTATCTTTTGATAAAGATACTTCTACAAGTTAGAAGTTGTTTTTAAGCAGAATTCATTTCTCAAATGTTTGTGAGACGTTAAAATCATAACTTTCTAATAAATGAAAGTGTCATGATTTGAAACGATTACTATTCAAGAGAAAATATTCTAATTTATTCTTTGAGTAATGAACAGTCACAACATTTAATGTGGTCATTTCATTAGATATCGTGTGAACATGATTGTGACAGCTGTCCCACTCACCAAGCATGCATGATAAGGAAAAGACACATTAGGCTTAGTCACCTTCTTACTTCACACACTACGCTATCTGACAGCCACACCGCATTTCTTAGAAAAGCCTAAACCCTAAAAACCCTTCAATAACCATAACCTTCACCATTCTTCTTCAACTTTCTCTCGACGCTGAAGGAAAGGCAACCAACAAAATGAGTGCCCTGTACTCTTCAAACACCAGTTGAAATTTCATTGTTTACTGTGAGACAATGTTGGATTTCAAAAACTTGAAAGAAAATGGATGTGACTTAACTCAATCTGTTTACTTCCAAGGATGGAGAAATTACTTTAAAAGGCTTGAAAAACCAACTTATCACTGCTTGGTTAAATATTTTTGGATCCATTCAATTACAGAAGAAAATCTCATTATGTCCTCTATTTCGGCAGAAAGATTATCATCTTTGAGAAAACCTTCTCTGATCTTATTTCATTTGGTATTGATGGAATAAGGATAATAAACACTAAGTTGGACAAGCAAAGGGAAGCGAAACGCATGGCTTCCATACTAAAAAAGGGAAAGGTTTTTAATCCCGAAAATTCTTCGTTCTCCTTTATGAAGAACTCTCTAAGAGGTTGGTTCAAGATTCTGTTGGGAATTCTCTTTCATTGATGTCATATAACTCAGCTAAGTGTTGTTTAGAAGTATGTGTTATACTTTATATTAAAAGACATAAAGATCCATCTCCTTGTTTTGTTGTTTAACTTCCTACAAGAGTTGATCAAAGAGTCCAAGAATAACGTTGAATGGAATCATATTCCTTATGGAAGAATCATATCAGATATCCTTGTGGAATCAGGATTTGTTGAGGATCTACTGACAAATGGAGAAGAAGCAGATAAGTTGACTAAAGTAGTAGGAGAAGTCCTTCAACTAAAAAAAATATGAAATTTAACAAAAAGGATATTGATCGTGTTATTGCGGATCCTAAGCAAGGGGATTTGAACATGAGGGTGCTTGTTGCAGGATTTCCTCTTTTTAGCAGATTCCACCAACCTGAGAAGTTGTTGTATTACTTTGTTCAATTCAAAGATGAAGGACTGAAGAGATGGATTGATTTGGAGAATATTCCTGACAGACTTCCAAAGATGTTCAAGTCAAAGAAAAGAGGAAAGAAGCAAAGAGTTGCTGATGGTGAATGACCATCTTCAAAGAAACCAAAAGGGGTTTCTACAATCTCTGGAATGATTCAATCCAACTTGTTTGAAGAACCGGGTTGACAATTGATGGTTTTTCTACAAAAAAGGTTTTTACAATCTCTGGAATGATTCAATCCGTCTTCTTCCAACCCGGTTCTGCAAGCCTTGAAAAACTTTCAGAATTAGCAAGACGTTATTGGCACACGCATGGATAAATAGGATATAACTTTTATTGAACTAAAAAATTCCATGTATGAGCTCCTTCGAAGGGTCCCTTCTCCTCAAAACCCCTAAGCACTTCTTAGGATAAGCCTTAAGAATTTTATCTTTAAATTAGTCTATGTTTTGAATGTTTTGGATGAATTAGAATTACGAATGTTTTATCTTTTAATACGAATTCATATTTTGAAATGCTTGATCTTTAATTTCTGATAGAGTCATTATCATTATGCTTGCATTGCCTAAATTAGTATAACCTATTTAATGATGTCAAAAAGGGGGAGAATGCTAAAATGATTTTGATAATATTAATTTTCAGAATCAGAAACTCAAACATAAGCTAAATTGATATAAAATGCGTTTGTCACTAACATTTGTTTGATGTTTAAGGAATTTTGAAATAGTTCATTTAGATTTCTAAGATAGATTAATCTAAAAGAACTCTGCTCAAGATCTTAATAGATATATGCTGATAGATCTTAATAACTAATTGGTCATATGATCAAAGTTGTACACTTTATAGACATATGAGTTCAGAATTAGATAGACCCAATACTATTCAGAAGTTGAGATCTTTCTGAAAGTTAAAGTTATTTGGATTTTGGTACTATAGTGTTCATAAGTTGTAAACTGTTTGAGATTATGATATTCAAAACATAAGAATCAGAAGCAAAATCTTTGTGAAAGCAGCCAGAGCCAAATGGTCAAATTCAAGATATTATTCAGAAGATATGAGTAAATCAGAAGTCGAAGACTATCTAAAGATCTGTATAAGTTTTGTCGAGTCAAACTTTGATACTCCAGAAGTATAGTGTTTTGGTTTTGATGAACCAAGGAGAAGAAGTTATGATAAACCAGGCGATGCCATATCTTATCAGACTCGGAATCAAGCTTTGATTGATCACCAGATATAATCAATCAGATTCAGAATCAAGCTTTGATCAACCATTGATAAGTGCATGTTAGTGTTATTATTTAGTAGATTTTTTGGCACTTTTCAAGGGTTATTTTGATCTCTAATGCTTTCCCCTCTTTGTTTCTTATACTTATTCATAGTTTAGTTTTAGCATTTTAAAAGCATCATTTATTTAACTTTAGTTCTTGTAATTTTAGGTTACACTGTGGAAATATGGAGCAAATTTCATCAAGACCTTCTTAGGGAAGTTTTGGAAGAATTTGAAGGATCCTTGCTCGCTTCAAGGTCGCTCAGCGAGCTCCCAACGAGTTTTCCAGAGATATTTTTGCTCAGCGAGGCCTTTTGTCGCTCAGCGAGGCCTTAAACACCTTTTCACTTTGTTCTAAGAAGATTAGGTGCATTTAAAGTCAAGAGATTGTCATTAATGCTCCATCTTCTTCATTTTCATCTTTTGTTGGAAGCTTCCATGGAAATGGAGAGCTAAACCCATAGTATGTCAAGGTTAGAAGGTAGATAGGTTTTATTTTTGTATGTATAGGCCTTGATCCTTTTGTATAAACTCTTGATGATGAATATATGATGAAAGCTTTGATTTTCATGACAAACCCTTTTGTGTTGCTTCATGATTGAGAGATATGACCAACATTTGACCTAGTTTTTCATCACCCAAATACCATAAGCTAGATATAGTTATGAGCTTTGGAGTTCACTTTGTATTCAACCTAAATGTTACCATTTTGATAGATTGAGTGAGAAATCATCAATGGATCAAAATGGTAAAGCTCACATTTTGTGTTAGAAATAAACATTATGAGAGGATATTGTGAATATGTTCATTGTTGAAATGAGTTTATCTTTTGATCAAAACTATTTATGCAAATAAACCTATCAAACCCTAACTTTGACATATGATTTTTTAAGAATCTTTTACAAACCAATACTTTTAACTCTTAGAATTTATTTGAATGACCAAGTCTATTTTCGATACAAACACTAAAACCCTTTTTGTTACCATTAAGTCTAAAACTTAAGCAATTGTAGAACGACATAAATATCATAAAACAATCTCTGTGGATCGACAATTAAACCCTTACTCATTCGTGCTTTCAACAACCATCAAGTTCTGATAGAAATAAGGTTCTGAGATGAAGACTTATGTTCTAGTTAGACTCTGATGACTTACAACAGGGAAGTATTCCTTATCTATTCTATGTTTTGACAACTCAAATTTTCTTTTTTGTGAGTCTTGGGATCAATGGGAGACTCTGAATAAGCATAAATAAAATTTTTAGGTTAACACATTCAGGGGGAGTTATTACTCGAAACTATGAATGTGTTATGTTTGGTGATTTCCCTGTATAAAATGTTCTATCAAAATACATGGTTTTGTCATCATAAAAAAGGGGGAGATTGTAAGAACAAGAGTTGTCTCTGCATTTCAT
This sequence comes from Lathyrus aphaca, assembly GCA_963966055.1. NCBI lineage: Eukaryota > Viridiplantae > Streptophyta > Magnoliopsida > Fabales > Fabaceae > Lathyrus > Lathyrus aphaca. The sequence continues at coordinate 147,244,256 of OZ014524.1, forward strand.
CTCTATGTTTTGATGATAAGGATGAAGTATTTGTGAAAGAAAAATTTTATGGTCTAATGTTTGTTACTGTACATATCATGTCTATGAGGAAATCAGATCTAACAAACATAGTTCAGATGAGTGTGAAAGAACATATGTGAGTTACTACGTGTAACATAAGTCGCAAACTTGGCGAAGAAGCAAGTATGCTTTTGTATCTGATCAAAATCAGAAAGATCCAAAGATGCATGATGTTGTTGTTGCAATGATCTTGTGGATGATGTTATTATAGTGGTTCTGATTCTGAAGCTAGTGAAGCTTTTGAAGTTACCATCTTCTGAGAACCAAGTGCTGAAGACTCTGATGACTTGAAGTTATGAAGACTGAAGGTTCTGAAGACTATGAAGACCAAATGTTTCAAAGGTAAGTTCTGAAGACAAGGTTCCGAGTGAACAAAGTTCTGAAGACACTGAAGACATGAGATTGTGAGATCCATTTATCACGTCTCTACTCATGCTTCAATCATCTACAATCAGAAGCCTATGAAGTTCATAAGACAATGTTACCGCTATAAAGGATAGTAAACAATACAAAATGCTTTATCCCACTACCTCTCCACTAACCTTAATTTGTGGAAAAATGACTAATGTGACAATACTATTTCATCCTTGTGTAACAACATTCCTCAGTAGCCAACTTCTCTCTAACGAATCTATTTTGTTTGGCTATATAAGAAAATGTTCATGTATTATTGATGAGAGTTGAATGCCACTACTCAAAGGTTGTAAGAAACAACTAAGAAATCAATAATGTGAGTATATACACACAAGTCCATACAATGCAAATGAATATGCAGCTCAAAGCTGATATTGGTATTGGGCAAATTGGTTATTTAACCTGCTTATGTAAAAGTTGTTAATTCACATATGTGCTTAATTTCATATGTTGTAGAAGACTTGCAAAGTCTTAGATGAAACAAGAAGATGATCATGAAATCTTAATTACAAATTCACAACTGAAGGTTGTGTTATAAAGTGATCATTGAATTGAAAGAAAACGGTTTATTGTCCAAAATATTCTTCAAATGTGAATCAAGATAAAGAAGTCCTTCTTCGTGCTCATCAAGATCAAATAAGCTTTCATAAGCTTATGAAGAAGAAGGCTTCCATAAATTCACAAAGCTTGGGTTGTTGTCCGTGAGAAGCTACTTGAAGAAGAAGAAGAATTCACACATTTGTGCTACGATACAATGTAATAACTTAGTGTGTATTTGGTGATCTTCTGATGTACTTAATGGTGTTTACACATGCTTATGTAAGAAGAAAACAATAGTAAACTTTACTCTTATCCCTTAAGGACCTTGTGAAGGTCAGAACTTAAGGAAGCTCATAACTTAAGGAAGCTCAGAACTTAGCAGCTTGGTGCTTTCTCAGGGCCTTGGGGTCTTGGTAATTGCTCAAGGGTTAATGCTCTGGTACTGCTCAGGACTGTGTGTCTTGGTGTGTGAAATTGTATGTCTATGCACAGTCATTCATGGACGGAATATGTGCAAGGAAGTCACATGTTTATGTGCAGTTAGTCACGACAGGTAGTCGCGCAAGGAAGTTGCAATCGCAGTTGTGCAGTTAATCATGACAGGTAGTTATGCATTGTAATCAGTTTGATTATAGTCCTTTTCTGAGATAAATCACTTTGAATGGTGGACTGGAGTAGCTTGAGGTTGTCAAGTGAACCAGGATATATCATGTGTCTCTTCTCTTGTTTATGTTTTAGTTTATTTACTTATGCTTCCGCAATGGAATAACGTTAAAGATGAAAAAGTTAACAAGAGTGAAAACATACAATTCAAACCCCCATTTCTTGTGGTTTTCTCACACCTTCAGCGTCAACTTTCATTCCTAGAGATTTTTTTTGCAGGAGTAGCAAACGCACCATTTCAACAGTTGATGAAACATTTTGTGACCCTGTATTTAAAGTCATTACAAAGGTTAAAAAATTTAACAGTGGCAAGGAGAAGATGAACACGAAATGGGGATGGGAAGAAAAATAATAAGGAGAAAAATGACGATAATAATAGAGGGAGAAGAACAACGATTATAATAGATGGAGTAGAACAACAATTATAACACAAGGAGAAAAATAGTAATAATGATGATGGAAAGTTGCAGAGATTTCTTGTTAAAGAGAGTATCGAGTGAATAATGTAGTCGTTTTTGTGTTTTAGGGTTAGGACATAGGAGTGAGAGCTTAATTAAAATAAATAAAACTCAGTTTTCACTTAAAAAAACCCGACCCGGATTGACAACTCAATAAATTAGCGCAATACTATTGGTTATTTTTTCTTTTGCGATCTTGCTCTAGAAACTCGATCCTGACTACAAAATGCATGAAACAAGTTTTTTCTCTGATCGTAGCATTAATAACCAACTTCAACAAATAAGATCTTAAGAGACAATACTCGATCTTGACTAGATTGGTATAAATAACTATTTTCACCGAAGAGAATTTGACATTATTGTATAGGATTGAGCTGAAACTCATGACTTCATATTAAGGCAGGAGAAATTTCTTGCCATAAAAATCAATGTAAGATATTATATGTAAAGAAAGAATGTAACATATGTGAATGCAATTATTTAAGCATTATTTATATTTCATAGTTCGAGTTATTGTAAATTAAATTGATGGAGAACGTTAGCATAGTTGCATGAAATATATCATTAAATTAAAGTATTCAAGTTATACTATAATTATTTTGGGTGTTTTTTTTACTTTTTATAGATTCCCCTCACAAAGAGATGAACACATTAAATATAAAATATAAATAAAGCTTCTAGTTAACTTCTATGTTGTGAGAATTTAGTTTACAATGTTCTATTTTAGCTTGGTTTATCCTTTCTCATTTAAACATGCTTTTTTTAGCTTGTATGTATGTCTTTTTGGAGGAATATCAACCAAATTTTACAATGCTCTTACTTACTTAAAGAGACATATGATATGCATACAGTCATGATTCAAAATCTACTCTTACATGCAACATATTTGTGACTCGGTTCACTCATAGACTCTCTATTACTGATGCTTCTAAAATTAATAACTATTATAAATTCAAACACAGTAACTATATAATATATTCAAATTTAATAACTAATGCCTAGAATTATATTAACTGAAATATAAATATTACAACTTCTTAAAATCAAATATTCTACTAAATTGGACTGCATACATCACTTGTTTCTAGCAAGGCATTGTTTGAGCATTACTCCCACACGAACGAAGAGTGTTTGAATAGGAAATAAATAAAGGATTGATTCCACAACTGTGTGAGCCTAATTCTTCCACTATCATAAATGTTTCTCCATCCAAACCACAACTATAAATCTTTTGTTCCGTAGAAAAAACTAAAATATTACCGTTCATGACAGTAAATCCGGTAACATGAGCATCTTTCTCATGTAACTCTAATGCATTCACTCTCACCTTCAAAATCTTTTGCCAAAAACATGACTTGAAATCTTTTAAAAACCAAATAGTAAAAACAGATCTTCTTGATTTCACTAAACAAATTGAACGACTGGAACTGTTCACTTCACCCCAATTAAATATACCCATGTCACAGTCGTTGACGTGAAAACCATTTATAGCTTCCCTTGGCAACTTAAGAATGGTTGAAGTTCCTTTCTCAAAATTATAAGACATTATGTATGGCTTATAAAAAGGACTCGATCTCCCAAAGTAATTAGCACAATCCGAGATAAAATAAAGTGCTCCATTGTGAAACACCGGCATCTCGAATTTCATACTCCTACCACCACTAAAAAAGTTGTTTTCCATTGTTTTCCATGCAGCTTCTTTTCCACAATATATACTGCATATATAATTAGTGGGTGACCATTGCATTGTGTTTTCAAAAAGAAATATCAAATAGTCATCTGAAGAACCTTGTGAGCAATCTAACATTACATTTATGTTAGAATATTGATGATTTTTTCTAACTGATTCTGGAGTAGGAATAGAAAAGTAAGACTTTGTAATTGGATTGCAAATAAACAATTCAATAGAATAATCATTAATGGAATGACAAAGAAGCAAACCATTACTAGAAGATAGAACACAAGCTGAATTTGATAGGAATGTGAGAACATTGTTAGGAGCACCAGAAGATTGTTGCTCTTTAGATAAATGGTGCAACTCGATCCTCTTTTGATATCTTTGAATTATCCGATCATGTTGGAGGAAGAAACATGTATCACTCTTCCTTAAAAAATTACAAGACTGTTTTGTTTTGAAATGTGATTCTTCTGAAAAGTTGGAGAATGGTTTGCAAGTTAATTTAAATTTAAAAATGGTTTTTGCAGGTAGCCAAGAAAATATTTCATAAGCAATGTCTTCTTGAGATACTTTCATGTTATGAATAGATGAAGATTAAAAAATAGCAGAAGAAAAGGCACAGACGACACAACAAATGAATGCAGAATAGGTTTGATACTATAACTTATGTTGGTTTGCATATATATATATATATATATATATATATATATATATATATATATATATATATATATATATATATATATATATATAATGGTGCTGCTGGAGAAACAATAAAATCTTTTTATTTAAAATAATAATGAATCCCATATAATAGATAAATTTGTTTTAAAATTTAAAATATCAATTCTGTTTTCAAAATAACAACTTTCCAAATATCAAGAGATACTATCTTGGGGCCAAAGATTGTTTACTTTATTGAATTGGTAATTTATACCAAAAGTATTAATGGTAAGAAACTTGAAAAGAAAGTAAATCAAAATAAATACCTTTTGATTTTTCTAGTTTTTTTTAATAATGTTCCCAATTTGTTGAAAAATCGCTTTTACTACTAAACTAAAAATGTGTTCGTTAGGGTGATGAACAATGATCTGTGATTTATTTATTCTATTTCAGTTTTTCTTACATTTTATTTTTATTTTTTTATAAGCCAATTTCATTAAAGGAGATTAAGGGAATTCAAACCCATCAAAACATAAAAAATAAAGATAACAAATCGAGGCAAAAGACCTAGACACAATATATGTAAAATCAAAAAATCAGAGACGACATCGACAGGATATTTGAATCAATCATACAAAGTGTATTTCATCCGACCATTTTTAACATGCACTAGCCAAACCTACAAAAAAATTACATCTTAAAGAAAACAACTTCGTTATTGAACATAATATGATTTCGTTATTGAATATAACATGATTTCTATAGTTATCCAAATATTATATTTCAGTTAATAATATTTTATGACAAATCCATAAATTTCTTTAAGTGGGAAAAAATTACTATATTAAAAATGTTTATATGTAAAATTGTATTAATTTTTTTGTCAAATTATTTAATTGTCAAAATTATACCTTTATAAAACAAATAGATTTTCACGCAATAAAATTTAGGATTTAACCATCAGACATTATTACTTCTTACCATTACCAACCAAATATATTTACCTCTCCAACCAAATATATTTATGAGATAAATTATATATAAAAAACTAATAACTTTTTTTAATAAAATATTTTAATTTAATTTAAAAAGACGATCCAACCTAAAAAAAAAAAAAAAACCAATAAACATTAACTTATTCATCAACAACCTAGTTAAGTGAAGCCTAATCTTCACATTAATCCACCCTCTATAACCTATAATATTGATGATGCTATCAACTATATTAGTATTATTCACATATTGCCAAAAAGTTTCTAAAACAACAATCTTTTCCTCTTCAATTTCATCCAATATTATGTGGCCAATGTATTCATATAATTGATAAGTTGGTTTGTTTTTTAAACAAAATTTATTCTAAAATAATAATGAATTTATATATTTAGTAAGTTTGTTTTGAAAATAATAAATTTGTTTTAGAAATAACTATTTTTCAAAAATAAAATATTTTCTAAAATAATAATGAATTCATATAATAGGTAAGTTTGTTTTGGATTTGAAAATAACATATTTGTTTTAAAATAACTATTTTCCAAATTTTTTTTTTTTTTAAATAACTATTTTCCAAAGGTTGGTTTACTTTATTGAATTGGTTAGTCATAAACTTGAAAAGTAAGTAAATTAGAATAGATAGCTTTTAATTCTCCTACTGATTAATTCGCCTTATTTGTTGAAAAATTGCGTCACTAACAAGAATTCTACTTTTAAAATTTAATTTTTATAAACTCTGTTTTTTATTACTAATAATCATATTTGTTTTTATTCTTAGATAAATATCTTAATAAAAAATTAAACTTGTATATCAATAAGGTAGAAAATTCTTAGATAAAAACAATTATAAAATGTAATTATATATATAGTCAATCATAATTTTTTTATTAAATAAAAAAAAAATTCTTTCTCTTTCATAACACAATCATCCCATTATTTTAATTATAAAAGAAATTAAATTTAAATAAATTTAAAATTATCGTTTATTGGATGTTTCTAAAAATATGGATTTAGATGTGTTTTTATACATGTATTTCTCAATAATGTATTTTATTTTCTATATTTCACTCAATCATGATTAAGGTGAGAAAATAACACGTATCCGTTTTTTTTATAGACTAGATTTGAATTTGCATATTTTATCGTTAAAAAATAATATTTTATTGAAATGATTATAAAAGAAATAAAATAAACAATCTTTAAATAGAAAATAATTATTAAAATATTATAAGTAAAATATAAAATTTTTATTGGCTGAAAACTCACCTAACCAAGAGATTAAAAAAGTTATTATCAAGTTCTATTTGGAATAAGATTAAATATATATTTTTTAACCAACTATATACTATCAAGATGCGATTAAAATATATTTGATAGTAAAATTCTCCTTCTAAAGTTTTAACACTTTTGAATTTATAAAACTAGATTCGAGTATATAGGTTAAATACATTAACTAAAAGTAAAATAAAATCTTTTAAAATTCAAATCATTAAATTCCTAAGCAAAATAAAATCTCTTAAAATCCTTTTAAATTTGAATTTTTTTTACTATTGTAATATACAATTACGCTAAAGGTTTGTTACTTTTTTAAATTTTCATTCACTCATTAGTTTTATATATGACAAAAAAATGAAATACATAATTAAAATTTTGAAAAAGATCTGTATCTTAGAAAATATAGTTTATTCATTAATAATAACAATAATGGATAAATATAAAAAACCCCTACCATTAGGGTAGAATTTGGTTTTTCCCCCTTTAAGTTTTTTTTTTTAATTGATACCCCCTTATAAAACTCAAAACTAGAAATTACCACCCCCTTTTACTTCAATGCTGACTTGGACAAGGGTGATTGGGCACTACGAAGCTGACAGTGTAATGTTTTGCACTACGAAGCTGATTGGGCACTACCAACCCTTTCTTATCACTACAACAAAAATGACATTTAACAACACACCTTAGACAGCGCTTTCTTAAGGAAGCGCTGTCTAAGGTTAAAATTAATAGCAAACACGAAAACTGATCAAAAAAAATTAAAAAAGCGCTGTTAAAAGTTCTACCTTAGACAGCGCTTTTTTAAAGCGCTTTTAAAGGTAGGCCTTAGACAGCGCTTAGTCAAAAGCGCTGTCTAAAGTCTTTCAATTTTAAAAAAATGAAATAAAAACAAAAGCGATGTCTAAGGGGGGGCTTAGACAGCGCTTTTCAAAAGCGCTGTCTAAGGTCTAATTATATTAAAATTATACAAATCTATTTTCATTTCTTCCTCCACCGTCGTCCACCAGATTCTACCTCCGTGAAGTCCACCGTCGTCCTCCGTCGTACAACCGTCGTCTTCCGTTCAAAAAGGTACGTTCTTGATAATGGTATTGTTCTTGTTCTTGTTCTTGCTTGTTTTTTGCTGAAAAGTTGCTGAGTTTATATAAATATTAACACTGAGTTGTTGGCTTCATTATCTGAGAAGTTTTTTTGTTGAATCTGTAGACTGAGTTAAAATTAAACATTTAGGATACGGAGTTTTTGTTTAAAACATTTAGGATACGGAGATACGTTAGTCATTGGTGTTATGTTCGATAAGTCTAATATTGTTGTTATTATATGAAACTCTATTTTCAACTTCAATGATGTAAATATCTGTTAAATGTGAGAAATGAAGTGAACTTGAAAGTTGTTAGAATATTCGAAGATACTACCTTAGTTATGTATTTTCGTCTGGATTTAACTGGGTTATTGTCGTTTGGAGAAACATTGGTAATGTATACGTTATTGAAGTTGATATTGATTGTTTACCTTAATAAGTAGGAAAGCCATGGACAAAACATGGATCTGTGCCGATCGAATGACCAAAGAGTACGAGAACGGGGTTGCGGAATTCGTTAAGTTTGTTGTTCAACAAGGTGAAAACCCCAGAAGAATGCATTGTCCTTGCTTGCATTGTTGTTATATTGGTAAGGTTGACGAAGATGGATTGAAATCGCATTTACTGAGGCATGGAATTGATCAAAGTTATCAGTGTTGGATATTTCATGGTGAGAAAATTAACGAGAATGTTGAACCGAGTGGAAAAAGTAATACGACCTATGCTTCATACGGCAAAGACGCGGAAACATACAATTATGATCGAGTTGAAGAGATTGTAGAAGCACTTGAAGAAGATCTTCATGATTGTCCTAAAATGTTTGAGAGGATGGTAAGCGATGCAAAGAAACCACTGTACAAAGGTTGCACTAAATTCTCAAGACTGTCTGTGGTATTAAAGTTATACAACTTAAAGGCGGACAATGGATGGTCGGATAAAAGTTTCACAAAGTTGTTGGCCCTTATGAGAGAAATGCTACCGGATGATAATGTTCTTCCTAATCGAACCTATGAGGCAAAAAAAATGTGTTGCTCTATTGGCATGAGCTATGATAAGATACATGCTTGTCCTAACGATTGCATTTTGTCTCGTAACGAATATACATCGTTAACTGAGTGCCCTAAATGCAGTTTGTCTCGATATAAGAAAAGATTGTCTCCCGCAAAAGTCTTATGGTATTTTCCCATACTTCCGAGATTTAGGCACATGTTTCATAGTGAAACTGATGCAAGACATCTGACTTGGCATGCAGATGAAATAATTATTGATGGAAAGTATCGGCATCCGGCTGATTCACCATAGTGGTCGAAGATTGATAATGATTATCCTGAGTTTGGAGAAGAAGCAAGAAACCTTCGCTTGGCATTATCAACTGATGGAATGAACCCGCATGGTCTTCAAAGTATCTCACATACCACATGGCCTGTGATTCTTATGATTTATAACCTACCTCCATGGCTATGTATGAAGCATAACTACATGATGTTATCTATGTTAATCTCTGGGCCTAAACAACCAGGGAATGACATAGACGTATACTTGTCACCTTTGATCGAAGATTAAAAACTTTGTGGGATAACGGTATGGAGGTTTATGATGGATATAAGAAAGAAAGTTTCAATTTGAGGGCGATGTTGTTTGGCACAATTAATGATTTTTCAGCATACGGGAATCTATCTGGGTATAGCATTAAAGGTCAATGTGTGTGTCCTGTTTGTGAAGACGGAACCGATACGATTCGATTGGAACTTTGTCAGAAGAATGTGTTTCTCGGTCATCGTAGATTCTTACATTCTAAACATCACTACCGTGGGTGGAGAAAAGCATTCAATGGAGACACTGAACAACGAAAAGCTCCACCTGCATTGTCAGGTGACCAAGTTTTTGAAAAGGTGAAAGATGTGCGTACTGAGTTTGGCAAGCCTTTTGCACATAAGGTTGTCAAAGGTGGGTGGAAGAAAAGGTCGATATTTTTTGAATTGCCATATTGGAAGTCTTTGTACGTGAGACATTTTCTCGATGTTATGCATATTGAAAAAAATGTATTTGAAAGTGTTATCGGTACATTACTCAATATAAAAGGCAAGTCTAAGGATGACCTTAAAGCAAGGGAGGACATGTTAAAAATGGGAATGAGAACTGAATTAGCACCCGTGAAGAAAGGAAAACGAACATATCTACCACCTGCTGCTTTTACTTTATCTGGAAAGGAGAAAAAATTTGTGTGTAAGTCTCTGAGTGAAGTTAAGGTTCCAGAAGGATACTCATCAGATATCAGAAGACTTGTTTCTATGAAAGACCTCAAGTTGAAGAATTTGAAGACACATGATTGCCATGTTATAATGGAACATTTTCTACCGATAGGTATACGTTCTATTTTCCAGAAAAAGTAAGAAGTGTCATAACTAAATTGTGTTTTTTCTTTAGGTCAATATGTAGTAAGGTGATCGATCCCGAGATCTTACCAACACTACAAAAAGAGATTGTAATTACCTTGTGTGAACTTGAAATGTATTTTCCTCCGTCTTTTTTTGACATAATGGTTCATCTAGTTGTTCATCTTCTGAAAGAGACACAGTTGTGTGGACCAGCTTATATGAGATAGATGTACCATACTTAACAGTATATGAAAATATTAAAAGGGTACGTGAAATCCCGAAGTCGACCAGAGGGTTGTATTGTTGAACGATACATTGTTGAAAAAGCTGTTGAGTTTTATACTGAATATTTGTCTAACGTTCAATCGATTGGACTCCCCAAAGTTCAGATTTTCGAAAAACTAGAAGGTAAAAAATTAATTGGAAATAAAATTGTGACAGTATCAAGGGATGAACGGGATCAAGTTCATTTGGATGTTCTGCACAATGATAATGAGGTTGAGCCATATGTTGAAATGCACAAGGATGTACTCCGAAGGTTAAATCCGAACAGAAATGAAAATTGGATAGTTAGAGAGCATAATCAAAGTTTCATACAATGGTTAAAGGATCATATTTATTCGAAGCGCTCTTTAGATCCTTCTTCAGTAACATAAAGGTTGAGATGTTTGGCATATGGTCCAAGTTTGCATGTATTTTCTCATAGCGCATACTCAATTAATGGATACACATTTTATACCAAAGAACAAGATGATAAGAGTACTATGCAAAATAGTGGTGTCACCGTGCTAGCTGAAGCAATGCATATATCAAGTATGAAGGACTTAAACTCCAAATATGTAAATTTGTCATATTTTGGAGTTATTGAGCACACTTGGGTGTTTGATTACGAGAAGTTTCAGATTCCCATCTTTGGTTGCAAGTGGGTAAATAGTAGTGGCATACAAATGGATAAGTCTGGATTTTTGCAAGTTGATCTTACTAGGGTGGGGTACAAAGATGAACCTTTTATTCTAGCATCTCAAGCTAAACAAGTGTTCTATGTGAATGACCCGGTGAGTACAAAATGGTCTATAGTGCTTTTCTCTAACAAAGTGGTTGATGATAGCGGTGTCGATCAATGTGATATTGATGTTGAGAATGAGTCATGCATTAGACGGAATGAGTTGAATAGAAATGATGAAGATGAGGATATTATAGCGGATGAGTCATATATAAGAAACGATCATAATGAGGGAATTTGGATCAATTCATCCGTACGCATTGCTAAGAAACAAGTGATTAATATTCCAACAAAGAAAAGAAAGAGATGTTAGTGAAAGAGGTAAATTATGCAAATATATCCTTGGTTTCTTGATTATAAGTTATATTTACACATATCTCTCATATAATTAAATAGTTGAAATTAAATCAAACTATGTTATATTATTATGTAGTACTTTGATGAATTCAAGTGTGCATATTATACAAAAGATCAAGTGCACAAAATCAAAGAGGAATGGTGTCAATTCATTATAGAGCTAGGTGTTATGTGAGGTATAATATTGTACTCTTACTTTAATTGATGAGAATTTAAATATGTGTAACATTGTAATTTCTATAATATTGTTTAATAATTGAATTAAAATGTTGTGTTGTTTCAAGACCTATGTATATTTGAAGCAATGCTTTGGATGGATTAGATATGTGTACTTATAATATGTACATTTGTAGTAAAATGCAATGACTTGTAATTATAATAGGCATAAATGGTTTGAATTGATATATATATATATATATATATATATATATATATATATATATATATATATATATATATATATATATATATATATATATATATATTGGTTTGAATTGCATTTTATGGATTTATAATTTTGGTGCATAAATTGATATATAATTTGTGATGTTTGTCTGCCAAAATTTGGTTGAAAACAGGTCAAAATTCTGGTTTAAAAACCTGGTAAAAAAAGTGGTTTCAAAAAAATTATTCAAAAATTTCCGTATACCTTAGACAACCCTTTTGGCAAAAGCGCTGTCTAAGAGGGGGATTAGACAACACTTTCACCAAAAGCACTGTCTAAGGTATACCTAAAAAAATTAAAATAGGAGGGGATTAGACAGCACTTTCACCAAAAGCATTGTCTAAGGTATACCTAAAAAAATTAAAATAGGAGGGGATTAGACAGCGCTTAAACCAAAAGCGTTGTCTAAGGTATTCCTAAAAGCGTTGTCTAAGGGTACCTTAAACATCGCTTTTAAGATTTAAAAAAACGCCGTCTAAACCTTTAGCATCGGAGGTTTAGACAACACTTTAAAGCGCTGTCTAAGTGAAAAAAAGCACAGTCTAAGGTCTTGTTTGACATAGTGTATCATTGCAGCCAATCCATACCAAAAACCCTCACTCTTCTTCCCAACCATAACAACAACCCCCACAACCACACAAATCAAAACCGCAGATAAAGAGAAGAAGATTGAGAACAAAAACCGAACCGATTGCGAGAGAAAACATAACCCACCAAAACCACAATAACCATAACAATCATAAACTCAAACCCAACCACAACCCTTTCATAAAACCTTCATAAACTCATAAACCTTCCATAAATACAATAAATAAAAAGCCAAAAATCCAAACCGCAATGAACAGATCGTGAGACTGAGATTCATAAACAATGAGAAACTGAGGGAAAGAATCGAAATAGATGAAACAAAACCGAGCTTGAATCCATCTGAACCTTCAACACAACTCCATGAATCAACAACCCATAGCTCAAATTATCAGAGCAAGAGAAAGCCTTAAGAACCCATAGCTCTATGACCCGGGGTCGAAATTTGTAGAAAAACTTGTTGAATTTGGTGATGATGAAACTAGATCGCGGTTGTTTTTTAGGGCATGAAGAGATAGTGAAAAGGAAATGAGGAACATTGAGGAGAATGGAAAAACAGAAGAAGGAGAGGGTTTGAGGGGAAGAGTGAGTGGCAACTTTGAATCTGAATTTGAAGTTGAAATGTTTGGCTTTTGCGGTAACGCGAATTCGCCATGATTGATGTTCTCTCTCCTTCTCTGCTTCCATTCCACCATTCCCGAACAGAGAATGAAAGTAACCGTTGGAGTGAGGCTTTTTACATAATTGTTTAGAATACTTTTTTGGTGTGAATTGAGATGAAAAATCTTGGAGTGTAAAATTTTAAAGGTTTTGATGTCTGGGTTTTGGTCTAGACCCACTGATACACCAAACACAACATGGCCACTGATAATCAAATTGGGGTTTAAGAAATTTGTGAAAAAAATTGTGTTTTTAGAGAGAGAAACTCAAAGGGTTGTTGGGAAAGGAATGGAAGGAATGATAGGAAAGTTTGGAAAGAGTTTGCGATGATTGTCGGCGTTTGGTGGTCTAAGGTTGCCGGCGTTTGGTGGTGGTGTATATGAAACATCAAGGTATGAAGAAGAAAGAGGTTGTGATGACATGGCATGATGATGTGGAAAAATAATTGAAGCATAAAACCATATTTATATCCCAGTCAGCATTTGTGGTAAGAGGGGGCGGTAAAATCTGATTTTGGATTTTATAAGGGGATTTCTATTAAAAAAACTTCAAGGGGGGAATACCAAATCACACCCTAATGGCAGAGGGGTTTGTATAATTATCCCTAATAATAATAATAATAATTTTGGCGAGGAGAACATAACCACCATCAACATGGATGTAAGCAAGTTTATCAATGCTAATTTAATCATAGAAACAAAATATTCAACCTGGTTGCCCAATGTAGTGCTGGTGAAGAAAATATCAAACAAGTGGTGTGTGTGTGTGTGGATTTCCCTGACATCAATAAGACATGTCCCAAAGAACTTTATCCTTTGATGCATATTGATCGCTTGATTGATGAGTCTTCGGACTATTACATGTTAAGCTTTATAGATCCGTAATTGGGGTACAATCAGATTAAAATGGATCCCCTCGATTCACCCAAGACGGTGTTTAGGACAAACCATGCTAACTACTATGACATGATCTTCGGTATAAAGAATTATGGCGTCATGCACCAACGACTCAGGGACGTCATATTCTCCCCCCAAATAAGACATGACTTGGAAGTCTATGTTGACGACATGATAATGAATACTGCAAAAGGACATAGTCACGTAGCAGACTCGAAGGACTTTCGACAATCAACAGGAAGTAGAACATACGTTTGAATCTTGTCAAGTGTTCCCTTGGGGTGTACAGAAGCAAACTCATAGGCTTCGTGTTGACGAAAAAAGCATTGAGGCACAACTACAATTTTGGTCTATAATCGCCCAAATTTAAATGCACTTTTATGTGAAACACTATTAAAAATTTCAAACAGGCACTAACGATAACACTTTTTGTTCGAGCACTATTATAAAGTGATGTCAATGTTAACATTGTGTTTAAAATGCTATGATATGATATTGAAGAGAAAACAAACATATGCCTACCATAACACTTTTGATTAAATGCTATTATAAGCTTACGCCATATGACATTCTAAAAAATTAAAACTTACCGACCAAAAATCCTATTAATGTGGTTTAGAAGGGAGAGGTTTACAACTTCATTGATGTTTATTCCTCTTTATTTTTAGAAGTTATAAGAAGTATGTAGAGAAATCACGTGGAATTGAAATGAAAAGCTGACAAGGGAAATTGGATAGTGAGCGGAGACCTCAACTCTATCAATAGCAACAAAGAAAGGAAATGAGTGAGCAAGTGTAGTAGAAGACAATAAATGTTTGATTTCAAGAGCTTCATTGAAGAAATGGATCTAATTGATGTGCCAAGTATGTTATGGATTTTCGCTTGATTTATAGTTCTGGCAGTTCAATGAGTAGACTTGACAGATTTTACTGTTGGATATTGTAGTTTCTAGATAGAAGATTGTGGGTCAATATGTGGGGAAAAGAGATATCTCAAATCATTCTTTGATATGGTTAAAAGCAAGTGATTTAGATTAGGGGTCTAAACCCTTTTAATTTAATAATTGTTTGTTGAACCACAAGAATTTTTACAGTTTTGTCAAAGAGAAGTGGATTTCTTTCCGCATCATAAGAAGTGGAGATTTTATTTTTAAAGGGAAGTTGAAGTAGTTGATGGTAGATTAAAATCATAGAATAAAGACGTGCTTGGGTGGCTGGATTTGAAATTAGATGATAATGTAATAAAGGTAAATGGTTTTGATAAGCTTCTTAGTGAGGATTATGGAAATCCTAATTTGGAAGTAGTGAATAAGAGGGGTTTGGTTTCAAAAGAGTTGTGGAGAAATATATCCCTCAAAGTGTAACTTCCTATATAATATATATATCTAGAATAATACCATACAAGTGTTTTTATTTGGTACTGACACCATCACAAGTGCCTATTGGCATAATTTACATACTTGACCATTTCTAAACATAGAAAAAACATATGGTACAAGACATGGAAATTAGTCAAAATAATAAAATCTAAGATAAAGGTACAATATCCTTCATTGTACAAGAAAATAATACACATCGGAAATAAATCAAACTAAGCTTATCTTGAAACATCCAAACATATCTCCACTTGTAAATCAAACCAACAAATAGTACCTAAAATACAACAACAATAATGGGGTGGGATAATAATCTCAGTTAGTTCCCTATATTATGGATTCTCTCGGCTTTACAAGGTTCTAACGAAACCTAACTCAAGTCAGGGGAAATGGACAAGACTTTGATTCACAATCTCACACTATATGGAACATGTTCATGAGTTCGACAACTCAATTATCACTAGCCAGAAACCTCATCAAGGCATCCTCTTTTCTTGTCCTCTTCTACGTCTAAAATTCGGCATGAGTCATAAATCTTTGTATATACTTGACACACAGAAAGGATTTGGATTCTATCATTGCTTCCTACGGGACTCAGTGAAATACCCATTTCAAGCCTTAGAATGATTGATTTTACTCATAGGCTTCCCGTGGGACTTAATGTAATACCCACCTAAAGCCTTCCACATATGTTTCCCTTGGGATTCAATGTAATACCCACCTCAAGCTATCACTAGTCGGAAACCACATCAAGGCATCTTTCCCCGGCCAACCCTACACAAGAGATATTAACACGGGTCACGGATCCTTTTATCATAGAAATCTTTCCTCGGCCAACCTTATACAAGAGTTCTCGACACGGGTCACAGATTATTTATCTTATATATTTTACCCCAGGCAACCCTATACAAGAGTTATCGACATGGGTCTCAGATATCTAACTCATAAGTACTTTCCCAAGCCAACCCTACACAAGAGAGTTATTAACATGGGTCACTGATACTCATCCACTAAGTAACTTTCCCCGACCAACCCAACACAAGAGAGTTATCGACACGGGTCACAGATACTTACCTAATAAGTAACTTTCCTTGGCCAATCCTACACAAGAGAGTTCTCGATACAAGTCATGAATACTTATCAAGGGATAATGCATACACTCTGGAGGAGCTCTCTATATAAGTCAAAAATCTTCACTAGACAATTACCCGTCAAGGATGAATACATAGGTATCAAATACACAAGCATTTCCATCTTAAAACATTGATCAATTCCTAGTTACATCACTAAGTTATTCTATTGATTTGTGGTAAGGTTTCATCACTTTTCTTAACTATTTTTGTTTCAATCATGTAATCACACAATCACATAAAGTATTATTTTCATTCAATTTCCACCGATGAATTCATCCCACTTTATTGCGTAGAGCATTGCCATAACTTTCGAACGCTTCCAACCATGTCTCGATCGGGATCACGGTTCAAAAGTTAGGATTTTTAAAGTTTTCACATTATATGTCAGGGTTAACAATTAACGAGATATAGTTAACCGGTTAACCAAAGTCAACAAGTAGCGAAATGAGAGTTAGAGACACATTAGGTTAACCGGCTAACCATATTCTAATAATCGGTTAACCAGTCAAATTTTCACGTAAAAAATCAATTTTTCATGCGTTAACCGACTAAACACATGTTGTTAATCCGTCAACCATATTGCAGAAGCTCAAAACATGTTTTTATGGATTCCAAACCCAATCAATCACAACCGAAACACAATAGAACTTAAAAACAAGCATTATTGGTTAAACTCACTCCTAACCCGACTATACTATGCATTATAATTCGCATTTGAACCGTTGGAACATAAATTTAACACAATTGTTCATAATTTATCAATTCTAATTTTACTTCCCACAACCCTAACTTCTACAACTTAAGGTTCTATCTAGAACTCACCTTAAAGTAAGATGAAAATGATGAAAATGAGATGATTTTATGAAAAGATGTTGAAGTTCCAAACTTTTTCATGTATCTGTCATGGCTGATCCCTATCCTGATAATATGTTGAAGACTATTCTTCATATGTGGGAGCTGAAGACCCCGTCTAACGGGATGTTTTTCGGATGGAGGTTTCTGTTAGGTAGGATTCCAACAAAAGAGTTGTTGTTTTGGAAGAAAGTGCTGACAGATTTTACGGACCCGTGCTGCATCTTTTGTAATTCGGAAGAGGAAACTATCTCTCGTCTGTTTGCGAATTGTTTCTTTTCGGAACAAATATGGAGGAAGATTTATGAATGGTTGGGAGGGGACGTAGAGATGACTTTTGGTGAGTTTGTGGATTATTTGTACAATCGTGACAAAATGAAATCGAAAAAGCGCAAGATTACTGTTGGTGTTATTTGGTTAGCAACAATATGGAGTATATGGTTGATGAGGAATGCTATTATTTTCAAGAGTGAAGCGTTTAGTTTCTTAGAATGCACATTGGTAATTATCCTTCACTCTTGGAAATGGATTTGCATTTGTTTCAGATTAGAGGATCAATGTAATTTTTCTGTGGAATACTCTACCTCTTTCTTGTTTTAGGAGGTATGGATTTTCCATTTGTTTTTCTGGGCGAAATATCCCTTATACTCCCTTTAATCAATTCATTGCCTATTAAAACAATCCTCTTAAAATCCAAGTTTTCGCGTGGAGACTTGTTTTGAATAGCTTACCAACCCGTTCAAATTTGGAGGTTAGAGGTATTATCGTCAATATTCATGAGAAGGTGTGTATGTTTTGTTTTATGAGTAATGAAGATCTTTCCCACCTATTATTTAGCTGTTGTAAATCTAAATTGATTTGGAATTTGGTGTGTGATTGGTTGGGAATCGAGTGGGTTCGAGAATCTAATTATCGCAACCACGCCATGATCTGGTTCATGAGCCTTCAAGGTAGGTGTAAGGTTGAATAAATTATTTCAATTTGGTTATTTGTTTGTTGGAACATATGGAAGATTAGGAATAATATATTGTTCAACGACGAGATTTGTAATATTGAGGAAATATTTCATAATATAGTGGTATCCTCTTGGAGATATCTAGGCTTAGGGAAGAACGAGTGTGTGAGATGTAGTCTCTTTAGTTGGTTCAAATTCCCTCTATATTTTTTGTAAGGAGGGTGGTGTTGTTTTTTGTTTTGTTGTCGTATGCCTTTTGTTGCGACTTGCTTGTTTGGTAGCTTTGTATTTACTCGAGGTTAGAGATCCTCTTTCTCCTCTTAATGAAATTTTCTTTAAAAAAATATAAAAAAATAAATAAAAAGTAACATGTGTGAATGCAATGATCTAATCATTATTGAGTTATTGTAAATTAAATTGATAGAGAACGAAAGCATAACTGCATGATGAAATGGATCATTAAGGAATCTCGCTTAATGCATCAATGATTCATTCACATTAATCATTTCAAGGGGAATTAGAAGTAAGTGTGGCCACTGCTTAGATTTTAGTAAGGTAAGATAGTTCCTTTATGACTCATTTTGACAAAGTTGGCTCGAAGGCATTTGTGAATCTGTATATGATACTGGTTACATGTCTTTAACATTAGTCTCACACAAACAAATAGTGTTTGAATAGGAAATAAACCAAGGATAGGGTCCATAATTATGTGAGGATATTTCTTTCACCATCGTAAATGTTTCGCTATCCAAACCACAACTATAACTCTTTTGTTCAGTAGAAAAAACTAAAATATTACCGTTCATGATAGTAAATCCAGTAACATGAACATCTTTTTCTTCTCTCCCAAAGGCATTCACCCTCACCTTCAAAATCTTTTGCCATAAACATGACTTGTAATCTTTTAAAATCCAAATAGTAAAAACAGACCTTCTTGATTTCACAAAGAAAATAGAACTATTGGAACAGGTCACTTTACCCCAATTAAATATGCTCATGTTGCACTCGACGTGAAAACCTTTTATAGCTTCCATGTGCAACTTAAGAATGGTTGAAGTTTATTTCTCAAAATTATAAGAAATTATGTATGGCTTATAAAAAGGACTCAATTTGGTAAAGTAATTATAGCAATCTGAAATGAAATGAAGTGTTCCATTGTGAAACACATGCATCTCAAATTTCATATTCCTACCTCTATATAAAATAGGAGGCAAAACTTTTCTTTGAAAAGAAACTCAAAACTCAGTCCAGGTTACATCCTCAATGCAACTTTGATAATCTACTTGTGCTCAGTCAGGTAGATCAATTGTTTTTGGAGGTTGAATTCACAGTTGAGGATATTAAGGAGGTTGTGTGTGTTTGTGATGGTAGTAAGTGTCCAAGAAATGATGGTTTTAATTTCAAATTCATTAAGAATTGTTGGCATATAATGGGGCTTAAGATTATTGCATGTATACTTGACTTCTTCCATTCTTGAAAGTTAGACAAACATTGTGTCATCTTTCCTCGCAATTGTTCCAAAGAGTCAGAATTCGCAGAAATTCGAGGATTTTAGACCAATTTGTCTAATTGGATGTATTCTTAAAATCATATCTAAAATGCTCGCAACTCGGTTAAGCTCGGTGATTGGTAAACTGATCTCTCCCAATCAAACGGCCTTCATTCCTAACCGGCAACTTCTAGACGGTGTCTTGGTTGCTAGTGAAACTGTTGACTATGCTAGAAAGAAAAAAGAAGAAGTGTTTGTTATTCATGGTGGATTTAGCACAAGATTATGACTGTGTGGAGTGGATATTCTTGGATTCTATGTTGATTAACATGGGATTCAAAAATAATTGGTTAAAGTGGATTAGAGGCTCGATGTATAATAGTTATCTTTCGGTTCTTATCAATGGTAGCCCCTCAAAAGACTTCAAAGTGACGAGAGGCCTAAATCAAGGTTATCCTTTATCACCTTTATTGTTCGCAATCGTATCTGAAGGTTTGGCTTGCTTAGTCAGAAAAACAGTTTCTCACAATATTTTGTCTGACTTTAAGTTCAACAACGATGTTTCAGTTAATTTATTGCAGTTTACGGATGATACCCTCCTCTCTGGTGATGGTTCATTATCAAACGTTTGGGCATTTAAGGCTATACTACGGGGATTTGAAGTTTTGTCTGGTCTAAAGATTAATTTTTCAATGAGTTGTTTGTATGGTGTGGAAATTGACCCTGCCTTCCTAGTTGCAACGGAAAATTTTCTTCACTGCAAATCAGATTCCTTACCTTTTAAATTCCTAGACTTAGATATCAGAGGTAATCAAAGGAGGATTTCATTTTGGCGACCAGTTGTTAAGAGTATGAATCATAGGTTATCCACTTGGATAGGTCACAACTTATCTAGAGGAGGTTGTGTCACCTTTACAGGAGGTTGTGTCACCCTTATAAACACGGTTTTAGCTAATCTCCCGATTCATCATCTTTCCTTCTTTAAAGCACCTAATAAGGTTGTAAAGGAATTCATTGCAATACAAAGAAGATTCTTGTGGGCGGGTATCTCGACTAGAGGATACATCCCTTGGGTTAGCTGGAGGACGGTTTGTAAACCGAAAAATGGTGGTGGCCTTGGTATCAGATATGTTGGTTTTATCAACAAAGCCTTACTATCTAAATGGTTTTATCCACAAAGCCTTACTATCTAACTTCCACGACTTATTTGAGAATCGTGCACTTTGAATCATATTTTTCATAAAACATGAAAGTTGTAGCTCTTTGTCTTAGCTTTCCATCGACTGGTAGAACGTCTCAAGCCGATTCTCGTAACTCCAGTTATGATCATTTTAGTGCAGACTGCTAATTCTGAAAAATAAAGTGCGAAAATCAAATAAGTGCAAAAATAAACTAATTTATAAAAACACATTGAAATAGAAAAATAACCAAAGTAAAGTATGAAAATGCATAAGTATAAACATAGAGGAATATGCACCAAAATGCACTGATCAGTCCTAGACATCTGTCTCATCTGGAATTAATGCAGAACTGATGAAAAATGGAAATTGAAGTGCATAATTTAGTCTGAGACTCTGCCTGATTGAAGTGTTGTTGCAACAGAGCAAAATTGTACTATTCATGCCTCTTTCTCCAATTGCTCTGCCGCGAGGACCCTCTACCAATAGTTCCACCTCTTTTTAGTTTGCACATCAACACGCCGTCACTGCTCTTCTATTTTTCAGCCTTTGAAAATCCATTTCTTCTTCTTCAAAACTGCAATGCGTGAATATTATTGTCATACGAGATCGTTGCAAATTGAGACTGAGGTTGTTGATTGAAGAATGTTATCGAAGGTTTGGGTTGAATCTTTACTGAATTTCAGTTTCTTACTGTTGAATTTATTGCGGTTGAAGTTATTGTTGAAAATTTTGTTATTGTCACGAGATTGTCGTGTGTGCATTGTTGTTGATTTTAAGGTATTATTGCGATTTGGTTTTTGCAGGAAATGAGTTTAATGGAAAATAATTGAAGATGAATATTGATGATTCTTTTTCGGTTGTAGGTTTTTGCAGGAAAGAAGTTGAAAGGAAAATATTGAAGACGAATATTGCTTGTTTAGGATTGGAAGACTTGCCACATCAACATTGAAAAATAGAAATTGCGCCAAATCCTCATTCACTAACATACACATAAGCTCAATCAATCCACGTTATCAATCTTTTACGTGAAAATTTAACTTTTCTAACGACGAGTACAAACGTGGACCATTTTAATAACGCAAGAGACCAATTTGGAACTTTTAAAAGAAAGATGACCAAATTGGACCCATAGCTATAGTTAGAAGATCAAAAAGGATACTAACCCCATTTAAAATCAAATAACCAGCAAACCCAGATAAAACAAGTCCATATAAACAAGCTAAAATAAGTAAGAAAGGGTATACCAAAAATTAAGAGAGCATTCACTACTATAAAACTTGTCACTTTACCTCTCGATTTTTTATTAACCAAGGAGATAGTTGAAATGGTCATCTGTTCGATCCCTGACAATAATTTTATATTTTCAAAACTAGCGCGACACACCTCTCAGTTTCTTACAAAAACAGAGGGGTAAATCATATTTTTTTTTAAATACAAATTACATTGTTTACACAAAATATTAAATTACATTGTTTACAAATATCCATTTTTATTAAAATACAAAGTTTCTTATGTTACATTGTTTTAGATTCAATCTACAAGTATAAATTTTTGACAAATCTGATTCATCATCATTATCATCACTGTTATTATTTGAGAAGAACAAATCCAAATTTTGTTTCATACCCATTGCACATCCAATTTCCGATTTAACATAAAAAAAGGTTAGATGCATAACATACAATTACAGTTAAAAGATAAGATATTATGTAAAAATACCAACCTTGGATCAAATTTTTTCTGCTCTTGTAATTTATCCCAGATATATATGTTCCACGCTTCCATTTGCAAGAGTAGAAAATATGTTTTGTTCAAGGTTGGTGTTAGGAGAATAATAGTTTTAGCAAACCAATAATGCTACCACTTGCATAGGATATTTTGTTGACGGTCTAATTTTATCAGTTTCTTTGTTTTGTTTTGTTAGGTTTAGCATTCTTTATGTTTTTTTAATTTGGCTTTTTTTTGTTTATAAAAATATATTTTACTTGAGAAATAAAGTTAGAATCCGATGGAGACTTTATTATTAACATTTTTTAAAAATATATAAAATAGTATTTCTTTTAAAATAAATACATTAGAAAGCTAGATTATCTAGCAAAGATTTTTCAAAATCATCAAAATAATCTTATTAAAATAATTCTTCCAAAATTTATTTATCTTACTTTAGAATTTGTTATAGGGTGTTTAAAAGGGTCTTTCCACAAATATCAAAATTAGAAATTTTAAAAATGATTAGAATATACGTTCCTTCCTCAGTTTCACATCCAGTTGGCATCCACCACCTAATTTAGGTTCCAACTTGTTTGGTTCAAATCCAATTAAAACAAGGCCTAACTATATGTATCATAATTCATTGATTAGTACCAATTCATAACGTTAGTTCGCTGCATAAAATTAAAACGAGGCCTACCTATTAGTATCATTGTTGAACAAAACAAAAAAAGTATAAGCATATATTTAAAAATCAGTGACCAAACAAAATGTTCCAGCTTTCAAAACTTGCAAGGCTGTCACCAGCTTTTGAGGATACTCCCTTCCTTTCACGCGTCCCACCATCCTACATAATTATTCTCATTCAAATGCATACACATATATATAGACCCTCTTTCTAACACATTCTTCCCATCACAACAATTGCAACTACTACTAAATAACACACACTTTTTTCTCCAATGGCTTCTTCTATCCGCAATAATATGCTTCTTGGAGTTATGATTATTAGCTCCTTGATTGCTACATGTTCTGCTAATTTCAACCAAGACTTTGATCTCACATGGGGTGATCATCGTGCTAAGATATTCAACAATGGTCAGCTTCTTTCTCTTTCTCTTGACAAAACCTCTGGCTCTGGCTTCCAATCCAAGAAACAATACTTATTTGGTAGGATTGATATGCAACTCAAACTCGTTGCCGGAAACTCTGCTGGAACCGTCACTGCTTACTACGTAACTAGCTCTCTTTTTACTTTGATTCTTTTCTTGCCTTCTTCACATTATGCATTAATATTCTTTGCTTCTTTTCCATAACCAACTTTCATTAACATACCTTTTTGGTGCAGTTATCATCGCAAGGACCAACTCATGATGAGATTGATTTTGAGTTCTTGGGGAATGTTAGCGGTGACCCATACATTCTCCACACAAACGTGTTTTCTCAAGGTAAAGGAAACAGAGAACAACAATTCTACCTCTGGTTCGATCCAACAAAGAACTTCCACACTTACTCCATCATATGGAAGCCACAACACATTATGTAAGTAATCAAATCATATAAACATATCTCAATTAAGTGCTTCAAACATAAACTAATAAATTCATATTACTAACTGCAGATTCTTAGTGGACAACATTCCCATAAGAATGTTCAAGAATGCAGAATCTGTTGGTGTTCCATTTCCAAAGAACCAACCAATGAGAATCTATTCAAGTCTCTGGAATGCTGATGATTGGGCTACGAGAGGAGGTTTGGTGAAAACTGATTGGTCCAAAGCACCCTTTACAGCTTACTATCGCAATTTCAAAGCGACTGAACTCTCCGCTGTCTCTTCTAATTCATTCTCTGATTCTGCACTGCAAAGCAATGAGCTAGATGCTAATGGTAGAAGAAGATTGAGATGGGTTCAGAAGTACTTCATGATATATAATTATTGCAATGATCTTAAGCGATTCCCACAAGGAATCCCTGCTGAATGTAAACGCTCAAGGTTCTGAAAGATGATGATGATGAATTACTTATCATATACTAGTTATCTCAAATGTATTTGTTTGCTTATGTTTTTATCTATTATAATTCTTTGATTTTATATATTTTGTGTGTGTCTATGTTATATATAGCGCATGATCAAATAAATCTAATTCTTTGTACCACTTTTATTTCAGTTTTAGTCTATTGAAAATCCTATACTCTATTCATAAAAAATGCCAATAGTGCTTAATTCTTTGTTCACCTCTCTCTCTCTCTATATATATATATATATACCTGACAATTCAAAGGTTGGTATAAGAGCTTGTTTTTTCAACTTTCTTTCTTATGTTTGGTAGGACTTCCCCATCAGCCAGATTCTGATACCTCATCCTATTTGTTGCCCATCTCTCCATCATATATATCCTTATTTCTTCCACCATAATAATTAGTAGTTTAGCTCTTGAATCCAGAATAACACTATTGAATGCCTCAGACATATTGTTAAGGACTGCATCACATTTGTTATGAGTCTTGAAATATGATCTGCTCCAATATCTTGGTGGAGTGCTGATCATGTGCTTGTATGCTTCCACATTGATATCCTACATCCCTTTCATCTCTCTTTCCCAAGCTTGGTAATATGTGGACTTTGCAGCTTTCCAGATAATTTCCTTGAGTTTCTTGCCTGGATATCTTTTTCTGAAATTATTATAAAGATGTCTGACACAAAATCTTTGCTCAACTCCAGGTAGCAACTCAACCATGGCAGGTAATAAACCCTTAGTGCAACAAAAATAACATAAGTTAGTACAAATAACATAAGTACCTATAAGTGAACATAACTTAGAAAATATAACTTAGACTATATTTACCTTTTGTTGATCAGATATATGGTGTATGTGAGACATTTTTCTCTCCCACCTAGATCATCAATAAGAAGCTCCAAGAACCAAGTCCAGCTATCTTTATTTTCACTTTCAACCACATCAAATGCTATTGGTAGCATTTGATCATTTGGATCTCTACCAATTGCTGCCAAGATTTGCCCTCCACACAACCCTTTCAAAAAACAACCATCTAGCCCAATGAAATGTCTACATAATTTAAAACTCTCCTTACAAGCAACCAAGCAAATGTACAGCCTCTTAAAATATGGTCTCTGATCTGCAGAACCCTCTAGTACAGGATGCACATTGACTTTCACAGTAGAACCTGGGTTAGATCTCAAAAGTTCATGGCAATAGTCATAGATCCTTGTATAGTCCCCAAGAAAAGAACCATCTACCATGTCTCTAGCAGCAAATCTTGCTCTTATGGCCTTTTGCTTGCTAACACCTACATTCCATTTTTTTTGTGCCTTTTCCTTTATGTCCCTAAGCTTCAATCTTGGATTGTATTTCAGTGAATTCTGTAGCCTCTTACTTAACCATTTTGTACTCATCAGCTTTACATTGTACTCTCTACTACAACTATGGTTGTCTATGATCTTCCTTAGTTGCCAAGAATCCTCATTAGGTAACTTTGCACAGTAGGCTTCCCAATCACATCCTTTCTTGCATCTAACCCTCACCCTTACCTTGTCATTCTTAATGTACCTAAGACCCCTGCCAGATTGCACAGCATATGATGCTATAGCTTCTTTGAAATCAGCCTTGGTTGTGAAATACATCCCAACCTCCCATTTAAATTTCGACATGTCTTTCTGTAATTTAAAAATAGGGTACTTTTTCCTAACAACATCACTAGTATCATCACTTTCACACCCACTTTGTAAATCATCACTTTCATTATCACTAACTTTATCTTCACATTTTTCTTTACCCTTATTCATCTTCCCCTCTTGATCATTCACAGATTCCATCACATCACCCTCCTCATCATCAAACTCATCTGATTCATCATCAAAACCAACTTCCATTGCACTGTCATAATTGAAGTTTTCATCATCACTATCATCCTCACTAACATCAGTATTGTCCCCTTCATTCTCAGCATTTGGATTCACAGGATCAGAATTATTCACCTCAGCATTCAGATTCACAGGATCAGAATTATTCACAGGATCAATATTATTCCCTTCATTCTGATTCAAAACTTCCTCTTCCATCCTTGGAGTTGTCTCATTCAAGGGCTCAGTATTATTCACCTCAGCATTAACTTCCTCAAGCATTGCAGCAAGAATTCCTTCAGTGTCATCCTCTTCCATCACATCTGCTTCTACTTCATCAATTGGACCATCATAGAAATCAGGTTGTGACAATGTGTGTGTGATGTATATGTCAACCCTAAACAAATCAACAATCTCTAGGGCTCCTTTGTCATCAACCAAGGTGCTCATCCCAAATTGTGGATCCTTCTAGTAAATTTTCCCAATACAGGTGTAACCTAAATCCTTAAAACAACCTAGCAGTTCAAAATAGTTCCATCTATCAACATTTATTTTCAATTCTGCAATCTCTCCCCCTTCGTATACACTCAACTCGTCATCCACAAATGCACCACTGTGGTGAATTGTAAGATTCAGGTACTCACTCATCTCTACTGACACAAATCCCTAATCGAAATCAAATAACCCTAAATCAGTAACTTTTCCGAAAAACTCTAAATCATTAAAGTAACTGCAATCGAATAACATTTCAAATTGTAAAATCGAATACCTGGTGGATTATGCTTCAGAAATGGATATGATGTTTCAAGCTTCAATGGTAGCTAGTTATGATGCTTCAAGCTTCAATGGTGTTGCGCTAGGGTTCCTTTCTATTTTCACCAAGTTTCGTACAACTGGTTATGAAACTACTTGGTATACACTTTAGGCAAACACATCCTACATGGCAGATGAGTCACCCAAGCTAAGCTCCACATGTGTATGATAACTTGACTTTGACTAACGGTTGGTGACGGAAGGACAAACGTGGTACAATTTAACAAATTAAAGGACCTTTTTGTCACTTTTTAGAGATAAGGGACCATATTGGACCCAATGATGGAGTTAAGGGACCAATTTGGATATTTAGCCATATATATATATATCTATATATATATATATATATATATATATATATATATATATATATATATATATATATATATATATATATATATATATATATTCTAAATGTTCATATATATGCACCATTTTCGACAATTGAATCAAAGCTTGCTCTACCACTACAAGCAAATTGTGATTTAGCTTCAAAAGAAATTAGCATCAACTATTTTTTTTTAATGTTAATAGTGTTTATTTAGCATCCAAATATTCAAACGCAAATACTTTTTTAAATTAATTTTTTTAATATAAATTTGAGTCGGTAGAATTAGACGTTATACAATATATTTGTTGACGTTAATTATTTTATATTTTAAATTTAAAATAGCACCAACAATTTCTAATACTAATATATTAAAATATTTTAATTTTATAATTAGATTTTACTAGTTTTAAGCTAAAACAAATTATACAAAAAAAAATTCCCAATTTTTTTTATATATGTATGATCTAAAAGTTCATATATGCACGATTTTCAACAATTGCTTAGCTTCCAAGGCATCAAAGTCTGCTAGGAAAAAGCTTGCTCTACTAGGAGAGAATTTGTCTCTATCCATAGCTTAGTCCACCTTTTGTTTTTAGCAATATCAATAGCTCTCATGACGGCACGCAATTCAGCTTGTATAAAAGAAATCTAAGTAATATGCTCTAGAAATATCAAAACGAAATATACCACTCCAGTCAGAAGGAGAGGAATCATGATTATAAGCAAGGTGTTAAATGGTTGCGGTAGTGTCCTGGGCGCGTAAAAGGCTTTCATAATTTTGATTGATATATGTGTTGTGATACCAATTGTGAATTGTCATAGTATAAATTAATCATAATTTATTCTTTAACATAAAAACGATAAATAATAATATTGATGTCGGTAGATTCTAATACCTTTGTCGCAGCCATTTGTATAGTTGATGAGTGTTTTTTAAAATCTTAATTTTAAGCATCATCACAATTGTGTTTAAGTCAATCAAGAATAAAAGGATGCTGAATTACTGCTTTGATGATACAACATACGACAAAAGGATAGATGCCAATAATACTTCTAATTTCTTCCTTCGGGTTGTGATCTAATTAGACTAATATCAGATGGAAATAAAACTCAACTTTAATTTATAACAATAATATTAACTAGATTGAGATCCGATGCAGGAATATTAATTAGTTTTTATTTGTATATTGAGTTTTAATTGTTTGAAGAGTTTTTTTGACAGGTACATATATATATATATATATATATATATATATATATATATATATATATATATATATATATATATATATATATATATATATATATATATATATATATATATATATATATATATTACGAATTTAAGTTATCATAAAAGATATCATGCACAATATTTTTTATATTTTAGTTGTTAAGCATTGAAATTGGTAAAGTAAAATTTAAATTTGTTTTATATAGAACTATAATAAATAAAAAACATTGTAGTGAGAATTTATATGAAAATTGTAATGATGAATAACTAATAGATACATAAATCGGTTTATAATTATTTTATCTTTATAAAAATGGAATAATGGTAAGACATATATACATAATATTCTTTAAAAATTTAAAGGATTCAGCAATAATTATAACAATGTTATTTTAAGATCAATATTCGACATTTATGCTTTTAATTTTGATTTTTTAATATCTTGCAAATTTATTATGGTTAATAAAAGGTAAAAGTTTGATTAATACAATTGATGTATGAATAGTTATGATTAAATATTAGAATTAAATTATAAAGTAATGATAGTTAACCATTAAAAAAAAGACTTTGTCATAAAAGGGACGTTGTCACATGAAAATCACATCGTAAAACTTTTAAAATAATAATTGAAAAATAATTAAGCTTTTAACATGGTGGAAGTTTAAAATTGTTAATAACTTCATAGTGTTTGCAAAACATTTTGCTAACTAAAATTTTAAATTTTAAAAAAATTGGTGGAAAAAGTTGACTAGTGAAATTAATTAAAAAGTAGGTTTATTATATTCTTTTAGAATTTGAAATCACAAGATTAGTGAATAATTGAGAATTTTGAGTGTGGTAAGCAGAGAGAAATTGAGAGAGTAATTAATTAAGGGTGGGAATATTTTCATTATCATAGATGAGGATGCCTACAAGGCATTTAAACAAACACTACAAGTTAATTGAGACATAAGTTACACAATCAAATAACTGAAAAAATAGAATTCTCGTACATGTAATCGGTTACACTAAACTTGTAATCGGTTACAAAATTAAATCCATTCAGTTGTAATTGGTTTTACGCTCCACTACTACAAAACGCTAAAACAACAACGACAGGCTTACAATGCATCCTCTTACACCGTTGTAATAGGTTAAAAATTTCGCGCCCAGTCAAAAGCTGGATGAATATCAGTCTTTTAATGACGGTTGAATAGAACCACCGTTGTAATAAATAAAATATAGCAAGATTCGATTCCCTGCAACTATATTTTTTCCATTTCTTAGGATACATTCAGCGTGTGAAACTTAATACCACTAGTTAGAAGATAAATCATAAATTATTTTACAACGGTTATGCCAAACAACCGTAGTAATAAATAAAATATAACAAGCTTCGATTCCATGCAACTACATTTTTTCCATTTCTTATTAACATTTAGCGTGAGTCACTTAATATCATTATTTTAAAAATAAATTGTAAATTATTTTATGACGGTTATATTAAACAACTGTTGTTATAGGTTTAAGATTCCACTACGGTTTGTTTTCCAACCGAGATTAAAAGCTTTACTGATAAATTAAAACAAAACTTATTATGTATTTCTTTCATAAGATGCCCTAATCGAACAACCGAGCCAGAGACGACAGAGACGGCAACAGTATTCCAACATCTTCATTTGATTACAACGATATTCTTTACCAATATTCATTTGTTGCTTCAGCTTCGAAGTAAGGTAATCTTCAATATCTTCATTCTTTTTTTTTTGTTGATGTTGTACCAATATTCATTTGATGCTTCTGATTCGAAGTAACTTCGTTCATTTGATTCTTCATATTCGACGTACAATACTCTTCAACATCTTCATTCCTTATGTTCATTTGATTACAACTAGGTATTCTTCAATATCTCCATTCCTTTTTTATATGTTCATATTGTATATACTCAAGTCAGAAGGAGTTGTTTCATATGTTTTACGTTCATATTGTATATTGAATTTATCTTTGTTCATGTTGTATATGCATATGCTTGAGAAGTTTCATTCACATTATTAAACATGTATAAATTTCAGAATTTGTAATGGATCGTAGTTGGATGAAATCCAATAAATTAGGTCCGGTTTATGAGAAAGGAGTTTGTGAATCCTTGAATATGCTAATAAACATCTTCCCGACAATATGGGTATCTTTTATTGTCCTTGTTGTTTGTGCAAATATCAAAAAGGGTACAAAGAAAGAAATACACAATCATCTTTGTTGTGATGGTATGTGTCAAAATTATACAATATGGACGTGGTATGGTGACGTGGATAATGAGGAAACTTGGGTGTCACAAAGTCAAAGAGTGGATGAAGATGAATGTGAGAATATTTATAACGAGATGTATTTATTCTTTAATGCCATATGTAATAAAGTTCTTGATTTCAAAAATTTGGATGAATTAGAATGCGAAGCTGCCATAATCTTGTGATAAAACGTTCCTCTTAGTGATGAAAGTATTGATATTTCGTTCACACCTTCTTACACAACACAAGTTTCTACCTCATATAATGAAGTTGATGGATATGTCGTGCATGCTATACGACTCGATCATGAAGAAGGCATATGGGAAAATTAACAAGTACGTAAATAATTATTTATTCATAATATATTAATTGTATATGTTATAGTTTAGAAGTATTTTTACTAAGTATAATTGATCGAACCTGGAGATCAGGATCCGATGCGGCTGGACTCGAGAGCGGACGGATGTGGTCGTTGAGGAGAAAAGGGGTTGTACCTGCAAGGCACTCCGATGCTAAAGTAAGTAACCGAGCAAGAGTGAGCAAGTACTAGTATCAGGATTAGAGAAATTGAATACCTGACCCTCTCAAATGAGAGGGTTTATATAAGGGATCAGCTGGAAGATTATTGGTCCGTTCTATGAGGCGCGGATCGAGGGATCCGTGAAGATAGGTAACGGTCAATACTAGCCGTTAGAGGGCCTCATCGTGGCCGGATTATTTATGGTCAACTGAGGACCACTTTTCATGATTGCGCTCGGCGTCGAGCAGGGTCATTGGATCAGTCTTTTTGACCCAATAGGAGGAATTGGGCCGGGTCAGAACAGGAGCCCCCCAAGTCATTGCTCGTGCTGTAGAGCAGTGACTTAGGAGCGACATGGTGCTCGGCAAAGTGTAATATCAGGGTCAAGGATCTATGTTGTCGATCTTCTGAGAACGGGCAAGCGATGCGTTGCTCGGCAGAAGAATGTGAAACGAAAAGCTGGAATATCTGGAAATTCGCGCCTATTAATGATTTGACGGCTAGTCTAGGGGCTAGCGTGTAGGGGTCACGCGCGCGTGCACGTGTTTCCCTTCCTATAAATAGGATTCTCAGGGCCCATTTTGACTTTTTCGTTTCATCCTCTTCTCCAAGGTTCTGCTCGCTCAACTGCCGCTGTCTCAGCCGTCGACCACCGCCTTTTCTTACCGACCACCACTTCCAGAAGCCTATATCTTCAAGAATGTCTTCTCAAGCTCAAGGTACGGTTCTTTTTCTTCTCTTTAGGTGTTTATAGTATAGATTTTGTAGAAATGCATGCGGTTTAGGACGATTCTACCGGTAGGTTTTAGATTTGGAATTAGTAAACCTCAAAACTTCTGCCACCGTAGCCGGTCGGTTGCGAACCCTAACTTTAGGGTCGACGGAGATATTGGTCGACTTAGACTTGGATTTTAGGTTAGATTCTTGCCATATACAATGTTGGGCGTCAGCCGTTGCTCCGAGCGATGGTTAGCCAGGGCTACAGCTCGGGACATAGTTTCTGAGCTGATGCGCGCCCTTTCACTTGTCGAGCGGTGGAAGGGTGGATTTGATATTCTTAATCGAATTCACTGACGCCTTTCCTCTGCTTTTC
Source organism: Lathyrus aphaca (assembly GCA_963966055.1). Taxonomy (NCBI): domain Eukaryota; kingdom Viridiplantae; phylum Streptophyta; class Magnoliopsida; order Fabales; family Fabaceae; genus Lathyrus; species Lathyrus aphaca. The sequence continues at coordinate 147,277,214 of OZ014524.1, forward strand.
ATGTGAAAACTCGCTCGTGAATCCGCTAGAGGTGCTTTCCGAGGAGACGTCCTCGGGAAATTCAGGGTCGTCTACGTCCATGCCTTTAGATTCCGGGAGCTCCTCGGAAAGTTCAGATACCAGTACTACAGGACCGTCGACGGATTCGCCGCAGTGTCCTGACCAGACGAGGGTCTCGCCCGAAGAATGGGTGATGGAAGATTTTTTGGACAAGGTGTCCTCATTCTCGAGACCTCGATCGGAACCGTTACCAGTTGTTGGGGATCCAGCTGATTGGGTTGTGACCTGCCCGGGAGACGACGACCGTATCTTCTCAGATTTTCGTGGTCGGGCGTTCTCCATGTACGAATATGCAACTTCAGTCCTGGGGGTGACGTTGCCTTTTAGCGACTTCGTGAACGTTGTGCTCGGGCATCTCTGCGTAGCTCCTTCCCAGTTGCACCCCAACTCGTACGCATTTCTGAGGGCGTTCGAGATGACATGCGCCTATCTGGGCGTCGGTGCTACTCTTCCCCTCTTTTTCCACCTCTTCTCTCTACAGCGCCAATTCGGGCGAGGAACTGGCCGGAAAGGGTTCATGTCTTTCAAGCAGCGGACCAAAATCTTTAAGGCCCATTCGGAATCCATCCGGGCTTTCAAAACTGACTATTTCCTGATAAAGCCTGCGAGCGCGGCGACCGTGAGAGCTATGAGCTTTCTTGGAATAGATACTGACGAGAATGACGAGCCTAAGCTCGACGACCAAGGCCAAGTGATTCCGAGGAGACTGTGGCTGTTCCCCTTCTCTTGGAGTCATGCTCACTATGACAAACCTGTGGGGGAGTTCGTTCAAGTGGGGGATTCATTGAGCGATGATGATGCGGCCAGTTTTGAGGCCTTCAGAAAATTAATAGCCTCCTTTACTCCGACCCCTCTATTGGACGGAGACGGGAAGGTTATGGTCGACCAAGATGGGGGGGAAGCTTTGAAGCGTCCCTTGATTAGTGTTACTGAATTGCTGGCCTGTAGTAACGGGCAGGAAGTGTCCGACTTTTTCGGTATCCGTTTACTTGCGCTCATTAAATTCTTGGTTTAATTTTGTTGCTTGTTACTAATTTGATCTTATTCTTCTTTTCAGGTTCCTTGACGAATCCTCTGGATAAAATCCACGAGCATTTGGTTCAGCAGCAAAGGAAACAATCGAGGGTCGTGCAGACCAAGCTGACCGAAGCGAGTGGTTCGGGGTCGGGTCCTTTGGTTCAGGGTTCTCCGGGCGTATCTACTGGCTCTTTAATGAAGAAACACAAATCGGCGGCCACTGTGGATTTAACGGCCAACGCTCCTCCAAAACCAAAGCATGGGATACCCCCATGTTTTGTTGTTCGCAACTTCTTCGAGGGGACCAGCATGGAGGTGGATCGGGCGGACTCTCTGTTTCTGGAGGGGATGGACCGTCCTGCTCGGCGGCTTTCTCTGGCTCAGGACGCGAGCGCAGTCATGCGGGTCCTGACAATGGCCTGGCTGACAGCCGAAGGGGCTCCTGTGCTAGAGCGGGAGAACAACAAGCTTAAGGAGCAGCTGGCTGCTTCTGAGGCTAAGCTGACAGCGGCCACCGAGGAGGTTAAAACTGTTACCAAAGAGTCGACCGAACGGGCTGCGGTTATCGCCAAACTGGAGGTTGACAAGAAGAGGGTGCTTGAGCAAAACAAGAAACTGAAGGATGCCTTTTGCCCCAAGGAGGACGAGGATGAGGACACCAAGCATCTGGTGACGAGAGCTCAGTTTCTTGCTCGGATCGACCAAGATATTGAAGATCTGAACGCATCAACTGAGCTCAACTTCCTGAATGCGGTGGACCAGGTGAAAGCTCTCCACCCTGACATAGCCTTGGACGTTGGTCGCATGAACTATCTTTACAAGGTGGTGGATAGCCGAATCGTAGTCCCCTCCGATTTGGTGGTGGCAGACTCTCAGTCGGGGTCGACTGCTCAGCCTGACCAACCAGAAGAGCAGCTGAACCAGGAGGAAGCTCGTGCAAATGAAGGCCGCCCGGGGGGCGAGGACAATTAATTTATGGCCAGCGTGCCTTTGTAATTTATAATGCATTTTCTGTGTTGGGGGGCGTGGCCCCCTTTTTTGTAACTCCGAACAAGTCGGCCCTTCGGTGTCGCATTTCTTTCTTTAAATGTCATATGTTTGACCTTGGTGGTCGGTTGCATATTTTGTTTGCTCGTAATAATGCGTCCGTCGGAGGACATAGTTTACTTGTTATTTTTACTAAGTGTTTGGTGTGCGTCTTTACATTAATTAGAAGTAATTGAATGGATACGGGGAAGTGTGGATGATCTGTTGGTTAGGGGGACCAATCAGTATTTGAGAGTCTGACTCCCGATCGGTGCTCGAGCCAAGATAATGGCCCGGGCTCCGTGGCGTGAACGTCCCATCGCGAGCTGGGGTTCTACCTGGTCGTGGTACTTAGGCGACGTCGGACTCGTTTGAGTACCCGTTCGTGTGACAAGCTTCTCTTTCGCTCGAAGAGAGGTCTTGCTTGATTTTGTTATATTTGGGTTGTCGTGCTCGTACCTAGGCACACAGTTTTTCGTCGGTCTCCCTTTCTCCTCGCCTGGGAGTTGAGTAAGGTGACTGATTTAACTATAGTATTATTTGAGTTTTTCGGCGTTCCAAGGCCGAGCGAGCTCTTCCCCGTGCAGATTTTCTAAATAATAAGTGTCGCTCCCACCAGATGAAGCCGGGTCAAATGGGGTACAGACGCGAACGGTCGGCGAAAAGAACGATGAGAACACACAGCAGTGAACTCACTGAAAAAAGAAAAGAGTCGCCAGCTAGGCATTTTTATCCCGGAGGAAAGGCAATGCTGCATAGACCTAGAAAGATATGGATAAGACGGTTGCGAACCAGGGAGACTGAGAAAGGGGGTTGGTTACAACCTGGGAAGGTATTAGCACCCAGATTGTCCGTCGTACTCGACGGGATCCACGCTTAAAAGATTTGTGTTTTAAAGGGGTAATGTCAGTGCAATTTGTGTATAAAGAGCTGGAAAAGAATGTACAGGTGTCAGTGTAAAAGAGAGTGAAGTGTGATATATATAGTGTCAGTGTAGGAATGAGAATGAATTGCTCAAGATTATGAGGCTAAAGAATAAAGCTGGAAAGAGGGGGAATGTACAGAGACTTTTGTTCGATAACTGTTAAGTTATGCCTACGTATCCTCTCGTGCAATGAGGAAGTCAGAACACCGTAGTTCGACCCAAAGAGACTGAAAGAGGAAATGACTTGTGAACTGCTTACTTGCCTATGCTCAAGTATATGACCTGTCTGGCTCAGGTGCAAACTGTCTTGCATTAGACGGAAGAAGCAAGTTCTCGGTTGTGAATGAATGAGATGAGAAAAGAATCCCGAAGGAGACGATTATTGTTTGTTTTTGAGTTTTCAGTCTTTTATTGCTTTTGAATTTGTCATAAGTTAATGAGCTTAAGCCTAAACCAATGGGTTAGTAAACTCATCACATCTTCCCTCTGATTAGGGGTAATGAGAATACCTTAAGTGTGAAGTCAGCATCTCACACTTTAGCCACCATGGTGTAGGATTAAGATCATTAACCTACTTGTGATTATTTAGATGTTTTTGGAGTTTTTGTTTAGTGTTAATTAATGAGATTAAGCCCTAATCAGGGATTAAACAGACTCATTACACCATCCTAATAGAAGGATAATAGATGAGAATGTTTAAGCTGAGGAAAGCTCCTCAACTTAATCCATGATTAGGGATTAAACTCATGACAAAACAAGCCTTTGATTAGATGGATTTTAGTTAATGATATGATGATGAAGTGAATTTTATGGTTTGTAAGACAACTTGAGGGGGACTTGTCCATTAACACTAGGGTTAGTCCTTCTTAACCAATTAAGGAAGAATTAGAACCCTAATGCAAGGCCCAAGTTACAAGCTTGATGTCTTGATGATTATTAAGTGGATTGATTAAAGGAGTTAAACACATTAAGGGTTTAACACTTAGGATTAAAGTTATACACTCCATCCTAATAGAAGGATGCAGGCATAAGCTTAATCTCAAAGCCTTAAAGCCTTTAGGGTTTAGTCCCTGATTATGAGGTGAGGAGAGAAGACTCAATGAGACACAAAGGTAAAATCTAAATGGGGGACTAATCAAAACCCTAATCATTGTCATGCTTGGTTGTTCCTAAGGTTTGTGAAGTTTGCAAGAGAAGTCTTCAATGGAACCACCAGGAAGCAGATGAAAGGATCAGGAGAAGCAAAGTAACTTGCTTCATTGAAGAAGTCAAGTCACTTGAAGAAATAAAGTAAGAATCAAAAGGAAAAGCAAGCTCAATCTCATACACAAAGTAAAATGCAGCAATGATGCATAAGAGAGATGAGAGGAAGTTATGAGAAGTGAAGGCAAATTCACTTCTCAAAATGACTTACCACCTGAAAAGTTAGTGAAAGGAATGCAATGCAATGCAAAATGAAATGAAATGGCATGATGAGAAACAAAACCAGAAGCACATACATGATGTTAATGATGTTATGAGATGCTACAAACATGAGATAAGGCATGGTGATGATCATATAAGCTCATGGATGCAAATGAAGCAAGCTAAGACATATGAAGATACATGAAAAGTTATGAAATGCATATGGCATACAACATGGCAAATGCAAGATGCAATGATCAAACATGCTTTCAATATGTCTTAAGATGTCAAATGAATCAAATGGATGTATAAAATGCTATGGCAAGTCAAGGTATGAATGCAAATGCAAGATGGATGCAAAAGGAAGCCCAAATTAGGGTTTATGATCAAAGCATCAAACACAAACCAAAATCAGAAGCAAACATCAATACAAAAAATTGAAAATGCACTCAAAGGACCCCTAATCCTATACTAACTCACTGCCCAAAGGAGAGGTTCCAACTCTTAACCTAATTCAAGTTATGATTTTCCTAAGTTTTCTAGGGTTTTAGGGTTCCTTAACAAGAAAAATGTCAAACAAATGGAAAATGAAAGATCAAATCATGGCCATTTTATCTCACAAACTACATGATATGCTAAACACAATGCAAAAAGAATCAAAGTCCAACTCTTTAGGGTTAGGCAGAAATGATTTTTGGAAGTTTGGATCAAAATAATGCATTAAAATGATTTTAATTCCATAAACAATTCTCAAAATGCATCAAGATCAAAAAAGAAATTTGGTTTGAGGGTTGGACAATGTTCCTAAATGTTTTTAAAGGTTTCATGAATTTTTTTGGTGATTTTTAAATACCTAAAAGTATTTTTAATTAATTAATTCCCATTAATTAATTAAAAAGAAACTTTTAAATATTTAAAAATACTTTTTTAATGCTAAAAATAAAAATAAAAATATTTTTGTGTTCTGAAATTAAATAATAACTTGCATAAAAAATTTCAGAATTTTTGAAGTATTTTTGCTATTTTTAATAAATTGTGGAAATTAAATGAAATAATATGAAAAATAAAATGAATTAAAAGCTGAAAAAGAAAAGTAATCAGATCCAAGGGCCCTCATTTAAACCTGATGCGCGCGCGTTTGACTTGGCGCCAGATCCCACGGCTGGAATTCAAACTCACTAACCCTAATTAATTAGCCCTAATCAGCCCTTAATGACTCTCAGGTGACCGGAACAGTGTTCCGGTCATCTTCTCCGATCACCCAAAATCACAAACTCCTTCTACACGCATCTAAAACGAATTCTAATTAAACAGAAATGATCCCCATCCAAAAACGAATTAAAACCCCCATTCAAACCACATTTATCATTCCTAAACTGGCTGAATCGAATCAAACAAAACCTAGGGCAAAAAGTTTCAGAAACAGATTAAACTCTCATCTCTCCACCATTTTCAAAACCAAAGGCATCAGAGTGATCAGTGAACTACAAAGAACAACTTAGGAACTTTAAAAATCATTTCTGGAAAAAAAGTTCTTGAGCTACCTGAGTTTTGAAGCTTTCAACTTTGCAGCTTTCTGACCTCTCCTCTTGATGCAATCCACTCCTTTTGGCCCCTTGATGATGTCTGGATGCTTAGAAAGAGTTTATGTTGGCTGGTTTGAGAGTTTGAACAAGTTCTGTTCAAGCTCAGGTGGGAATCGTGTTTATGATTTAGGCAGTTTAAGGCAAGGGTGAGGGGTGCTTTGTGATCAGGATGATGAGTTGAGTTGATCTATGAAGTTTGTTTAAGTGTTTGTGGCTTGTATGGAGAGTTTCGAATGCTTTTGCTCTAAGGATGGAAAATGAGAATGTGTTGTTCTTGCTGGTTTCAGGCTTGTGTGTTATGATGTTTAGCTTGCATTTGATTTGTATAAACTAATCCTATTGGTCAGATGACATGACATGTCCTTTTGTGATAGGTATGGTTGCTTTTGCCAAAATGTCAACTTTTGTGTAAGAGGGGCATGGGCAACTTCTAGCCAAGTACATGGGGAGTGGGCTGCGCAGCAAGGTGAGGGGAAAGGCTAGGGTGGTTCAGCATCCAAGGCAGCAAGTGGATGAGAGGTGATCATGAGCTTTTGCAACTTGACTTTGCTTTTGCTTTTCATGGAAATGTCTTGCTCCAAAGGCCAAACAAATGAGGAACCCTTGGCCCATTCTGATTTTTGGGTCACATGTGATGTTTGTGTAATGGTTTGACAACAATTAGAAGTCACAAATTGCCTTGGTACAAAGTTTTGCAAGTTTTCCATTTGGTGCCTAACTTGAAATTTAGTGATTTTAGCCAACTTTGGTGAACCATAACTTTTGATCCAAAATGAATTAGGTCATGTTCTTGTACTTTTTGAAAAGGGAAAGATCTATTCTACAACTTTCATGACCAAAGTGTTTCCATTTGAAGCATTTTTGGATCAAAAAGTAAGGGTTGAAAAGTTGCCTAAAATGACAAATTCCTTAAAAGTCAAACTTACCCCAAAAAGTCAACTTTGCAAAAACTTCAATTTTTTTCAATTTTGTGAACTTCCAACCTCTTACATGATCAAATAAAGATCATATACACTCAAAATGATGAAGATCACCCCTTGGTTGGGTCATTGGGGGCCTCAGATGCCCTAATTTTGCACTGACTTGTCCAGAAAGTCAACTCTTGATCAGATGACTTCCCCATGGAATTTCTTCATGAAAATTGATATGCATACTCCCTACACCATATAGAGACCAATAGAAACAATAATGACCAAAAAATTTGGAGTTATGGCCTCTGAAACCAAAACCCTAATTTTAGGTCAACTGTGCAGTCAAGCCTGGCTCTGCTTCCACACCATTCTCAATTCTTGTGATTTTTTGGCATTCTTGACTTTGAGAGGATATAATATGATGTTTGAACACACATGGACCCCTTTGAAGTGATTGATGGCCTTTGGAGTGGCTCAGGAGGCTCTTGGATTGCTCAGATCACAAACCCTGGGTGCAGATGACTTTGAATCTATGCAGTGAACCAAAAATGTGGTATGAGATCTTATGATTGTGTTTATGCATATGAAATGATCACAAGCCATGGTGTGAATGGGTGAGGGCAAATTTGGGGTGTTTACAATAAGCACCGTTCTCGGTTTTTGCTCGAACGCGATACGGGCCTTCCCAGTTGGGTGTTAGTTTTCCCTCGCGGGGATCTCTGTGGTTTCTTCTAAGGACAAGGCTGCCTACCTCGAACGTTCGCCTTATGACCCTAGAATCATACCGAGCAGCTATCTTTTGTTTGAGAATAGTTTCTCGAAGAGCGGCCTCCGACCGAATTTCTTCGACCATGTCGAGCTCGTCTCTTATAGCTTCAGCATTGGTATCTTGTTCCATGGGGAATTCCGTGCGCCTCGATCGGACGTGCATTTCTATCGGGATTACCGCTTCGGTCCCATATGCTAATCTAAATGGGGATTCTCCGGTCGTTGAATGGGGTGTGGTCCTATATGCCCACAGTACGCTATGTAACTCCTCGACCCAGTGTTTCTTATGCTCGTCCAACCTTCGTTTCAAACCTCTTAGGATTACCCTGTTCGCGGCCTCTGCTTGCCCGTTAATTTGAGGATGCTCGACTGAAGCGAAGTGTTATTTCGTCCCCATTGATGCAACGAATTCTTTGAAGTGTTTATCTGTGAATTGAGTCCCGTTGTCGGTCACGATGGCGAGGGGCACCCCGAATCGGGCGAGGATGTTTCTTTTGAAGAACCGAAGTATATTGAGCGCAGTGATTTTGGCCAGGGCCTCAGCTTCTATCAATTTGGTGAAATAGTCGACACCTACAATTAAGTATTTATTCTGACCAGACCCAACGACGAATGGTCCTAAAATATCCATTCCCCACCACGCGAACGGCCAGGGTGACGATAACGATTTTAGCTCGGATGGAGGCGCTACGTGCACGTCTCCATGTCGTTGGCATTTGTCACACCTCTTCACATGCTCCCTTGCATCGTGCTGGAGGGTGGGCCAGTAGTAACCTGCCCTTAGGATTTTTCGAGCCAATGAGCGTCCGCCCGGATGCTGTGCATTGATTCCTTCGTGGACTTCCCTTAATACGTGTGGAATGTTTTCCTCCTCTACACACCTGAGGAGGGGTGTAGAGAATCCTCGACGATACATACGTCCACCTACTAATGAGTATGAGCACGCCCTTCGTCGTATAGTACTGGCTTCTTTTGGGTCGGTCGGTAACTCTCCTTTGGTTAGATAGTTGAACACTGGGGTCATCCAGCAGTCCGTGTCGCCCACGACGTTAATGTGTATACGGGTCGATGAATGTTCGATACTTGGTCGGGAAAGCAATTTCTGCATGACAGATTTGTTGCTTCCTTTCCTTTTAGTGCTCGCCAATTTGGACAGGATATCTGCGCGAGTATTTTTTTCCCGCGGAACGTGCTTGACTTCCACACTCTTGAACCGTTTTATTTCGCCTTTTACGAGGGCCAAATATTCGGCCATGTTATCATTTTTGGCTTGGAAATCCCCTCGGACTTGGCTTGCAACCAATTGGGAATCCGTACAGATCGTGATCTCTTCTGCTTCCAGATCGGTTGTGAGCCGTATGCCCGCTAGGAAGGCTTCATACTCTGCTTGGTTGTTAGAAGTGGGGAAAGATAAAGTCAGGGACACTTCGATGGCGTTCCCTTCTTCGTTTTCCAAAATGATTCCGGCTTCGCTGCCCGTCGGGCCAGATGCACCGTCCACGAAAATAACCCACCTGGACGAAACCTTCGGGTCTTGCTCGGTGAATGTAAGTTCAGCCACGAAGTCGGCCAGCGCTTGAGCTTTGAGAGCATGTCTTCCTTCAAACTTGATATCGAACTCAGATAGTTCCAGTGACCATTTTAACATTCGGCCGGCCATGTCCGGTCGACCGAGCAACTGTCTTATGGGTTGATCGGTTCTTACGATGATGGTGTGAGCCAGAAAGTAATGGCGTAGCCTTCTAGCTGCGAGGAGGAGGGCCAAAGCGACCTTTTCTATCTGAAGGTATCGAATTTCCGGGCCGTGAAGTGCTTTGCTCGTGAAATATACAGGTTTTTGTCCTTCGGGTAGGTCGCGCACGAGTGCCGCGCTTACTGCTTCGTTTGCGACCGCAAGGTAGAGATACAATGTCTCCCCCTCTTCTGGTTTGGATAAGACAGGAGGTTCACTTAGTGCCTTTTTCAGGTGGGATAGTGCTAGCTCGCACTCCACTGTCCACTCGAAAGTTGCCTCTTTACGGAGGAGTTTGTAAAAGGGGAGAGCGTGTTGAGCTGATTTCGCCACGAATCGAGCGAGGGAGGTAATGACCCCGTTTAGTGATTGTATGGATTTTTTGGAAGTGGGAGTTGGGAACTCCGCGAACGCCCGACACCTGTCGGGGTTCGCCTCGATGCCTCGTTCAGTCAGATAGAATCCGAGGAATTTTCCCGCTCGGACACCAAAGGTGCATTTTTCAGGGTTGAAGCACATTTTGCACTTTCGTGCCTGGTCGAACACTTTTCGCAAATGGGACGCGTGGTCCGTTTCTTGTTGAGATTTGACGATCATGTCGTCCATGTATACTTCGAGCATGTCTCCGATTTCGGCTCGGAAAACCTTATTCATCATGCGCTGATATGTTGCTCCCGCGTTTTTTAGACCGAAGGGCATAACGTTGTAAAAGTAATTGCCCGATTCGGTCATGAAGGCCGTGTATTTTTTGTCAGACACGGCCATGGGTATTTGATTGTACCCTGAATATGCGTCCATGAAGGATAACAACTTGTAGCCGGACGAATTGTCGACCAACTTATCGATGTTAGGTAAAGGGTATGCATCTTTCGGGCATGCCCGATTGAGATCGGTATAATCAACCCACATCCTCCATTTTCCACTAGATTTTTTCACAAGTACAACATTTGAGAGCCAGGTCGTATACCTGGCCTCGGTTACAAATTTAGCCTCTAGGAGGTCTTTAATAGCAGATTCAGCAGCTTCGGTCTTCTCGGTCGACTGCTTTCTTCTGCGCTGAGCGACCGCTTTATGTGTTGGGTCGATAGAGAGGTGGTGACAAGCAGTTTCGGGGTCGAGCCCTGGCATTTCTGCGGCGCTCCAGGCAAATAAGTTTGCGTTCCCTTTGAGGCAAGCTTCCAACTGTCGCTTCACCAATTCGGGCATATGTGCCCCGATTTTAACACACCGGGCTGGATCCTCCCCCAAGGGAATTAGTTCGAAATCTCCGTCCGGTATTGGTCGGGATAAGGATTCTGCTGGTCTCTGGACGCTCTCGCTACTATCTGAAAACCTGCAGTCTAGGTCAATCGAATCTACCTGAGGGAAAGCCTTGGGTACATCCGGCGAACCCAATGTCGGGGGACTTGGTTGATAAGATATCGAGCTGAGACCTTTTGATGCTGCCTCGAAACATCTGCGGGCAGCGTCGACGTCTCCGTGCAACGTGGCGACTCTACCTGAAGTAGTGTAGTACTTCATCTTCAGGTGGACGGTGGACGGCACAGCGATTAACTCGGCCAAAGTTGGTCGTCCTAGTATTCATTGGTATAGCGACGGGCAATCCACAACTAGGAACTGGACCCTAACTGTCCTGGCTGTCTCGCCCGCCCCGAAGGTGACAAATAGGTCGACATAGCCCCATGGTTGGGATACTGCTCCGTTGAACCCTTGCAGGTCTGACCCGACGTATGGAGTTAGGTGTGTTTCGTTCAGTTGAAGTGTTGAAAACAGTTAGGAGTACATGATGTTGCATGAACTACCTTGGTCCACTAATATCCTCCTTACATCGAAGTTCGCCATGCGTGCTCGGATGAGTAAAGGGATGCTAGCATTGGGTGCTCCTCCTAGGAGTTCTTCCCGATAGAATGCAAGGGGTATGGAACCCTCCCTCGGTGGGTCCAGGGTGGCGTTTTGCGCGGGCCCCTTGGCGATTAACTGGTCGAATTTTCTTTTCACGGAACCGACCGTGATTTTGTTGAAGCCTCCTCCTGATATGACCATTGCCGAAGGAAAAGCTTCCCATGGACTATGGGAGGAGAGGTACCCCGGACTCTTGGTGTGATCTGGTAGAAAGAAATCTTCCGGGCGATAAATGCTCAGGGCGACCTGCATGTTAGCATCTGCAGGGATGGGTACGGCTTCCTCGACTTTCTGGGTCTCTTGTGTATCCTGTCGAGGGTTGTCTCTGGACTTGGTGAACTGTTTCAGGTTCCCGTCTTTGATGAGGATTTCGATCGCGTCCTTGAGGTGGATGCAATCCTCTGTGTTGTGCCCGTGACTCTTGTGGAATCTGCAGTATTTCGTTTTATCCGTGCCGGGCTTGCTAGGTTGTTGCCTCGGAAAGTGTACTCCTGCCTGTTTGAATTCTGAGTTGGCGCACTCAGACAAAATTTTCTCCCTTGAGGCTAGGAGAGGCGTGTATTCATGGAACCGACCAATAGGTCCCCGGTGCTCCCGCGGTTCACAGGAGCGATCATCCTTTCTTTTGTCACCTCCCCGACGAGATGTTGAGGGTTCATCAACTCGGTGTGGTTTGGCGTCTTCACGGCGTCGAGCGTCTCTTACTGAACTAGCCGCCTGCTTCTCTTCATATTGGATGTAAGCTTGGCCTTTTAGCAGGAACGCGTCTAGGGTGGCCGGGGTTTCAATGCCGACCGCCCGATGGAAATCGGTCGAGGGACGCAACCCTTGTTCCAGCAAGTATTTTTTCATGTCGTCGGTCGTGGATACTTGGACCGCCTCTTTATTGAACCTTTCGATGTAAGTTCGTAAAGGCTCGTCCCTCCCCTGGATTATTGCTTCGAGCGAAGCCTCTGTCTTAGGGTGTCGTCTTGATGCGGTAAAGTGCCTGGAGAACGTGCGTCCAAGCTGTTTCCATGATGTGATGGATTCAGCCTCAAGGCTTTTGTACCATGTCATTGCCCCTTTCCTCAGCGTCGTGGGAAAGAGTCGACATTTAATTGCCCCTCGTACGCCCCGATAGTCGAGCAAGGCATCGATGTTCTCGATGTGCTCGTCTGGGTCGGTGGTCCCATCGTACGAGCCTAACGGAGGGGGTTTCTCCAAGCCTCTTGGGAGCTTGGCCGCCATAATTTCAGATGACAGGGGACCCCGAACGTCCTCATCGTCACTGGAAATAAGCGATGAAGATCTGTGATCATGCTTCTTTGTTCTTTGAGGGGAGGCGGATCTTGACCTGCTCCTTCTTGACTTTCTTTTAGGAGAGGGTGGTGGGGAAGATTGACGAAAGCGTTTGTTGCCTGTTGATTCGTCGGTGTGCCCTCTCCTCTTCTTCTTTGTAGGAGACGGAGATTGCTCCCTTTGGAGTCTCTTGGGAGAATGAGGTCGACGAGAATTATCTTCAAGTCAGGCGATCTTTTCGCCATGAGTGAGGAGCAGCAAGTTTGTTTGATTTAGGATTTCGGCCAGTGCGGCAAAATCTGACCCTGAAGGAGTTGAAGGAAAAAGAGTTTCCGGGCGACTCTCCAAGGGTTGGTCGCGATCGGGTGAAGGTGATGTCGCCCTTCCTTCTGGACGGTCTTGCACCGTTTCGTCATGTAGAGGAGGCTGGATGTTACTCTCACGTTGTGTGAGAATCATACCATCATTCGATCGATTTTCCTGGTTGTCCCGAGCAGCCATGGATCTTGTTAAAACTTTGGTTCTTTGAAGATCTTGAGAGAAGAACGGGGAAATCAGATTCCCACAGACGGCGCCACCTGATCGTACCTGGAGATCAGGATCCGATGCGGCTGGACTCGAGAGCGGACGGATGTGGTCGTTGAGGAGAAAAGGGGTTGTACCTGCAAGGCACTCTGATGCTAAAGTAAGTAACCGAGCAAGAGTGAGCAAGTACAAGTATCAGGGTTAGAGAAATTGAATACTTGACCCTCTCAAATGAGAGGGTTTATATAAGGGAACAGCTGGAAGATTATTGGTCCGTTCTATGAGGCGCGGATCGAGGGATCCGTGAAGATAGGTAACGGTCAATACTAGCCGTTAGAGGGCCTCATCGTGGCCGGATTATTTGTGGTCGACTGAGGACCACTTTTCATGATTGCGCTCGGCGTCGAGCAGGGTCATTGGATCAGTCTTTTTGGCCCAATAGGAGGAATTGAGCCGGGTCAGAACAATAATTATTTGAAATCATAGGTATTTTGAATCCAGACAGTACCAGGCCAAGAGTCAAGAGACCAAAGAGACAAGATATCAACACACTAAGTTACAATTATGTGAAGTTATCTAATGTGTGTTCTGATAAACTGATAAACTAAAATGTGATATTATGAATATGTAAGTTTAATTATGTTTTGATAAACTGTAATATGATATTGTAAATATATAAGTTGTTTGCTCTTATTCAATATATTTGAATCACTGTTCTGATTCACTGTAATGTGGTATATTTGATTCACTGTAAATGTGAATTGTATTTTTTGCTTAGTTGTGATATGGAGGACCGTAATATAGATAAAAATGGGATTAGTTATATATACAGGATAATATTTGTTAATTTTATAAAAAAATAACGACGGTTGTATTTCATAACTGTTATCATATTTGTTAATTTTGCAGAAAACTAACTATGGTTATATTTGATAATCGTTATAATATCTGGCGCGCTATCCAAGAAAAAATAAATATAAAAACGGCATTGTAGGGAATAGAACCCATGACAATTATATTTTTTACAACGATTCATTATAAAACTCATAATAATACGTAGCGCGTTTTCCAAATTATTACAACACCCACTTGGTCGTGATTGTAGGTATGATATATAAAACAACACTTTATATAACAACACCCGCGCCTACGTCATTGTATGTCATTACCAACCGTTGTTAAATGGGTTTTTCATAGTAGTGCCCATGATGAATCTTCATTTTCTTCAACTCATAAGTGATTTTTCCCAGTTGTAACCGGTTACACCTACGTCGTAACTGGTTACTGCACTTGAATTATCAAAAAACCCTGAACACACTACCTTAATTCAAGTGCTCCAAGTCTTCCATGCTCATGTTCATCTTTAACCTCTCGAACACTTTAATTGTGACTCACTTGGTCAACAACTTAACAACATGTTTTTCACTAACAATATCCAAATATTAATCTTCCTTCTTACAACTCAAGTGAAACCTCATATCAACGTGCTTGATCCTCCCATGTTTAATTGGGTTCTTAGGAAGATTAGTCCAGAAAACGTCAACCATGAGTGTAACAATATAACCATCATTATTTCCCAGTTCCTTCAATTGATTCATTAGCTACACGACTTGGCACATACATAACGAAACGACAATGTACCCAGCCTTATAAGACGAGAGTGCAACTACCAGTTACTTCTTCAAGCACCATGATATTAGTGTTCCTCTGGACATAAAAATTTATCGTTGTAGATTTTCGATCATCTTTTTCTCTGCACCAATTGGAATTGGTAAAACAAACAAAAAATCATTTTTTGTCAGTGTCTATTGCTGAAAGAGAATTCTGCAACCAATCGATCCTTTAACATATCTTAGGATACTCTTGACTACTACCAAGTGAGACACCTTCAGTCTCTCCATGAATATACTCATAACACCGACACTAAATTCTAAGTACGATCACGTATTACATAAATAACGCAAGGATCCAATCAACCTCCTATATGGAGTTGGATTGGCATATTGCTCATCCTCACTCTTCGACAACAGTAGCCTCGATTCAGTAGGATTAATGGCAGCATTACAATGCTCCATTTCAAACTTCTTCAATATCTAAAGTGCATACCTTCTTAGGTGCATTAGTATCCCCCTTTTGTACTTGTGGAACTCAATGCCATAAGGACAAGGTCAATCATCTCAAATTCTTTCATAAATTTACTCTTGAACTTAGAAATGCATTTTATGTTGCTGCCCATTATCAACAAGTCGTCTACGTATATACAAAGGATAATCACTTCTTCAGTTGTATCCGTCTTCATTTACACGCCATGCTCGGATACACATTTCTCGAAGCCAAACTCCTTTAGGAAACTATCTATCTATTTTTTCCAAGCTCTTGGAGCTTGCTACAAACTGTATAAAACTTTCTTCAACTTGTAGAACTTTAACTATTGGTTTCTCACAACAACACCATGGGGGTTGTTATACATACACCTCTTCTTCAAGTGGTCAGTTGAAAAACACATATTTGACATCCATTTGATATATGGGACAATTGTAATTATTCTCAATACTGACAACTAGCCTGATGGTTTCAATCCTAGAATTCATTGCAAATACATATTCAAAGTCTATGCATTCTCTCTGCAAGAATCCCTTTGAAACTAATCGAGCTTTATGCTTGATTATTTCATTTTTGGGATTTGTCTTCACTTTGAACACCAATTGGCTCATTTCTATTCAGTAGATCAACCAAGTACCAAGTATTTTTCTTCTTAATATATTCTCACTCATCCTTCATAGCAAAAATCCATTTTGGATCACTTAAATCATATTTCATTTTAATGGGCTCCGATTCAGTCATAAGTGCAAAATGGACAAAATCACCATCATTATTGACTTTGTTGTCTCGGAACAGCTCATAATCTTGGAGTCTTTAAGGCAAACCCCTTTGCCTTGTTGATCTTCTCACATTCTCTTCAATTCGGGCTTCAACGACGAGCGTTCCTTCACTTCCCAATTATACAGAATCTAAGTTTTCAAAGTTGTAATTGGTTATAACTTTTACGCAACCGGTTATAGGAAACTGCAATTGCTTTATCTCGTCGAAAATGATGTCTTGGTCATCACAAATTAATCTCTTGTTTGTTGCATCAAACAACTTGTAACCACTAGGAGTGATACCCTACCAGTTTAAATTGCTTTATTATATATTATTTGGTCAAGAATATTCAGTAAGGGATTGGAAAAACACTCAAACCACATAATAAATAAATAAACTCATCTTTTAAACAAACATTAACAAGAATATTCATCAAAAACATTCATCAATACACTACGCCAAAAATGGCTTTTCGCAGCACACAAAAGACATCGCTTTTAATGAAAAGCGCTGCTATGTGTCACTTGAAAATTCGCTAAAAAAAAGCACTCTCTAAAGGGCACCTTAGACAGCGCTTTTAGAAAACGCTTTCTAAGATGACACTTTAGAGACCGCTTTTACATAAAGCGCTTTCTAAGGTAATGTTAAATAAAACACTTTATTTTAAATTATTTTTCAAAAGACTTATAGCAGCACTTTTTAAAAAAAGCGCTGTCTTTTTTGCTCGGCACAATTTTATTGAGCAATATAAAGAATCATAAAATATGACAAAATGGGGGATCGAACTCATGCCCTTTAGGTAGGGAAAGGAATTTTAAATTATATTAATATATCAAATTATATTTAATATATTTAAATCATATTAAATTAAATTTTAATTTATTTTAAATTATATTTATAATTATTCAAATATATGTTTTAAATACAAACATTTTAATTTATTAAAATTATATTTAATATATGAAAATTATATTAATATATAATTTAAAATATATTAATTAAAAATATATTTGAAAATATATTAATATATCAAATTATATTTAATATATTTAAATCATATTAAATTCTATTTTATTTTATTTTAAACTATATTTATAATTATTCAAATAATATATTTAAATATATATGTTTTAATTAAAATATATTAATATATTTAAATATTTAAAATATATTAATTAATATAAACAAGTTATTATATTCAAATAATATATTTAAATAATATATTCAAATAATATATTTAAATAATATATTTAAATAAAATATTAATATATTCAAATAATATTAATTAATAATATAATTTAAAATATATTAATTAATATGTACAAATTATATTAATTAATATATAATTTAAAATATATTAATTAATATATACAAATTATATTAATATATAATTTAAATATATATGTTTCAAATAATATATTTATTGGATGAGGGCGTAGCACCGCTAGTCAAAGAGGTTTATGTGAATGCTTGGGTTTGGGGTTCAAATCCTCTCGCCCCAGACTCATTTTAATGTTTTTTTTTACATTTTCTACTTTTGAAAGCGCTTTCCAGAGAAAACGCTCTCTAAGGTTATTTATTAAAATAAATTATTTAAGAATTTCTTAGACCTTTAGAAAGCGCTTTTATTAGAAAGCGCTCTCTAAGGTTTTTTATTAAAATAAATTATTTAAATTATATTTAAAATTATTACAATTTGACATTATATACAAATTATAATTAATATATACAAATTATATTAATATATAATTTAAAATATATTAATTAATATATATAAATCATATTAATATATAATTTAAAATATATTAATTAATATATAAAAATTATATTAATATATAATTTAAAACATATTAATTAATATAAACAAATTATATTAATATATAATTTAAAATATATCAATTAATATATATAAATTATATAAATTAATAATTTTAATATATATGTTTCAAATAATATATTTATATATATATATATATATATATATATATATATATATATATATATATATATATATATATATATATATATATAATAACTTATGTTATATATTTTTAATGTGATTATAGTTATTGGATGAGGGCGTAGCACCGTTGGTCAATGAGGTTTATGTGAATGCTTAGGTTTGGGGTTCAAATCCCTCTGGCCTAGACTAATCTTAATTTTTTTTTTACATTTTCTACTTTAGAAAGCGCTTTCCAAAGAAAGCGCTCTCTAAGGTTATTTATTAAAATAGTTTTATTAAATTATTTCAGGACCTTAGAAAGCGCTTTTAGCAAAAAGCGCCCTCTAAGGTAAAACTATCAAAAGACCTTAGAAAACACTTTAACAAAAAGCGCCCTCTAAGGTATAACTATGAAAAGACCTTAGAAAACGTTTTTTTTATGGAAAACACTCTCTAAAGTCAATCATTTATTAAAATATAAAACTTTTCTAATCATTTTCTTATTCAGAAACCAGAATCGCTATCGTTCTTTAACCTTTTTCTTGCTTTCTCATTGTTCGTTCGTTATTGATTTCGTTGCTCATTGTTCGTTGATCTTTGTTGAAGTTCGTTACTCATTGTTGAAGTTGATCATTGCTCATTGTCCGTCGTTGGTGTTTGTCGTTCGTTCGTTGCTGAAGTTCGTTCGTCCGTTCATTGCTGAGGTATGTCGTTTTGTTGTTGTACATTGTTGTTGTTATTGTTGTTGTTCTTGATGATGTTGTGTTGAAGAACCCCATTTATGTTGTTTTCATTCTTGATGATGTTCTTGTTGATACTATGTTGTTGTTGTTGTTCTTGACCAATCTGATACTATGTTGTTGATGATGTTCTTGACCAATCTGTTATAATACAACATTTATAGTTTAGTCATCAAATGCATAAAAAATTACTATGTTGTTGTTGTCGCTGTTCTTGATGATATTACATTTGATGACTTTTTTCATCTTTTATAGTTTGAATGGAAAGTAACCATAATTATATATATTACAACAAAAAAGTGTTTAGTAGTAGAGATTGAATGGAAAGTGTTTAGTAGTAGAGATTGAATGGAAAGTAACCATAATTATATCACTCTCACTAGTTTCTCAAATTGATTATGATTTATCGTTCTTTAAACATGTTAGAACGATAAGTTTAGGAACCAATATCTTATCGTTCTTGATGATATTGTTGTTGTTGTCGTTCTTGATGATTGATTTGTATATTAAGAGACGATATCAACTTCTAATAATCTTCATTTTTTGAATGTAAATTGAAGGTAGATTTTGAGGTGA
Source organism: Lathyrus aphaca (assembly GCA_963966055.1). NCBI lineage: Eukaryota > Viridiplantae > Streptophyta > Magnoliopsida > Fabales > Fabaceae > Lathyrus > Lathyrus aphaca. The sequence goes on from OZ014524.1 coordinate 147,296,471, forward strand.
GGTCTAGAAGTTGTTTACATTTAGATTTTGAGGTGAGGTCTATAAGTTCTTGATTGGATTGTTGTTTTGTGGGTCAGGTTAACGCGAGTCAGCTGTTATCGCATTTACTGAGGCATGTAATTGATCGAAGTTATACATGTTGGGAATTGCATGGTGAGAAAAGTAACGGGAATGTTGAATCGGGGGATAATACGACCTATACTTCAAACGATAATGGCACAAATACATATGATTATGATCAAGTCGAAGAGATTGCAGAAGCACTTGAAGATGATCTTAAGGATTGTCCTGAAATGTTTGAGAGGTGGTTAAGTGATGCAGAGAAACCGTTGTATAAGGGTTGCACTAAATTGACAAGATTGTCTGCGGTATTAAAGTTTTACAACCTAAAGGCGGGCAATGGATGGTCGGATAAAAGTTTCACAGAGTTATTGGCCCTTATGAAAGATATGCCTCCAGAGGATAATGTTCTTCCTAATCAAACATATGAGTCCAAAAAGATGTTGTGCTCTATTGGCATGAGATATGATAAGATACATGCTTGTCCAAACGATTGCGTCTTGTTTCGAAACGAGTATGCATCGTTAAATGAGTGTCCTAAATGCGGTGTCTCTCGATATAAGAAGAAGTTGTTTCCAACAAAAGTCTTATGGTATTTTCCTATAATTATGAGATTCAGACACATGTTTCGTAGTGAAACCGATTCAAGACACTTGACTTGGCATGCAGATGAAATAATTATTGATGGAAAGTTTCGACATACGGAAGATTCACCACAGTGGATGAAAATTGAGGATGAATATCCTGAATTTGGAAAAGAAGCAAGAAACCTTCGCTTGGCATTATCTACTGATGGAATGAACCCACAAGGTCTTCAAAGTAACTCACATAGCACTTGGCCTGTAATTTTAATGATTTATAACCTACCTCCATGGCAATGTATGAAGCGTAAGTACATGATGTTATCTAAGTTAATTTCTAGGCCTAGACAACCAGGGAATGAAATAGACGTATACTTGACACCCTTAATCTAAGATTTAAAGTTTTTGTGGGAGAACGGTGTGGAGGTTTATGATGGGTATAGGAAAGAAAGTTTCAACTTGAGGGCGATGTTGTTTGGCACAATTAATGATTTTCCAGCATACGAAAATCTATCAGGGTACATCATAAAAGGTCAATGTGTGTGTCCTATTTGTGAAGATAAAACAGATTCGACACGATTGAAGTTTGGTCAGAAGAATGTCTTTCTCGGTCATCGTAGATTCTTACATTCGAGACATCACTACCGTGGGTGGAGAAAAGCCTTCAATGGAGACACATAATAAGGTAGAGTTCCACCTATATTGACAGGTGATCAAATTTTGAAAAGGTGAAAGATGTGAGTTCTCAGTTTGGCAAGCCTTTTGCACACACACTTGTCAAGAAAGGGTGGAAGAAGAGGTCAATTTGTTTTGAACTGTCATATTAGAAGTCGTTGTATGTAAGACATTTTCTCGATGTTATGCATATTGAAAAAAATGTGTTTGACAGTTTTATTGGTACATTACTCAATATACCTAGAAAGTCTAAGGATGACCTTAAAGCAAGAAAGGATTTGGTAGTGATGGGGATAAGAACTAAATTAGGACCCGTGAAGATAGGAAACCAAAAATATCTACCACCTTTTGTCGGTTGTATTTGTCGTTACCGACTTATTGCATGTCTGGCAGGGGAAAAGTGTATAACAGAGCAGAAGAGTTACTTCACCATAATCCGCTCCCTCTTGGATGTCTGAAAGTGTTAGTTGATATTGTTGTAGATATGGGTGCGACATTACCTATACCGGACACTGTTTCAGAGATAACATCGTTGGGAGAAGCAGTAGGCTCGTTTGTTGCATGACCGTCAGACCTCATTATCATAAATGATGAGGTAAGGTTAAAACTATTATGAATCTCTTAGTATTCAAATGTCAATTCTGAACCATTATGAAAATCATTATGAACCTTACGTACATTATTTTGCAATATGGTAATTTTAGAATCCTACAAAACCCGCATCTAAAGGGCTTTTTCTGGAAAAAAGAGTTTGTTGCATCACAACGAAGAGAGGTACATTTAAAGTGTTATTCTATGATATGAATTCAAAAGTTGTATGATTTTCTACTTTATCTAACTTATATGATTAATTGTTAGGTTCATGCTCAAGCTTCACAATAGGTCGAGAGCAAGAAAAATACTCCTGCAAGAAGAACTGCTACAAATCGCTTTCGGACGTGTCTTGAGTTAATTGTGTCAGTATCAGATGTGATGCAAAGTTTTATTCGTCAAATAGACATGGACGATGATGTTTTTGGTTTTCCTCATTTCGAGATAGTCGGAAGAGAGGACATGGAGCAGATTTTTAAGCATCAAACATTAGGCATCGGTGTTATGCATGCCTACACCTGGTACTCCGGTCAATCTGTTATTTATTTAGTTGAACAATTTATTGGAACATTTCAATGAAAATAGTCTAATGTTTATTATGTATGTTTTTATTTAAGGTTCCTGTATGGCAAACTCATGCGCGGGACACCATTGTCAAACCGATTCTGTTTTTTTTCTTCCACCCGTGTCAATGCAATGATAATTGGTTTGAATGCAGATATAGTAATAGAACACTTAGTTGATAGATATATGGCGACCAATACAGAAACTTTGTTTTTTTACTGTATAATACTGGACACAAGTAAGATTTTAATTATAATTTCATTCTAATCTTTGTATCTTTTGCGTAGAAATTATTCATCTAAACTTTTGTTTTATTTTACAGTGGACACTGGTTGTTGGTTGCTATTAATCCTACAAAATAAGTGGTATATTTTATAAATTCATTGGAGCATGATTGGTCAACATATCCGAGTTTGAAGGATGTCGTTGATAAGTAAGGGAGATTGTTCGAAAGCTTCGTGTGTATTTGTATATTTAACTATTTCTGTGAGATTGTTTTAAATTTACGTTTTTCTTTTACAGATCTATACTAGTTTACCGAGCACAAAAAGATTATCGAGTAGCACGAGCTAAAGCAAATACTATTCCATGGATCCATGTGCAGGTATATTAATTTAATTTTCACAGTAATGTTGTTTATTAGGGATGCTACTTGATAATAAAAAACAACTATATATTAATTCTTATTTGTTTGTCTATATGTAGTGTCCTCAACAGAAAAATGGCATAAACTGCGAGTACTATGTTTTGAGGTTCATGAGAGAAATCATTCATTTGGATCATTAGATATTCCTGATCAGGTATGCATGAATTTATAACTTAAGATTTATTTTAATATTTTTCGGATATGTCATAATGCATATTTATCGTATATTATGCATATTATCAGATACTAACTAATTAATGCATATTAATTTGATTTGTTATGTAGTACTTTGAAGAATTCGTGTGTCCTCATTACACGCCCACAAAACTTGGTGAAATTATGGAAGAATTATGCGAATATATTATAGAAAAAAGAGTATTTTAAGGCATATATAGGATTATGTAAATGAAATGCTAACCTAAGGCATTATTAGGGTTTTGCTTTGAGAGAGACGACTGTTATGTACTGGAGCAATAGATAATTTCGTTTATATATAAATAAAGTATCACATTTCATCACAGTTGCAATTAAAAACAATGGTGATATACAAGTGTAATAACATTTTTATCATGATAAATGTCTAATTGTTGGTGTTGGGATTCAAACCATCTCACCCGAGTAACTTTTCACAACAGTTGTTACATGTGACAGGTGTGACATATCGTCTAGTAAATTAAAAAAAAAACGTCCAAAAATAAACTATTATCACTGTTAATAGTATGACCATTGTAAATTAGGTGTTATAAATTAGGTGTTATGAAATATTTATTTTATAGTAGTGGTAATTAAAAATACCAAATTTATAGGACCAACTTTGTATGATCAATGTTGAATGTGTATTAGAGTGCATCTAGAGATGTATACCCGAAAACTTAAGTATTTTTTATTTATTTTGATATGATGTTTAAAAAACCTGCATTAAGAATTGCTCTTAATTTATCCACCTAAATTTTTGTCCTATATTGGTCACTTTATAAGAATTTATTTTAGAAACTAATAATATAAAGGTGCAATTGGAACTTTTAACTAACTCTCCATTCGAATAAAAATCCAAATAAAATCTCATAAAATGTAAGTATCATTAGAGATGAGGAAGAGATCATGAAAATTCTCAATACTTGTGTATATTTTTGAAAAAGTCATAAATTATTATTTTTCCACTAGCTGATATATTTGACCCTAATTTGAAGTTTCTGACATGACTCACGAGACTACCAATAATGGCATGACGTGGTTAACTCGATCGTTGTGCTGTGATAACTCTTTCTGCTTGCTTTGTTTCTGGCTGGTTTCATAGCCACAGCTGTATTTAATCATATTTTGCAACGCTGCCACATTTGAATGGAAAGGTATAAATAAAACCAGGGAAGAAATACTACGTTGAACTGTGTTCCTGCTGCTGCAGCCACACCAAACAATGGATAAGTTCTCCCAAACCCAAACTATGTCTTTGGAATATAATGCCAACTCAAAGGCGGTTGTATATATTAGAAAATAAATTAGCATTTTGTTTGCATATTTATTGTCACTATATCCTTTGTTATTATATCCATAAGATGCAATAGTTCCTTCTACTCCCGCCTAAATATATGACTAGCAAAAAATTTGTTGTGTTAAAACCTCTTGAGTTCATCAAATGGAGAACACAAATTCAGTTCCTAGTGGTAAAGCATTAGTTAGAACTCTACAAAAATTAACCTAGATCAACTCAAAGAGTTGAACCAAGTAGAAATGGTGGTGTCACTTGTAAGATGGACAAAAACGAATAATATTTTCATAAAATTCTTACATTTTTTTTATTCCATGTTTTGTAACAAATTATATAAAAATCGAGATCATTTTAAAAATCTTATCTCACATTAAATTATGCTAACTAAATACATCTACCATGTTTGCATATGTTTAGAGTAGTTGTAACTATTCAGAGGTAACGTCTAAATCAATGGCAATTTTATTATGATAAAATAAATAGTGATTCTATTTAATTACAGTTTGATCATGATAAATATTTTATGAGATCTCGTTTAATCATGATTTGACTTAAATAGATTTTAGATAATAATATGTCGTAATCTATCTTGCACATCCTCAAAGACGGTCATGTACATGATAAACGTTACCTTGATGAAAAATGACACAAATACAACATACAAATACTTAAAGAGAAAAAGAACTCACTCTACCAAAATCATGTCGTGGTCGAGAATGATTGAGGAGTTCCACAATTCTAAAAGGGGGTTGGCTGCTCATGCACCAAACAAAGTATGTGCTTAAGATATTGAAGAAGTTTGAAATGGAGCATTGTAATGCTTCCATTACTCCGGCTGGACCAGGGCTGCAGTTATCTAAGAGTGAAGATGAGAGAGATGTTAATCCAAATATGTATAGGAGGTTGATTGGATCCTTGTATTATTTATACAATAAACGATCATACTTGGTGTTTAGTGTCAGTATTGTGAGTTGACTCATGGAGAGACTGAAGGTGTCTCACTTGGTAGCAATCAAAAGGATCCTAAGATATGTTAAATGATCGATTGGTTGTAAACTTCTCTTTCCAGCAGCGGACACGGACAAAAAATACAATTTGCTCGATTTTACTGATTCCAATTGGTGCATAGATAAAGATGATCGAAAGTATAAACGACACATCTTTATGTTCTGCGAAACATCAATCTCACGGTGCTCGAAGAAGGAAATGGTAGTTGCACTATTGTCTTATGAGGCCAAGTATATTATCACTTTGTTATATATATATATATATATATATATATATATATATATATATATATATATATATATATATATATATATATATATATATATATATATCAAGTCATGTGGCTAATGAATCTATTAAAGGAGCTTGGCAACAATAAGAGTGGTGTTACACATGGGAAGAACAAGCACATTGATATGAGGTTTCACTACTTGAGGGAACTTGTTTGTGAAAGAAGATTAAGATTTGGATATTGTCGAAGTGAATAACAAATTGTTGAGTTGTTGATCAAGGGAGTGAAAATTAAAGTGTTCAAGAGGTTGAAGATTAACATGGACATTGAAGAATTAGATTACTTGAATTAAAGTTGTGTGTTGAGAGTTTTTTATTATTATTATTCAAGTGCAATAACCGATTACGATGTAGGTGTAACCAGTTACAGCTGGGCGAACATCAATAATGAGCTAAAAAAATAGAAATTCATCATGGACATAACCGGTTAACGTAACTAGTAGTTACCACTGAATGTATTTTTTTTTTAGTTATTTGATTGTGTAACTTATGTTCCAATCAACTTATAATGTTTTTATAAATGCCTTGGAGGCATCATCGTCTATCATAATGAAAATATTTACACTCTTAATTAATTTTTCTCTCTCAATTTCACTCTCCCTTTCCATACTCAAAATTGTCAATTATTCAACAATTTTGTAGTTGCAAGTTCTAACAAAATATTGTCAGTCAACTTACTTCTTAAACTTTTCCCACGTGGCAAACTTAATTTCATTTTATAAAATTATTTTTAAGGGTCTACAACGTGATTTTCATGTGACAACATCCCTTTTTAATGATGTGATTTTCACGTGGCAATATCGTTTTCTTAGAAAAGAGAAATAAAATATAAAATAAATCACTAATAATATCTTTTGTGATTATTTAAATTTATAAAAGTAAATCATATGCCATTGTCATATATATTCCTTTTTATTTGTCATATATACATATTTTTGTTAAAAAATATTGACTATAGTTGTCAAAAGAAATTTATAATATATTATTATTATTATATAAATATATTAACTATGTATTCCGTAAAAAAATGGTTAAATTACAATTTTGGTCTTTCTGTATTATCAAATTTACGGTTTTAGTCTCTTATTTTCTTTTTAAACAGTTTTGGTCCCTCATCTCAATTTTGATTCACTGTTCATGTATTGTTCATGCACTGTTCATGAACAAATCATGCACTGTTCATGAACAGTCAGCGTTTTTTTATACCAAAATAGGAATGGAAACCAAGACTGTTTACAAAAAATGAAGGGTTAAAATCGTGAATTTGATAAAACAAAAAGACCAAAACTGTAATTTAACAAAAAAATCTTAAAACAATTAAAACTCAATATAAAAATATGCGTGTATCAATCTAATTATTACTATTGTTATAAAGTAAAGTTGAGTTTTATTTGCAATTTGGTCATGGTCCTGATTGAAGAAATTAGAAGTATTATTGGCATATATTCTCTTCGCATTCGTATTCATCGATTTTATGTTAAAGAATAAATTATAGTTAATTCACACTACGACGATCGTAATTAATATTACGACATATATATTGATCGAAATCGTAAAAACCTTTACGCGACCACAATACTACGACCATTTTTTTAACACCTTGCTTATAATCACGACTCCCATCCTTCTGATGGTAATGGTATATTTCGGACCAACATAAATGTTTTGTTTTGACTTTTTCCAAGCAATTTACTTAGATTTCTTTTCTACATGCTGAATTTTGTAAAGTCATGAGAGCTATTGATATTCCTAAAGACAAAAGATGGATTTAGGGTGTTCATGGGTTGAGACAAAATCCGGTCAAATCCAACCTACAAAAATCCATAAAAGTGGTTTGGATCGGGTAATTGAGTGAATATGAGTTTAAAAACTAAATAACCCATTAAAAAATTCGGGTTTCGAATAAAACCGGACATAAATCCACAAAACCCATTGACCCACTAATCAAACATTTATTATTATAATTTCAATAATTTTGATGAATATTAACTTAATTGTTACAATTTTTGTCTTTTGAATATTTACTATTTTCTGAACTATAACTTTAACTAATTTTAAATATTTCACTCTTGGGTTATTTTGATACTAATACAATTTTATGTCATACAACTTTAATTTATTTCTAGTATTTTATGATAATTTTTATTAGTTGATGTTGTTATTTATTATTTTATGATGTTAAAAATAGGTTATCTAATTTTATTTAAGAAGATAAAAATGTTCGAATAATTTTTATGAAAAAAATATGATGATTCATCATTTAGTTATTTAACATTAGTAAAATAGAAAAAATATTTTGGCAACCCACTACCCAACCCAATCCGAAAATTAGTGGATTTGTTCAAACTGATCAATCCATATTATAAGTGGTTATTTTTCCTTGCTCAAACCGGAGTGTTCTATATGAGTTGGGTATTGGATTTAGCCAAATCCAACCCAAATCGACCTATGTATATCTCTAGATGGACTAAGCTATGGATAAGAGAATATTCTCTCTTGGAAGAGCAAGCTTTGATGCAATCGTTGAAAATTGTGCATATATATATATATATATATATATATATATGAACTTTTAGATTATATATATATATATATATATATATATATATATATATATATAAATATATATATATATATATATATATATAATTGAATCTAATTTAAATGTTAGGATTATGCAATAAATTAAAAATAGTTATTCTTGAAGTAAGTTTTTTTAGCTTTTCAGTTTTTTATCCGCGGACTTGTTGGTAAATGACTTGTTTCTTTGTTTTTGTAGCACAAATAGTCGAGATGCGTGAACGCCTGGTGAAGATCAACAAGAGTAACCTCAAGAAGGGTCCAAAGAGTAGGGTTAAAACTGAATCAGACTACCTTTGACGGGTTCGTTGCTTCTGGTAGTTCTACTCCGGAGAACACCCCACTGGAGAACTGCATAGATAAAGAATCTGGAGAATTGCATAGATAAAGAATGATTTTGTAAAATAAATAAGCTTGTTTTGTCTCTTTTTTTAAGTTTAATATTCTTTTATTGGGTTTTAGCTTAATCCACCCTTCCCTTTTATATACTTCTTTTCCCTTATCAAGATATTTGGCCTTAAAAAAAGTTGTACAAAGAATTAAGCACTATTGGCATTTTTTATGATTAGAGTATAGGATTTTCAATGGACTAAAAGTGATATAAAAGTGGTACAAAGAATTAAGCACTATTGGCATTTTTTATGATTAGAGTATAGGATTTTCAATGGACTAAAAGTGATATAAAAGTGGTACAAAGAATTAAGCACTATTGGCATTTTTTATGATTAGAGTATAGGATTTTCAATGGACTAAAAGTGATATAAAAGTGGTACAAAGAATTAAGCACTATTGGCATTTTTTATGATTAGAGTATAGGATTTTCAATGGACTAAAAGTGATATAAAAGTGGTACAAAGAATTAAGCACTATTGGCATTTTTTATGATTAGAGTATAGGATTTTCAATGGACTAAAAGTGATATAAAAGTGGTACAAAGAATTAAGCACTATTGGCATTTTTTATGATTAGAGTATAGGATTTTCAATGGACTAAAAGTGATATAAAAGTGGTACAAAGAATTAAGCACTATTGGCATTTTTTATGATTAGAGTATAGGATTTTCAATGGACTAAAAGTGATATAAAAGTGGTACAAAGAATTAAGCACTATTGGCATTTTTTATGATTAGAGTATAGGATTTTCAATGGACTAAAAGTGATATAAAAGTGGTACAAAGAATTAAGCACTATTGGCATTTTTTATGATTAGAGTATAGGATTTTCAATGGACTAAAAGTGATATAAAAGTGGTACAAAGAATTAAGCACTATCGGCATTTTTTGGGAATAGAGTTATAGGATTTTCAATAGACTAAAAGTGATATAAAAGTGGTACAAAGAATTAGATTTATTTGATCATGCGCAATATATAACATAGACACACACAAAATATATAAAATCAAAGAATTATAATAGATAAAAACATAAGCAAACAAATACATTTGAGATAACTAGTATATGATAAGTAATTCATCATCATCATCTTTCAGAACCTTGAGCGTTTACATTCAGCAGGGATTCCTTGTGGGAATCGCTTAAGATCATTGCAATAATTATATATCATGAAGTACTTCTGAACCCATCTCAATCTTCTTCTACCATTAGCATCTAGCTCATTGCTTTGCAGTGCAGAATCAGAGAATGAATTAGAAGAGACAGCGGAGAGTTCAGTCGCTTTGAAATTGCGATAGTAAGCTGTAAAGGGTGCTTTGGACCAATCAGTTTTCACCAAACCTCCTCTCGTAGCCCAATCATCAGCATTCCAGAGACTTGAATAGATTCTCATTGGTTGGTTCTTTGGAAATGGAACACCAACAGATTCTGCATTCTTGAACATTCTTATGGGAATGTTGTCCACTAAGAATCTGCAGTTAGTAATATGAATTTATTAGTTTATGTTTGAAGCACTTAATTGAGATATGTTTATATGATTTGATTACTTACATAATGTGTTGTGGCTTCCATATGATGGAGTAAGTGTGGAAGTTCTTTGTTGGATCGAACCAGAGGTAGAATTGTTGTTCTCTGTTTCCTTTACCTTGAGAAAACACGTTTGTGTGGAGAATGTATGGGTCACCGCTAACATTCCCCAAGAACTCAAAATCAATCTCATCATGAGTTGGTCCTTGCGATGATAACTGCACCAAAAAGGTATGTTAATGAAAGTTGGTTATGGAAAAGAAGCAAAGAATATTAATGCATAATGTGAAGAAGGCAAGAAAAGAATCAAAGTAAAAAGAGAGCTAGTTACGTAGTAAGCAGTGACGGTTCCAGCAGAGTTTCCGGCAACGAGTTTGAGTTGCATATCAATCCTACCGAATAAGTATTGTTTCTTGGATTGAAAGCCAGAGCCAGAGGTTTTGTCAAGAGAAAGAGAAAGAAGCTGACCATTGTTGAATATCTTAGCACGATGATCACCCCATGTGAGATCAAAGTCTTGGTTGAAATTAGCAGAACATGTAGCAATCAAGGAGCTAATAATCATAACTCCAAGAAGCATATTATTGCGGATAGAAGAAGCCATTGGAGAAAAAAGTGTGTGTTATTTAGTAGTAGTTGTAATTGTTGTGATGTGAAGAATGTGTTAGAAAGAGGGTCTATATATATATGAAGTATTTGAATGAGAATAATTATGGAGGGTGGTGGGACGCGTGAAGGGGAGGGAGTATCCTCAAAAGCTGGTGACAGCTTTGCAAGTTTTGAAAGCTGGAACATTTTGTTTGGTCACTGATTTTTATATATGCTTATACTTTTTTTGTTTTGTTCAACAATGATGCTAATAGTTATGTGGTTTTGGGTTTATGCAGGGAACTAACGTTATAAATTGAACTCATCAATGATTATCACAGCGTCCTAATTATGAATTATGATATATATTGGTAGGGCTGGTTTTAATACGATTTGGACCAAACAAGTTGGAACCAAAATTAGGTGCTGGATGCCAACCGGATGTGAAATGATGAATCAACCTAGTTATTTTAAAAGAGTTTTGTGATGATTTTGAAAATTTCCAGTAAATAATCTAGTTATTTAATGTATTTATTGTAAGAGAAATACTATTTTATATATATAACTTTTTTTTTTATAATAAAGTCTCCATCAGATTTCTAACTTTATTTCATAAATAAAATATTATTTTCTTTAGCGTTAATAATATGAAACTCCTCAGCTATTAGGGTGAGATTTGTTATTGCCTCTGCTGTCTTAGAAGCAATTTCGCCCTGACCACCGAAGCTCAGTCAGATCGGTGTCACCCCCCAAGGTTACCACATCGTCCTCCGATCGCGGTCTCTCGCCAACGAAGGACTAAAATCAACTGGTATGCTCAGAACTGTTTTATTTTTCAGAAAGTAGAAAAAGAAGAACTTTTGTATTTTTATTGTACGTGAAATACAGATGAAAAAAGATCTCAATTTAAAGAGAAAAATATGTTCAATTCACAACATTAACTCCCTTTATAAAACGTGTGGTAGTGGCTGAAATTTAGGACTAAAAATTTAGAGAAGTTGTTAACTTTCAGCAGAGATTTAGGGCTGTTGCAAACTGCTATGGAAAGAGTCAAATGAAATTTAAATTTTAAATTATAACATACAACAGTAACCAGTAATAAACTAAACGTGGGATACCCGAAAAATTACTGTTCACTTACAATCCCCCACATAACAGTAATCAATTTTCAAAAGATATAGTTTTAAAACAAGTTATGGGCATATGTAAGGTTTAAAGCTTAAGTACAGGTGCCTTACGACTTGAACCAGTACATAGTAAAATCAAGTGAATCTTTCACGAAAAGAGTGAATAAATCTGGAACTCTCTTGTTTAAGAATTGTTCTCAATAACACACTTCTTACCTAAAATCCTGTTGAATCCTCAATAACTTCTCAAAAGATAGCCAAGTCTTCCTTGAGATGCTAAAGAGTGCTCGAGAAAGATTACTCGAACACTTTCATAGAAGGAGGCTAACCCTTCACACTCATGTAGGTTACTACATCAAGTCCTGTCTCAAAAGGACCACCCTATATGGGTTATGAAGTCATTAAGAGTTAAATAACTCAACCTTTCAAATCACCAGTGATCTCATCAAGTCCGTTTTAAAGGACCACCCATACTCTGGGCTATGAGTTCATTAAGAGCTAATGTTCATCCTCTAAATTACACTCATTATAGAATGGGGTGTAGTGTAACATCATATGAGTCTTTTCAAGGCTTCGTCTGGCCACATTGTGGATCCACCTAAAATTCCTCATCTCACGGGTTTTAGTCTCATTCCTTTCGATGTGTCAAGAACTAGTCTTCTGTTTAGCCCCTTAATCAAAGGATCTGCAATGTTCCTCTCTAATCTCACATACTCTAAGTTGAGTACTCCATTCGTGATTAGTTGTCTCATAGACGCATGCCGGATGTGAATGTGTCTCTTCTTGCCATTATATGCATTGTTGTTTGTTGTGCAAATTGCAGCTTGTGAGTCACAATGTAGAGAGATAGAGGGAGCTGGATGCCCCCACAATGGTAAATCAGCCAGTAAACTTCTTAACCACTCGGCCTCTTGACTTCCTAGATCTAGAGCTATAAACTCAGACTCCATAGTAGATCTGCTTAGAAGGCTTCCAAGAAATAGCACCACCACATAATGTAAACACATAACCGCTAGTGGAGTTAACTTCTTTATCATCGGTAACCCAACTTGCATCACAATATCCCTCTAACACTTTAGGATAACCAACATAGTGCAAATCTCAATCCATGGTGCCCTTTAGATATCTCAACAATCTATTAAGAACACCCCAATGATCTTTACTAGGATTATGAGTGTACCGACTAAGTCTGCTAATAACATAGGAAATATCAGGCCGAGTACAGTTCATCAAAAACATCAAACTTCCAATTACTTTAGCATACTCATTTTGTGAAACACTATCACCTCGGTTTTTCCTTAATTTCATGCTAGAGTCAAAGGGAGTTCTAACGGGCACCACATCAAATTGATTAAATTTCCTTAATACTTTCTCAACATAATGAGGTTGAGACAAAATGAAGTCATTTTCAATTCTAGTTACTTTAACACCTAGAATCACATCAGCTTCACCTAAGTCTTTCATATCAAATTTAGAGGATAAAAATAGTTTGATCGAATTTATAGCATTAATATGTGTTCCAAAGATTAGCATTTCATTGACATATAAACATATAATCACATAATCAACACCAAACAATTTTGAGTAAACACATGCATTAGATCCATTGACCTTAAATCCAAAGCTTATAATCGTTTTATGAAACTTATCATACCATAGCTTTGGCGCTTGCTTCAAACCGTAAAGTGACTGCTTGAGTCTGCACACCTTGTTCTCCTATCCTGGACCTATGCACCCTGGAGGTTGTTCCATATAAATCTCTTCATTAAGATCACCATTTAGAAATGTTGTTTTGACATCCATCTGATGTACTAATAACTTGTAGCTAGAAGCTAAAGTAAACAATGCATGTATGGTTGAAATCTTAGTTACTGGAGAATAAGTGTCAAAGAAGTCAATCCCATATTTTTGAGTGAAACCTTTAATAACCAGTCTCGCTTTATACCTTTCAATAGAACCATCTATTTTAAGTTTCCTCTTAAAGATCCACTTACATCCAATGGCCTTATTTCCCGTAGGTAAATCAACTAGTTCCCATGTATGATTAGACATGATAAATTCTAATTCACTTTTGCATCTTTCCAAAAACTAGCATCCAATGATTTCACGGCTTCATCATATGTCTTAGGGTCATCCTCTAGCATGTGCACACTAATGAATGTATCATTCAATTCATCAAGATCATGGTCAATCAAGAATGTTGTTACAAAACCAGGACCAAGGTTAGTTGTCTTTTTCTGACTCTTACTTTTTCTAGGTTCATTTTCATGAATAGGCATGGGAGGTAAAGTCTTAAACAAAGATGCAACACTACTAGTCATAGAATCAACATTCATGTCATTTTTCTTTAAAGGAAAAAAATTCTCAAAAAATTCTGCATCTCGATATTCACAAATTGAATGATCACTCAAAACCATAAATCGATAAGCTGCACTACTCTTAGCATAACCAATGAACATGGAATCAAAAGTCTTAGATCTGATTGCATCAACTTTAAAAGCAGATAGACCTACCTTGGCTAGACACCCTCACACTTTAAGAAATTTAATATTAGGCACATACCTTCTCCATAATTCATAAGGTGTTTTGTCTACCTTTTTATATGGAACTCTATTGAGAATATGATTGGCAGTAAATACGGCTTCACCCCACATGTTGTCAGGTAAACCAGAACTCAAAAGTAATGTATTCATCATTTCTTTAAGAGTTCTGTTTTTCCTTTCTGCTATACCATTTTGTTGTGGGTTGTATGAAGCTGTAAATTCATGAATTATGCCATTGTTTTCACAAAAGTTCTTCCAAGAGTTGGTAATGTACTCACCACCTCTATCAGATCTAATCCTTTTGATTTTCCGGTTTAATTGGTTTTCTACTTCTGCCTTATAAGTGTAACACACATTTTCAGCTTCATCTTTGGATCTTAATAAGTATAATTTGGTGTATCTGGAATGATCATCAACAAAAGTGATATAATACCTTTTTCCACCTCTACTTTCTGTGTTGCAAAATTCTGCTATGTCTGAATGAACTAATTCTAACAACTCGGTTGTCCTTTCATTTACATAATTAAATGGCTTTCTCTTGAATTTAGCCTCGATGCATACACTACATTTTTCATGGTCATCTTTGGCTAAATTTGTAATTGAACCCATTTCATGCAAACGAGTAACAGATTTGACATTTAAATGTCCAAGTCTAGCATGCCATAAATCCAAAGTCTCAATGGTATAAGCAGAAGAAACAACATTCTCATTTTCAATCAAAGTCTCAAGCACATACAAACATCCAGACCTGTAGCATTTTCCTACGAATTCACCATTCTTAGATAAGACTATTTTACCAGACTCAATCACTTGTTTTATGCCGGCAATTTCAAGTAAAGCAGAAGAAATTAAATTCCTACGTAGAGAAGGTACATATTAAACATTTTGCAATGTAAGAGACTTCCCTGAAGTGAGCTTCAGGGACACCTTCCATTTTCCTAGTACTTGAGACCCACTTGAATTTCCCATATAGACTTGATCGATTTCAGCAGTTCTTTGAAATTTAGCAAATATCTCCCTATCAGTACAAAAATGCTTAGTTTCTCCAATATAAATCATCCATTCAACCTTCTCAACTACATGGTTAACTTCTGCAGTTGTGGTCATGGCGACCAGGTCGTCAGACGCTTCAGCAATGTTGAATTGATGTTTGGTTTGATCTCTCTTTGGTTTAGTTGCATTTTTCGGGTTATCAGCTTGCTCGTAGCATTTATAGGCCCGATGTCCCATCTTGCCACATACAAAGAAACCTTGCTTGTTGTTCTGAAACTTCCCTTTGATCTTAAAGTTTGGAGCTCTTTTGTTTTGCACATTGTCCTTTTTGAAATTTGCCTTTTTGTCCTTCTTCTTGAACCTGTCAACATTTTTATAAGACTCCACAAGATTAGCCTTAACTAAACTATCAGAAACTTTAGGAATAAGATTATCTTTGAGACAATTCTCCTCTTCAATCCTCATGTGGTTAACTAGTTCAAGAAGGGTTAAATCTTTCTTCTTGTGCTTCAATTGATTGCGGTAGTTGGCCCAAGAGTCTGGAAGCTTCTCGATCAGAAATTTGGCCTTGAGGACTTCACACATCTTCATCCCTTTAGCCAAGATGTCTGCCACCAGATTTTCATACTCATGGACTTGATCCATGATTGGCTTGTCGTACACTATCTTGAATTTCATAAATTTCCCGCAAACATACTTCTTCTTCCCAACATCATCAATTGAATACTAAGCCTTCAAGAGGTCCCATATCACCTTTGCAGACTTATAGGCAACAAGCAAATCGAAGATCAAGTTGGTAACATGGCTGAGCATATGACCACTAACCGTTTTGTTGTCAGATTCATACTCCTTTATGGTTGCATCATCTGCGAAAACTGGTGTTGCGTCAGTAGACGGAGTACCGTCCATTCCAGGAGCTTTTGGAACAATGGAACCCGCGACAACTGGAGGTTATTGAAGGATAACATAGTCGACCTCCATTTGCTCGAAGAAAATTAGCATCTTCTGAGACCACCTCTTGTAATTTGTCCCGTCAAGAGGTTCGAGCTTTGACAGATCCAACATCGGCTTGAAGTACATTGCCATTTGAATTTTCAGAAATCGTTTCTAAATTGTTAGTTATGAATCAGAATAAAAGTAGGGTTGCCATGAAAACCTTTGAAGAGAAAAAAAACAGAACCGAAAACGTGTTGCGTCGCGGTATAATCGGCGTTGCCTTAAAAGCGATTTTTCCCTGACCACCGAAGCTCAGTCAGATCAGCGTCGCCACCCAAGGTTACCATAGCATCCTCCGATCGCGGTCTCTCGCCAACGAAGGACTGGAGTCAATCGGTATGCTCAGAACTTTTTTTTTTCTTTTCAGAGAGTAGAAAAAGAAGAACTTTTGTATTTTTATTGTACGTGAAAAACAAATGAAAATATATCTCAATTTAAAGAGAAAAATTTGTTCAATTCACAACATTAACTCCCTTCATAAAACGTGGGGTAGTGGCTGAAATTTAGGACTAAAAAATTTAGAGCAGTTGCTAACTTTCAGCAGAGATTTAGGGTTGTTGCAAACTGCTATGGAAAGAGTCAAATGAAATTTAAATTTTAAATTATAACATACATCAGTAACCAGTAATAAACTAAACGTGGGATACCAAAATAATTACTGTTCACTCACAATTTCAGAGTTCTTTTATATGTCTATAAGAAAATCATTTATATGACTGGAAACATTATTGAATGTTCTTCTTACCGTTATCTAGTGTTCTTTTATCCTATATCCTTCTTTTTATTCCTTTATCCATGCTTTTGGATCGTACTATTTGTTGTGTAAGAGGAGGGAGACTCATATTTCTCTTTAATTTCAGAGTTATATTATATATCTATTATTTTTTTATTTTTTTATAAGACTCATATTGTATTAGAGCATTGATATAGTTTATATAGAGTGATGTTCATCATCTTACAAGTCGGTTTTGTAAAGATAAGTTAAGTCAGACTCTAATATTGTATCAGAGCCTATCAATCGGACCATAGTTCACCCAGCTTTTAAATCCACATGTCAAGTTCAAAACCCAACTTTTAAATCCACACACTAAAAGTCTCACATTGATTAAAAATAAAGCATTCACTACTAGAAATACACGAATTACCTGCGGATTTTTCTGCAGAAAATTATCCGCAGGTATACCTGCGACATTAGCTGCGAATTTTTGATGTAAAAACTTGTTTTCTGCGAAAAATAAAGTCGCAGCAAAATTCGCAGGAATTCCTGAGACTTTACCTGCGACTTTAGATTTTATAATATTATTCTTATTCTCCTGTGGATTTTATTGCAATTTAGTTCGTAGGAAATATGAAAACCCAAAGCCTCGTAGGAATTGCTGCGACTTTTTCTGCAGTTTTTAATACGGGTTTTTATGCGACTTTTGCTGCGAATTATTAGTAGTTTTTTTTTAATTTCTTTTATATTTTTAATAATTATAAATAAAATTATAAAACATTACTGATATATTCTAATTTCATATTAATTTTTATATTTCTAATTTATTTTTAAAATATCAATTCTTTTATGTTTTTTAAAGAAAATTTAATAATTTAATGATTTTTCTTAGAATAAAATAAAATAAAAAATTAACTTATTAATTCTTATATTTATAATTAATTATTTCTTAGAATAAAATAAAATAATCAATTAACTTATTAAATATTTATTTTTATTTTATTAATAATATTTATTAGTTTGTACATAGTGTATATCAAAGTTTTTTAATAAATTTTAAGGATTAATTGATATGCATGACAGTGGAAAATATTTTATAACGTCAATTCATCACCATCACTTGTTTGCTCTATTTTATGATTCACTGACAGTGTAAAACTTCTTTACATTGTCAGTATATATCAATTAAATCTTAAATTTTATTGATAATTATCTTTGTATAAAATAAAATGACAAAAGTTTATTGACATTTAATATGAGAAATATAAAAGTTTAATTGATTTAAGATTATAAAATTTTCTCTTTTTCTAATAAATTAAATTATTCTCTTATTTAAAATACATATATTAAATTAATTAAAAATCAAATAACTTTAATATAAATAATTTTATTTTGAATTAAATTTATTATTTTACAACTCAATTTTATAATTTAAAAGATAATAATATAAAATAAAAATAAAAAAATTTAGAATAAAAAAAGTTTTCAAATAAATTATTTTAACATAATATTTACAAGAAACAAAACAAAACATGTTACATAAAATAAAATTTAAAAAAAAAAATCAAAACGAATCCTTATTTCTTCTCAAAAATGAATCCTTCTTTCTTCTCAAAATCGCTTCTCAAAAATCGTTTTCCAAAATTCGCTTACTATTGTCCACCTCCACCTTCAACATTGACGATGCTCATCGATGTTCGCCATTCCGTTTTCCATGACCGTCCACCTCCACCTTTGACTTCGACGATGCTCATCGTCGTCCCGTTTCCTCCGGGACAGTCCACCACCACCTTCAACTGTGACCGTCCACGAGTCGCCGTCTTTCCGTGTACATTTTCCGGTATGTATCAAATACGATATCTCTCATTTTTCTCTCTGTTAGTTTGATTGTTATTGTCGAATACAATGTTTTTCCATACTTATGAAACCTCTTATAAGAAATAGATGAAGGATTGTGTGGATGATACATGCAAGCAAGATGTTTGATTAAATGTAATAGAGGCATATTTTTCAATTGCACAACAGAGATAACTGAACATTGTTCAAAGTCTGATAAGTGTTTTGTTGAGCTATGTTTTTATTCATTTCAGTGTGGTATTTGTGTTTGTTTCGATTTGATTATGCGGTGCTCTTGTGAGTCAAGATTTGATGTCGTTCGGTACGCAGTGTTTGTGTGAGTCGCGTTTCGATGTTATTCTTCTATTGTGCACTGATTTCTTTTTTTTCCAAACATATTGTTGTTGTTGCAAGCTTAAATATAAGGCTGTTATTTCTTCTGATGTGTTGCTACTGTTGTGATGTAGAATAGCTTTTCATCTTCTCAAATATGTTGTTACCATACAACTTGAATATATGGCCATGGTTATGATACTGCCGCTGCTTGTACTCTTCCATAAATGTTGTTGCTCTTTGAAATTCCACAACAATTGCAGCATTTGTAACATCGTTAGACGGTCCACCTGCCGCTGTAGGAATCGTCTGGCTTTCAAGTCCTCACGCGGTGTCTATCGTGGGTTGAGTTTTCTGACCGATATGGAACAAGTGGCCGCCTACTAGCCATGTTGTTGAATACGACGTTGTTATGGATTTCGATGGAAACATCGTCGACGAGGTTAAATAGTTAGTTAATATAGTGTATTGAGTTGTGTTTGGGTTTTATGTGATGCAATTTTTTGAAATTTTATGTTTTAAGATTCTTATATAAGAATTTGTAATGATAATCTTGTTTTTTTTTCACTCAGAATATCATTAAGCATGATTGAAGATGCTGAAAACAAAGGCCTAATTACTCCTGGAAAGGTAAATAGTCATGTTTTCTCATGAGCTTGTATATTGTTCATTTTGTTGAATGTAGAATCTAAGTGAGTTTAATGTTTTTGAACAATGGTTGAAAAGACTGTCCTTGTTGAGCCTACAAGTGGTAACACCGGTATAGGATTGGCGTCGATAGCAGCACTGAGAGGCTATAAGCTTTTAGTGACTATGCCATCTTATGTGAGTCTTGAGAGAAAAATTATTCTGCGAGCTTTCGGAGCTGAGGTTTATTTGACAGATGCTGCCAAAGGAATTGATGGTGTTTTTCAGAAAGCGGACGAGCTATTAGCGAAGACGCCTAATAGTTTTATGCTCAATCAATTCGAAAACCCTGCCAATCCAAAGGTATTGAAGTTCAGATTTTCTAATTTGGTCGATGAGATGAAAAAAACAGTAACTGATGATTTTTCTTTGTTTTAGATTCATTATGAGACGACTGGCCCTGAGATTTGGAGAGACTCTGGAGGGAAAATTGATGCTTTGGTTGCAGGGATAGGAACTGGGGGAACTGTAACAGGTGCTGGGAAGTTCCTCAAGGAGAAAAACTCAAAAATCAAGGTTGGTCTGTTTCCCTGCATACTTTTTTGTGTTGAGAGTGAATACATGAACACGTTTTTGTAATGATTTATTTATATTTATGCTAACTATGATTTAAGTCGCGTTTCACCCCTAGGTGTATGGTGTGGAACCGGCTGAAAGTGCAGTTCTGAAAAGTATCAACTACATACTTTTCACTCTCTTCTCCCTATTATTTATCAACAACATACTTTTCACTCTCTTCTTTCTCTTCAAACAGTGCCGAAAGCATCGGAAGAAGTTTTCAAGGTGAGTTTCAGCGTTGGCAGCTCTTCCCTCTAGCTTGTCAAGAGAAACCTGTTTTAGCAAATCAATTTTCTGTAAGTTTTTACTTCATTTCTCTATTGTCACATCTTCAAAAATCACTAATTATGCAGACCCTGCTCAATCGTCATATGAGGCCTTAAGATTTGTTTTTGGAGTTTTAACCACATTTACCCCCAAAGTAATGGCTGAGTGATGTATACACTTATAATTGAAGTTTTTTTTGTTAACTATACAAAAGATACATGTTTTAATTTTAGCTGTTAACTACAGGCAGGTCTTAAGATAATAGAATTGTACATGGAAGGTTATCGACAAGATTGGAAGCTTTCATTTGAAAAGGATACTGTTAGCAGAGGAGGGTGGTATGTGAATTTTCTTGCAAGTCTTACAGTGTCACATTATCTGATTACCTATGCCACTCTAAATGGATCTTCTGTTGTGTCTTTATCATTTCTTGTTTTGTGAAAAATCTTAAAGATGTGTTACATTGAATATGATTTAAAATAAGAGATAGGAGAAGCCCATTCCTTGCTTGCTCATAGAAGAAAATTCTGTTTAGACTTTTTTTATTTGTTATGTATGTGAATTGTGATAAAATATATGGATACTTCTCCAAATAAATCATCTAAGAAATCTCACTCATCTTCGTGTTGAGGAATATATAAGTGAACTTTTGAATTAAAAAAAAAGTAAACATTACTATGGTAGTTATTATTTTTGTTATTAATTGAATACTCAAGTCTGATAAGTGTTTTGTTGAGCTATGTTTTTATTCATTTCAGTGTGGTATTTGTGTTTGTTTCGATTTGATTATGCGGTGCTCTTGTGAGTCAAGATTTGATGTCGTTCGGTACGCAGTGTTTGTGTGAGTCGCGTAGGTCTGTGCTTCTTCTCCTTATGCTTCTTCTCATCTTCATCTTCCTCTTTTTTCTCTTCAAACCATGGCGCTTCTTTTTCTCTTCTCGTTTTCGTTCTTCAATCCAACAGGTTCATCATCTTTACGTTTTTTCTCTTAATTTTCTTATAACCTAATCGTTTATTCTGATCCCATTTCTATTCAATTGATTTTAGGGTTCTCTTGCTGAATTAGAGCGACCTCTTGTTGTTGATGATGGTTCCAATGCTAATGCTAATTCTTCGTTGAACAATGAATTGCCGAGAGATTATGATCTTGAAGGCGCCTGTTATCCTAATGAAGTTAATTTTCGTTCTCCCAGAACACATGGACAAGGTCTTGTTCACAAGCAAAGGCTTCATAACCTCTCTACTTCGCCTAATTTTCATCAACCTGGCGCCGCTGGAGGTGATACTTTGATTGTTGATGTAATCTCTGATCATTCTGAGGATCTTGTTGCTGCTGATGTTGCTCAAATATTTAAGCTTCCTCCTCCACCGGTTTTAGCTCAAATTCCCCCCAAACAGAGTTATCAGAATGATAGGTTGCAGGATTTTGTGCAAAAAGATATCACTGAACAAAGTAATTTCTTGAGCTCTTTTTTGTCATTGAGTTGGATTTTATTTTATTTATTTATTTATTGTATTTGCATTGCTTTAATGTGCTCAACAATATTTCTTTTAGAAGTGCAGGAAGCTGCCTTACTTTGGAGGTGATCAGTGGTCCTTCTTGTGGACAACGTTGGTCTGTTCAGTCGACAAATCCCTCTCGTCTCCCGCTAACGTTGGGAAGGGTTTCTCCTAGTGATTTGTTGATCAAGGACTCGGAAGTGTCGGGAAAGCATGCTTTGATCAACTGGAATTTGGATGTAAGCGCTATTTGTTTCTTTTAGACTTGTAATTGGATTTTTTATTTATAAGATTTGTATATGTCTGTAATAATTTTTGTTAAAATTGATTTTGGTTTTTCAGAATTTGAAATGGGAGTTGGTTGATATGGGTAGCCTGAATGGAACACTTTTGAATTCTAAGTCAATCAACCATCCTGACACTGGTAGTAGGCATTGGGGAGATCCAATGAATCTTGCTAATGGAGATGTTATAACACTTGGAACAACGTCAAAAATAATTGTCGTATTAACTTTGTTTGTGATTTCTGTTATGATCTGTGTTGGGGTTAGATACTACAGGAAAAAGAAAAGGTTACCTGAATCTGTAGGAGATAATTCAGAAGAGGACAATTTCTTGGAGAATTTAACCGGTATGCCCATCCGTTATCGATACAAAGATCTCGAAGTTGCAACTAATAACTTCTCAGTGAAGCTTGGTCAAGGAGGTTTTGGTTCGGTTTATAAAGGAGTTCTACCCGACGAAACACAATTAGCCGTGAAACAATTGGAAGGTATCGGTCAAGGGAAAAAAGAGTTCAGAGCTGAAGTTAGCATCATCGGAAGCATTCATCATCTTAATTTGGTAAGGCTTAAAGGATTTTGCGCAGACGGAACTCACAGGCTTTTAGTTTACGAGTACATGGCTAATAACTCGTTGGATAAATGGATATTCAAGAAGAAAAAAGGCGAATTTCTTTTGGATTGGGATACAAGGTATAACATCGCAGTAGGAACAGCGAAAGGACTAGCTTATCTGCACGAAGATTGCGACTCAAAGATTGTTCATTGTGACATCAAGCCAGAAAACGTACTCCTAGACGATCATTTCATGGCTAAAGTTTCATATTTCGGGTTAGCCAAGCTCATGAACCGAGAACAAAGCCATGTTTTCACAACACTAAGAGGAACACGCGGCTACCTGGCACCAGAATGGATAACAAACTACGCTATATCAGAGAAAAGCGACGTATACAGCTACGGAATGGTCTTGCTAGACATTATCGGCGGAAGGAAGAACTACGATACGAATGAGACTTCAGAGAAAAACTATTTCCCGAGTTTCGCTTTCAAGATGATGGAAGAAGGGAAAATGAGAGATATACTTGACTCTGAGCTGCAAATTGATGAGCATGATGATAGGGTTCATTGTGCTATAAGGGTTGCATTGTGGTGTATACAAGAAGACATGTCAATGAGACCGTCAATGACAAAGGTTGTTCAAATGTTGGAAGGTCTTTGTACTGTTCCTATACCACCAACTAGTTCTTATTTGGGTTCTAGACTTTATTCCACTGTGTTTAAATCATCCAGTGAAGGAGGAAATTCTTCTGGTCCATCAGATTGTAATAGTGATGCTTATCTTTCTGCAGTTCGTCTTTCTGGCCCAAGATAACAGTATGAATAATTCTCTGTATTTTTTTCTTCTGTTATAATGTAATATATTCAGAAAATTGATATGTAAATCTTGAGCTATTCAGTCTTTAATTTTGTAGATTGTAAATTAAATTTTAATTTATATATTATTGTTACTTTGATATTTATTATATTATAATATTTAAAAAATGAATTAGACAAAAAAAATTTAAAAATTAGAGAAAAAATTTCTGCGGAATTACCTGTGGTTTTTTATTTTCCTGCGGATTTTACTGCGACTTGAGACTTTCCTGCGCATTTACCTGCGGGTTTTTCCTGCGACTTTACCTGCGGATTTTGATTTCTGCGACCTTACCTGCGGATTTATATTATCCACGAAGGTTTTAGCTGGGGACGAAAAGTCGCAGGAAAAGTTGCAGGAAACGTGTTTTCTACGGATTTTTTTCTAAAATCCGCAGGTAAATCTGCAGGAAAACAGTGCATTTCTACTAGTGATTAAAAATATTCATCACTTTTACAAACATGTAGATATCAAGTCTCACATTAGTTGAATATAGAACATTAAAAGTATTCATCACTTTTACAAACATGTTTTATAAAAATAAATTACGTCAAACTCTAATAATTATCCTATGTTTTTCTTTGTATCATTGTTTTTTCCTTTATCCGTGCTTTTGTCTCATAGTATCTATTGTGTAAGATGGAGAAATCTGATATTTCTCAATAGTTTTGTTATTTTTGGTAATCAAGATGTAATATTATAAACGAGTATAAATAATACTTCACCTGAATACAAAAAGAAGGCGATCTAAAAAAACTCATCAACCACAAAAAGAAATTATAAACCAAATTGCTATACGACAAATAATATAAAGAGTCTTTGTCAAAATTATATCAGGGGCAATTGGATTGAGTAATTTCCTAGTAAAAGACCATTTCCAAATAATGGTCTTAATTTTCCAAACTATCTCTAAAACGTTCCATATCGAATTACAAAAAATGGTGTCATTCATAACCAACCAAATGTTCCAAACAACCGTCAACCATATAACTCCTTCCCTACCTTTCCTGAATTTCACGGATTTGCAAAATTTAAAACAACCCAAAAAAATATCTTTAATATTGTTGACTACTTTGTTCTTGACATCCAACCAAACCAAAATGTCCTTTCAAACCAAAGAAACTACAATACAGTTAAAAAAAAAGTTATTCTCGATAATTTTGTTACTTTTGCCCTATATCTTTCCCCTGTATGCTTGTTTTTTTTTTTATCCATGCTTTTGTCTCTTGCAAGAAGTTGTATAAGAAGAAGACTCATTTTTTATTTGCACGTTTATAACGTAATATTTATTTACTCGAAAACATATTTTTAATATTATTCAAATGGAAAAAATTATTTGATAATTAATGTACAATAACATATGCAAAACCGTAGACAACAATTATATAATATGCTTTGTTGTCTTTATATTAGTATTATAATTTATATGTTGGTACTCATTGCTTTAAATGTCAATTGTATGTACCCGTAACAAGAAAAACGACTCAAGAGATCATGACACTCACAAAATATCATTTTCTAAATTTTTGTTCCTTGACAGAAATTCGTTTATCATTCGAATCCAAGTGTTTGATTGACAAGTTAACATATTTACCCACAACTAAACAAGCATAATTAATTGCCTGTTTAACCAGAGGTTTCACTGTTTTATTTTATTTAAATTAAAAAATTTAATTTGTATGTACTATTAAAATGGTATTATAAATAATTGTGATACTGGAACTATAAATCTTTTTAAACTGAAAGTATGTTTGCACTCGCATGATTGCAATTTGCATCAAGTGATTCATACTCCTAGATTGAAGTAAAGTACAAAAGGTTCACGTTTCATACTTCCTCTTGTCTTGTAAGAAAATTACAAATGAGAAATGCTATCAATACACCCAATTATGACACCGTATGTGTTCTATACCGTAAACAATATTTCTTCTATGGTTCAAATTCCAATGCAACAAAATTATAAAATAATGAGTTGGACCGTATATACAGTGTAGTGCTATATATCTGAGTGTAAGTTTAGCATTTTTCATTACAAATCTAAAATCCTTAAAATAAAAAATAAAAAAAATTAACATCATTTGAGAATAATACAGCCCATAATAATACTATCATCACTTTCAGATAGAAATTCGTCACGCCAAACGTCACAACCACCCATATATAACCTATCCTACCCTATCCATGCATTGCATATCACAACATTTTCTCTCCACTCCCAAATACAGTGTATTTCACGCGCCACCACTGCCATGGCTGCAAACCACCCAAACCACCGCTTCCTTATCATCACATACCCTGTACAAGGTCACATAAACCCCGCCCTCCAATTCGCCAAACGACTCACTAATCTAGGTGCATGCGTCACTTTTGCTACCCCTATCTACTTACACAGTTGCCTTATCAACAAACCAACCATCCCCGGCCTCTCCTTCGCCACTTTCTCCGACGGCTACGACGACGGACATATGACCAAAAGCGACACGGACATTGTAGCCTACGTATCCGAGTTTTCGCGCCGCGGCTCAGAGTTTCTCAGAAGCATAATACTCTCCGCCAAAGAAGAAAACCATCCATTCACTTGCTTAACCTACACCATCATCCTTCCTTGGGCTGCCAAGGTGGCGCGTGAGTTTCACCTCCCATCGGTGCTTCTGTGGATTCAAGCAGCAATAGTTTTTGATATATACTATCACTACTTTCATGAACATGGTGAATACATCAAAAATATATCAGAGGATGCCATTGAATTACCAGGATTGCCATTTTCTCTTAAGAGTTGTGACCTTCCCTCTTTTTTGTTGGCTTCAAATCCTTATACTTTCGCTCTTCCATCTATCAAAGAACACATACAAATTCTTGAAGAAGAAACCGACCCGAAAATACTTGTGAACACCGTTGAGGAATTTGAATATGAAGCACTGAAAGACGTTGATGTTGGTAAGATCAAAATGATACCAATCGGGCCGTTGATTCCATCGGCTTTCTTGGACGGTAAGGATCCTTCGGATACTTCGTTTGGTGGCGATGTTATTAGTGTCGACTCAGAAGATAACTACCTTAAATGGTTGGATTCAAAAGATGAAAATTATGTTGTTTATGTTTCATTTGGTAGCCTTGCTGTTTTGTCTAAGAGACAAATGGAGGAAATTGCACGTGCTTTGTTGGATTCTGGATTTCCATTTTTATGGGTGATTAGAAGTAGAAAATCACATGAACAAAAAGAAGAAGAAGGTGAAGTTGATGAGTTAAGTTGTAGAGAGGAACTTGAGAGGAATGTAAATGGAAAGATAGTGAAATGGTGCCGTCAAGTGGAGATTTTGTCGCATAGTTCAATAGGTTGTTTTGTGACGCATTGTGGATGGAATTCAACGTTGGAAAGTTTAGGTTCAGGGGTACCTATGGTGGGGTTTCCTCAATGGACAGATCAAACTACGAATGCAAAGATGATTGAAGATGTGTGGGGGAGTGGGGTGAGGATGAGTTGTGATGAGGAAGGGGTAGTGAAAGCTGAGGAGATTAGGAAGTGTTTGGAAGTGGTTATGGGGAGGGGAGAGAAAGGAGAGGAACTTAGGAGGAATGCTAAGAAATTGAAAGGTTTGGCTAGGGAAGCTGTGAAGGAAGGAGGGTCTTCGGATAAGAATTTGAGGAGGTTTTTAGATGATATTGGATGTGTGAATCAAAGTTAGTTTAGCTCTTGTTTTATTTAGCTATTGGGATGTAACTTTTGAAGACAAAAAGAGTACCATATCCTAATAATGCTTCACTTGTATCATGTTGTATGTCAAGAAAAACCTTTTCAAGAAAAGTATATGACTGTGATTTTTTTATTTTTTTACTAAAACTAGTCAGCCGTGATATATATATATATATATATATATATATATATATATATATATATATATATATATATATATATATATATATATATATATATATATATATATATATTTTGAATGATTTATGTCTATACATAAGTGTTGTGGGAAGAGGTAAGAGATTAGAGGTGTTCTAAATATAAATAATAAATAATAATTTTAATTTGTTGTATTTTGCGGTGATCTAAATAAAAGTATAAGTCCGTTGTTGTTTTTCCTCGTTCCTCATTAAAAACTATGGCTACCAGTGGCATATAATAGGTAATAGAAACTGTCAAACGGTTGGCTAGAGGATACCGAATAGATAGGGATAATACATCACCTTTTCTTAAAGCACGAGCTATTGTAAATTGATACCATTCATCGCAAATATACACCTCAGACTTATCTTTTCTTTTCTTCAGCACACAACGGTATGTAACATCCGCGTCCATATCATAGAGGTCTATGGAACTCTTAATATGAAGGAAACATGCCCTTATGACTTTGACTGAAAATTGTTGCAGACAAAATCATAAAAAAAATGAGGAATCGCAAATTTACAAATCTAAGTTTTTATTAAATTATTTTTAATTAATATATTACTTACAAATACATTTGTCCTATAACACTTGCATCATTAACCCTTCGGGTCCATTTGTACTCTCCATTACTGTCGGAATTAAGCACAAGCAGGTTAGCCACCTCCACCATTTCTTCATCATTACATTTTAAACAAAAAAACATAATCGACTTTGGTGAACAATATTTCTTCTTCTGTGTTTCTATCTCTTTTATAGAATATATCAGTGTTTTTATCTCTTTTACTTGAACAAGTAAAATTATCATTAAAAACCCAACACAATTATCATTAAAAGTCTCACAAAAATTGTCAACCAAATATAAAAAATACTTTAACAAACATAACCTGTTCCAGCATTAAAAAACCATGGCAGCTAAATCTAAAGTATATTAGTATCTAACAAATTATTGAAAACAATGGCTACTAAAGTGACATGAAATCCTAATATATCAAGTAACGGGAAAACAACTTGATTGAACATAAATGCAACTTAAAAAGTATGGTACCATCCGCAAATATCAAAACAACTTCGTATAAACACACAATTCCAAACACTTTCTAAATCGCCAAAATACAAATCAATCAATTGATAAAAGTAGAACTAAATCATAATCTCATTTTGGGTATGAACTTGCTCATAACTAAAAGTCAGCAGCAACCTTATTAAAATAAACACCATTAGTTATATTTTCAATATTGATTACACTTCTTTGATACATTTATGCATGTTCAGTTATATAAGTTTAGAAATTTACCTGGAACTATCCGATGAAATTGTTATTACATTGTCTTTCTCCGCATTTTTCATCCTCCTCAATAGCGATTACTGCTTTCCCCTTACGACCGTAAACTTCATAAGTTTTTTTTTTCGATTGCCCGTGAACCCATCTTTTTGTTTGAGTTACCTTTGAATTGTTGGTTTCTTCCTTTTTCAAGGTGTCTCTTCCCACACCTATCATCTTTTTTGCTTCAGGTCCAGATCTGAATAAACATATTTTGCAAAAACACGTTATTAACAAGAGACAAACCCTAATTAGATACATAGATTCATAAAATATTAAACACAGAAGACTGTAAACCTTCGAATATCATTCATCCTAGCTATTGCTATTTCAAACTTTTCCTTCCATTGGCGAGCAATAATACATCTTTCCAATGCCCTATTAAGTATTCTCTCTGTGCATCACCTCATCCATACTGCATTGCTATGTCATTCATCATTGGGTCTGAAAATCATATACACAAAGATAAGAATTTTTTTTATCAAATAATACACTACTACATAGGAAAAACATGCAAGGTTAACAAATCGCAAACACGTCATGGGTTTCCAAATTACACAAATAATAATTGATAACAGTAGATCCAAAACAATATGATTTTAAAACAAATATTCAAACAACCCTAAAATTCATCACAACACCATAATCAGATTTGAAACACAACGTCAAACATATTTCCAACACGCATAATATTTTTTGGATACATTTATGTATTTTCACCTATATACGTTTACAAATGTACCTGGAAATATCTGACAATAATGTCACTCTATTGTCTGTCCCCCCTTTTACAGTTTCCTCATCAACGATTATCTCCTTTCACTTACGACTGTATCCTTCATAAGCTTTGTCTTTGATTTCTTGTGTGTGTCTACTTTTGTTCAAGTTTTGATTGGTTGATTTTTTCTAATCACCTTTTGCTTTCTCTCAATTGTGTCAAACCTAGCTTCAGGTTCTTGGAACTCATTTTTCACCTTCACTCTCATCACACTCACCTGATTCTTTGCCCTCAATGTCGAATTGAACTCATCCTTACGTATCTCCACAATATCTTCATCTTCCTCACCAAGAATAGAATTTGGTTTCTTAAGCTTCCTGTAATCATCTTTTTTCTTCGTGATTGCCTTATCCTTACATT
Source organism: Lathyrus aphaca (assembly GCA_963966055.1). Taxonomy (NCBI): domain Eukaryota; kingdom Viridiplantae; phylum Streptophyta; class Magnoliopsida; order Fabales; family Fabaceae; genus Lathyrus; species Lathyrus aphaca. Next base: position 147,327,069 of record OZ014524.1, read on the forward strand.
TCTTCGCAACTCTTTTGCCGGAAGGATCACCACCAACCTCAATTATCATTCCCTTTATCATTTTCATTGCTTCCTCATGGCTTAAAAGGTGTCACCGCTAAACTAACACAACTTTTCATGAAAAAAATTTCTCCACACCAATTGGTACAAGTTTTTTTTTTATAAATAGAGATACTTGTTAGGAATAAAAAATACACAAAAAATCACTTGTTTCAGTGTCAAAATTTATATCTAAGTCATCTTTTATTTTTCTAGTGCACAAGAATAAATTAGAGAACTTAATTCTGTAAAATATCGTTGATCGATATGCTTAATGTGAATATGCGATTCATGTTAAGGTTTCCAAAGTATCCTGAAGGGGATTCGCCGATTAACTCGTTTACATCCAATTTGCCTAAATTGGTGGGGTGAATCGAACATAAAGCTTAGTGTGAACACACACTTTGGAATATATTTTGTGCATCTTCCATCCCAACATCTTCATCTTCTTCATATTCAAGTTTTGCAGTAGACCCCCCAACATAAGATCTAACAATCTTTAAGTTCGTTTTATGATTTTTTGTGATTATGTTGCAACTTTGATGGAGAAATGAATTCATGCTTTCTTATTTATAACCATGGTGAAAGGTACATAATAATTCTATTAAATTAATAGATATTCATATAATGTTTTAAATCCATGTATAGCATTATATGATGAAAATAATGTGTACTAATGTTAAGTTTAACATGTGATATTAAATTTATACATGCATGATTTATAAATTATTCAAATATGTGAAATGGAAAAAAAAAAAAAAAAAGATGAATATGTTTAGTTTATGTTATAAACTTGAATGTAAAATATATGTTAAATATTTTTCTTTAGTGCAAGTAATTTGTTTTAATTAATAATGCATTAATTTTGGGTAAAATGATTTGGTGAAAAAAAATCATGAATTTGAATGTAAGGTGCATGTATTGGTAACATAAAATGATGTAAATAAATTTTTGAAAATATCAAGGACATGTTTAAATTGTATAATTTTATTTATGCAAGAATTTATTATATTTAAAATGATTTATCTCATATTATATGTGTATCATAATATGAAAATATGATTTCTTGTTCATCTTAATATTAAAAGTAATTTGGGTCATTTTAGATGATCGTAAGTTGGTAAATATTTCTGGAGAAAGATTATGGAAAATATTAATGAAGTGAATTAATTGTTTATTTTGTATTGTCAATTTTATTTGAATATATCATACATTTGTAAACATGAAACATTAATTTATTACATAGAATTTGTTATGCATGTGTTAGATATGTAAGAAAATTATTGATTTTAAAAGAATATAAATAAATTATATGGTGTTGTATTTATATGGAGTTTATGAATTACATGTTTGAACTCACTTCATGAAATAAAAGTTAGTCATGACAAGTTTGTATGACCATGGTTGTCAATTGTTATAAAATGCATTAAATATATTTTGGATATATTTAAGTGGAACTAAAACTTCAAATTAAAAAGGTTAGCAAATAAATAATGACATAAAATAAGTGTATATGACAAAATGAATGACAAAAGTGTCATGATGATGATTTATTGAAACTATCAAGAATATATAATATAATCATGTATACAATAATTGTACTATAATGACAAAAGTGTCATGATTTGATGATAGATGGTAAATACTATCAAGAGTACATAAAGTAATCATATGCATGATTAGTTGGAAAACTGAATATTCGAAATTTATTAAAGTTTGAAAAATCTTGCAATTCTTTGACGAAAGGATTGACAAAGATATGCTGTCTTTGGATATAATTGAATACAATGAAGACATCATTAGGGATGTGGAACTAGCTCATATCTAATTAATCATCGATAGTGGAAACTCAACTCATACTTGATTAACATTGAGTCTTGAGTTCAATGAAGAAAGTACATTATTAGAGTGATTGAAGTACTTAATGATAAATACATCCCAAGGTGTAAAAGTACTTGGACCATAAGAAAAACGTGCTAGGGTGATGTTTTCCTCTTAATAGACATATAACATGTGTTTGTTGGAATGCATAATTATGGGTGCATTTCTGATATAGTTTACCTATATGAGAATGAAGTGGTGCCGCTTCATAGAGTTCAAGGGCTTGACTCTTAAATTCTCATGAAAGGGATATGGGATACAAGGCCTTATTAAATGTGTCACATTAATAATTCGATAAATGGTACCGAGATTGCATGTGTGAGTTATGCACACTTGTTCTAATGAATAATTGGTTCAGAGCTTGTCTACCAATCTATTTGGGGATGAGTGAAAACTTAGCTTACTAAGTAATTGTTCAAATCATAAGATACATTTATCTGACCATGGAATTTCCTGAAAAATGGATTTAGATATATTTTGAAAATGGTGGGGGTTGTTGGATAAATTTCCAAAATATTAAATTGATAAATATCAATGATTTAATTAATTAGATGAATTATTTGTTAAATTAGCATCAACAAATATGGTCAAAAGTTGCAACTACTTGGAATCAAATAAGAGACCTTATAGTGATTGGATGTGGTGGTTAAAAGGTGCCACGCTAAACTAACACAACTTTTCATGAAAAAAATTTCTCCTCACCAATTGGTACAAGATTTTTTCTATAAATAAAGATAATTGTTAGAAATAAAAAATGCACAAAAAAATCACTTGTTTCAGTGCCAAAAATTATATCTAAGTCATCTTTTATTTTTCTAGTGTACAAGAATAAATGAGAGAACTTAATTCTGTAAAATATCGTTGATCGATATGCTTAATGTGAATATGCGATTCATATTAAGGTTTCCAAAGTATCCTGAAGGGGATTCGCCGATTAACTCATTTGCATCCAATTTGTCTAAATTGGTGGGAGTGAATCGAACCTAAAGCTTAGTGTGAACACACGCTTTGGAATATATTTTGTGCATCTTTCATCCTAACATTTTCATCTTCTTCATATTCAAGTTTTGCAGTAGACCTCCAACACAAGATCTAACATATAATAGGTAATAGAAATATAAAAAGTATAGAAAATATGTTTGTTTCGAATTGTTGATAGAAAGTTAAGATATTGTACAAAAACTTATTTCCTAAATGAAATATGAAAATTTTGATGTAATTCTATTTTTGAATTTTATGAGGACCAATTTGTAAATAGACAATAATTATCAATATAAATTATATTACTTTGTAAAATGGTAAACTTATAAAAGACAGACGGTTAATGTAACCATTGTTTGGGTGAATTTTTTCAACATAGTTAGTAAGGTTTCCCTTGGCATAGTTAGGTTAGTATATGAATAATTGGGCCTAGTCTACGAACTGTTGTACATGTGCTAATTTTGTGAAGGCGTTTGTTTTCCATTTCATAAATATTCGATGGATATTACTTTGCCAAGACATGTTCTACATCTTCCATATTAAGCGCATAGTGAGGTATTGAGGGTGCTGGAGTAATAAAAACTAATCAGATTATTTGATTTGACTCTTCTTATTCGTGAAAATGCTCAACCATAATTTGACTCTTAGTATAAATGTTCATGACAACTATCACATAATAGTCAACACATAGCAGTGGATGCAATATCAGACTGCAATATTATATTAGCAACAACTATTGAAATCAAATTTTATATTATATTAGCAAATACAAAACATATACAAAAGGCAGAACATGAAAAGCATAACTATGATATTAGAAGCATCAGTATAAGTTCAGCTCATTATAACAAACATTGAGGGCCTAATCAACATGAAAAAACATTGAGAAAGAATACAAAACATATATAAAAACAAACAACATGAAAAGCAAAACAATTAGATTAGAAGCATCATTGTAAGTTTAGCTTATTATAACAAAAAATGAGGGTCAAATCTACATGAAAAACATTGGGAAAAAAACTAAAATTAGAAGAGTTATAACATGAATAAATTTTTTAAAAACATATATACTCATGATTCTCACAAATCTTCTGATGATACAGAACAATGAGACTAAGTTATTTGAGCTCAAGGTTTTCAAGCCCACATACTTTCGGAACATGATAAAAATGATGTTTTAGAAGGAGAAATGAGAAACAGAAGGAGGAAAAAAGGCAACTCACTATACCTTTGAGATGCCGAAGATGCAACGGTGCTGAAAGTTTCAGGAGAGAGAAAGAGATTGTTAGAGAAGCAGAGTTCTTTGAGAAGAGAGAGAAAGAGAGTTTTGTGAGAAGGAAGAGCAAAGTGAGAAGAAGAGTTGTGTGTCATAGTGCTTTTACATTGTCAAGAGACCAATGTTGTCATAGTGCTTTTACATTGTCAAGAGACCAATGTTGCGTGTAATCTCAAAAAGGAAAATCTACTATCTACTATTCAAAAGTTTGTTGCATGACTTCTCTATTTTACCCTTTTGCAATTTTAAAAATACACTGCATTTTGGACAAATTAGTAAATAATAAATGTCTCTGTTTTTTCCCAACCAAGAGCATCCAATGACGATATCTATCAAGAGACCATTGGATGAGATAGTAGATGGTAGAAGGGAGGAGTTTTTGAATGGGCCTCATGTTCTTTTGGATTTAGGCTTGAATACCTTGCGGGTTATCCTCAATCTAAAAAAGTTAGCATAGGATTTGGCAATTTTTCAAGTGTGAGCACTACAAGAAAACAACATTTGAGTCACAAGATTTTTGTGGTGTAAAATTCACGTGGTTAAAAGAAGAACTGCGAAGAAAAAAACACAATACTAAATATTTAAAATAGTAAATAATAGGTTTTCACATGGGAAAGTTTTAAAAAATTTAAAATGTTGTTGTGACAGTAAAACACATCGCTAATAAAATTTCAAAAATTGAAAATTTTGAGTGGAAAATATTAACCGGTGAAATTGATTGAGGTGCATGTGGACCGACAACTTTATGCTTGTGTTATTCTTTCCATGCCGCTAATACTTTATCATTCTCACACATAGGTTTAGTGACATGATAATCACGTCGCTACCATATGACACACATATTTAGTGACATGATAATTACATCGCTACCGACACACCAGTTGCACCGCTTCCTCACAAGTTATCAGAAGAGAAAACCCATTTAACAATATTTCAACTTCCTTTCCCTAAAAAATCTACCACCAAAACAGAGCAATTGAAAAGAAAATAAAATTCAAAGCTTCATTGTCTTTTTTTCAATCTTCTTTCAATTTCTTGTTGTGAAACTACCATATTTTAACATTCTGAAACCTTATTTTCTTTTATTTCTAAATTCTTGAGTTATAAAATGTAAAATAATTTGATTTTGGAAATTATTTAAGGATTTAATATTTTTATTTTAAAAATCAGAAAATATTAAATTAGAATATATAACTTTTTTTAAATATAATAAGTTTTTGGTGGTTTACCACGTTGCTAATATCAAGTTTGTGACATGTTTACTACGTCGCTAATAAGTCAACACTGACCTAACTTCTGCATCTATATATGGACTTTACAGTCTATGTAAACATTAGTGACATGAATATCACGTGACATAACTTAGTGAGACGCGGAGGTCAGTGGTTCAATACCACCATGGTCTTAAAACCATAGAAAAAACTTAGTAGCGCGTTACATATTACTACGACTGTTAAAAACAATCGTAGTGAGATGTGGAGGTTAGTGGTTCGATACCCAGTGTCAGAATTTGATATTTTTTTTAATATTTCACCATGGTTGAAAGTTACAACCGTAGTGAAAGGCTTAGCATACAATACTTCACCACGATTATTACTAGCAAGTGTTGTGATATGTATACTTGAGTTTATTATAATTTATGTGGAATGAATACTTCACCAACTAATCAATAAACATATAACCTTTCAATTTGATTTATAAATTAATAATATGAGAAATTAAATTATATTAGAAGAACAAGTTACTTTAATCAATGTTTTTCGAGATTTCTATAACCTATTATATGCATCTCTCTCTTTAATAGTTAGAATTTGGTTCAATGCTTCTAACTCTTCAACCAACATTTTCTTCATTATTAGTTCATTCTGCAAAATACTAGTGACTTTGCAAAATGAACTAGTAAAAAAGGAAGCATTTATTGAAGTGTTGGAAGTATATAACCAAATTATAAATGTCAAAGAGCGAGATGCAGATAATTGGCTGCAAAAAGCTCGTAAAATATTCATCAATGTAAGTTCTTCATTTATAACATAACTTAATTTTTCTAATTATTATTTTCTAATTCAATTCGAAAAGATATATGAAATGAGGGGTTGGTGAAACAGATAAATCACATATGATATAATAAACTCATCTTCTAGGACATGTTGAATGAACAACATGATAAAGCTGTAATGTCCAAGTAATAATATTATTAATGTCATAAACAATAACATAAACATTAACATACCTATACAAACACATCATATCACTACTACAAAAAACGGATTTAACAACACCAAGTTTACAACAGATTTGTATCCCACTGTTATATTATGTTAAAATTTTCGCAACTGGTTTATAACGCCAGGTTTAATGACAGTTGTATTAAAACATTGTTGTAATACATGATGTATAACAAGCTTCGAATCCCAACAACTATATTTTTTCATAGTTTTACATTTTAAACATATATTTTATTTCTTTTGTTAAAGACATGAGTATATATAAAATAAAACTTCATTAAAATTCCAGAAAAGGTGAGTACATTGATAATATTAATTATTACATATATTTAAAATAAATATAAGGGGTATCACTACAGTTAATATTACTAACCGTTGTGATATATTTAAAATAAATATATATTTTCCCTTACTGATGGTATATTTATCATTACGGTTCTTATAGATAACCGTTGTGAAATATTTATCTATATAAGGGAATTAACTTTCCCTTATTGACAGTAGCGCCATTTCTTTCACAGTGAAACCCTAGCACCCATTTTTTCTCTACATTTTTTGCAAAACACTTCATAAGATTTTAGAATCTGCAAAAAGAAATATAAGAAGTATGAAGCTTTTGATCTAAGCTTATTTCTCCTTGTATTTCTTCTTGTAGAGTCTAAAACTAGATGAACATGGTGATGATGCTGGCGGTAGCAAGCGTAATGTACATATTTTATGGAAAATAAGGTATTCTTCTACTTCAATCTTTTTGTTAGATAGTTCTCATTATCTCATTTGTTTTATACTGTTTTTGTTGATTGTTCTCATTTTTTGTAGATTCGACTTCAATGTTTCACAAGCAAGGTGAACTTCATTATAATGGTACAATCTGACTCCTTAGGATTTTGTTTTAACTTTTGCTTGTTTTGTTTTGAATACCAACTAATTTTCTTCATTGCTTCCAACTTCTTAGGGTTTTGTTTCACATGGTGATGATGATGATGGTGGTGGTAGCAAACTTATAGTATGAGTTGTTAAGGGTTTTGTTGATGATAGTGGTGGCGACAGAGATGTTATGTTCTCTTGAAACAATTTAATATAGTCTATGATATTGTATGCAGTTAGGGTTTTGTTGATAAATATATAATATCTGGTTCTGGTGTATGATGTTGTTTGAGTTTATTATATATTATATAGATTTTTTGTTTCAGTACTCCTCACTTAAAATACATTCATTTAAATTGATATAGATACTTATAATCTATAAGTTAAGTTGTATTTAAAAACCAAGTTAAACAAACCATTGTTATTTTTTAATTGCATGTGTCTCATCATTTATCTCATGTTATTTACATATGTTATGGAATAATGATATGGTTCCTTAGATGCATCATTGAATTCAAATATAGTTAAATTTCTTTAACAACAATTTATTGGATAGTCCACCTCCTCATCCTCCTCGCTGATAATCGTAAAAATTATGATTATAAAAATTACAATAATAAGTGATGAGGAGAAGGTAGACTATCAATAAATTTTTGTTATGGAAATTTAACTATAAATGAAGACAGCGATGCATCTAAGGAAGCAGGTCAATATACCATAGTATATCTAAAATAGTATGAGATGCACAATGAAGACGAATGTAATCAGAAAACAACAATGGTTTGATTAAATTGGTTTTCAAAAATTGGTTAGTTTTCAGATTATATACTTCTTCATCAATTTGAATCCCTATATTTCTTTAGTGAGGTGTATGGAAAACAAGCAATCTATATATAATATAATAAAATCAAGGTACTTTCAACGACGTATATCAATTGTAACCGATGTTTCGAACCCAGTAAATAAGTGTATATATCACAGTGGTTTATAAGCATAATCGTTGTGATATATGGCGCGCGACCTGGATTTCTACAACGGTTTCCAGACCGTTGTAGAAATAGCAAACTTACAACAACACTCTACTTAACAACAGTATGACCAGCGTGATAATTGTCGCTCCCTGGATTTTCATCCTGGTACAAATGCGAAAGTCGCGCGGAAAGAGGTAGAGTCTCCATCCAGGCATTTTTATCCCGAAGGAACGGGAATGGTAATGATGCACAAACCGAAGAAAAGAAAAGGAAGGACACAGGTCCTGCGAACCAAAGAATCTGGGTTTGAGAGTCGATTACGAACTGGGAAGGTATTAGCACCCCAGATCGTCCGTCGTACCCGACGGGATCCACGCTTGCAAAGAAACTGTTTCAAAGGGTGTAAGAAATGAAAACTGCTGCAAAAGGAAAAGGAACTGGAACTGGAGAAAAGAAAAGAAAGGGGGAAAATGTAGGGAAAATAAAAGAGTGCTTGAACGGGCCCTACCCTGCTGCCTACGTACCTCATCTGGACATGAGGATCAGATTCGTCGTAGTTCCCCTAACTAGGGGTGGGAAAGATTGCTTGTGTTTTAAGCTTGAACTGCATATGTCAATGCTCAGGTGTTGCAGGCTCGGACGACGAGTGCTTAACCGTCTTGCAAAATGACAAGTAGTAGCAAGTTCGTACGTAAGGAGTGAATGAGATGAGAAAAGAAGTCCCGAAGGAGAGACAATTATTCTTTGTCCAGTCTTTTAAAGAAATTTTATTTTTGTTTGTGGTATTTATTAAGTGTTTTTTAAGTTTTTGTATAAAGATGAGAAGAGAAGAACCAAAATGATCTAAAGGAAAAAAGAACTAAGGGGAAAGACTAATCATATTGTTGTCATGCAAAGATGGACCTAGGTTAGTGTAGTTTAAGGTCTATCCTAATGAAGAAGAAGGAAAGAAGAAAGAAGAAGAAGAAGAAGAAGCATATAGAAGACAACTTACTTCTCTAAAGAAGTTAAGTTGTTTCTAAAGCGGGAGTGGTGAAGTTAAGCAAACAAAGCGAAATGCTAAAGCAATCACAACTTGAAAGCATAAAGAGATGAAGGAAGAAGCTGTATATGGGATACCTTCCCACACACATGACTTACCATAACCCCCTACAAAACAAAGATTAGCTAAACAATTGAACATAGAAAGCATATGGAAAGAAAAATCAAAGTAATGGTCAAAGAAAGGGAAAATAACGTAGGGAAAAGAAATTGTTATGCTCGGATGGGCCCTACCCAACTGCCTACGTATCCCTTTTGAGGAATCAGAGTTAACGTAGTTCGACTAACTACTTTTGTTTGTTTTGGATTTTTTAGTTGAACAATGTTAAATGCACGTTCTACCGGCTGCTCGACCTTTGGAGACTCACACACCTGGAGTAGAAGGAATTTACATGCTCTTATGAAAAGAAAACAAATAGTTTGATTTGTGTTTTAGGAGTGCTCGTGTAAAAAAGGTAGTCCCAGACGAAGGAGTTGTGCTACCTAAGTTAACATGCAAACGAGATATTATACAAAGCCTAGCAATCATATGGAGAAACGATCGCATCACATAAATAAGCAAATAAGCTCGAGGAGTATCCACATCACTCGAGTAGAAAACATCCACCTGTGGATTATGTCTTCACAATGGCAAAGAGAGGGCCTAGCAACGATATAGAGGATCGAAGCAGGACAAAAGTAGGGGTGACTCCTAACCACGATATCAAGGATCGGGCAGGATGGGTACACGAAGCAAGGAGATCTCCTTGAGCTCGTGACTGTTGAAAAGAAGTATGTCTTTACATGGTATCATATCATCAAGTAAGAGCAGAATGGGGGGAAATATCATGTGTGTACGAGCACAAAGCGTCAACGTCAACGGATGTGAGCTACACAAAGCGTGGGGATCCAGAAAGTGAGATCCTCTTCCACAGACTGACCGGACAAGAGCAGGATGGACTTTATCCAAAATCATCAACACGAAGTGCGAGCTAATGATAGACTCAATGATAGTGTGTGGCTGATTACGAGTCATTTTCGCTTTCCTTCTTCGAGGTCTTATCAAGGGGAATAGGGATGGGGCGCCTCTTTTGAGGTCTTTACACAAATGTAAACAAACACATACAGAGCCTCTGAAGGAGGACTTCCAGAAAATTCCCACCAAAAAGAAACGGTCAGGACTCCAGCCTATGTAAGCGATAAAGTGAGGAAATAGTAAATCAGATAAGAAACTATACCACAAGGATGTAAATCCGAAGTTCCAACAAGCTAAACTGAAAATAGAAACCCATAGGTCCACTCGAACAAGCTAGCATCCACAAATAAAGCAAGTCGGACATCGCATTTCCCATATAAGCTCAAGTCATCGGAGTGAAAATAAATCATTCAAGATGTGAAAATCGGATGCGACCATACAAATGCCCTGCATACAACACAATCCAGACAAAACAACGGCATAAAATATTATTTTAAACCAAACGGTATCCCACAAATAAAGTGGAATACCAACCAAGCGATCGTCGTCAAGATCCTTGCGAGAACCTTACATGAACTCAACAAACGCATTAGAAACCAAAAAGAGGTGCAACCGGAAGTTGCATCTATGCCTCACAACTCAAAATCAAGTAGAAAGATGAGCATACGAGTCGTGGACATGCATTGAAATGTATGTTTCAAAATGGGGCAGCACCTATGCACTAACATAAACAACATGCAAACTCAAACCGGAATCGAGCAAATTTACATGCAATAAATGACAAATGATCAACAAACATAAGTACAAGTTAAATAAAGATCAATGCATCAAAATCGCACCAAACCGAACTTAAAAAGCCTTAAAACGAAGAAAAAAACGCGTCAAAAATCACCGACTCAGAATTAAACGAAAATCACATGGTAACTTGTAAACGTGCCAACGGATTCAAATATGCAATCGGTTTTTGAAAATTCCGCTCGGAAGTGGTACTTTTTGGCCGATTTCGTCGGCTGGCAATAGCGAAATAGCCGAAATAATTGTCCGAATTCAACTAAAAAGTTTACCAATGGTTCCGGTATCATCAACAAAGTCAATTTACACTATTCGCATTCGCGAAAATGCGCTACGGTTGGGAAGTTATGACCAAACCATATTCTCGACACGCGACACATGAACAACATCAACAATTAAGCTTCAACCTATCCTATTCTGAATTTACACATTGAAACAAGCATGAATTCAAAAGTCAAGCACTTCAATCAATATCAAGTCACAACAATTAGCTCTCATAAGAATTTTGTCAAACACCTTACATGCACCGATTATTCTATGTCAATTTTAACAAGAATTTCCAATTATGCACCACAACAATTATTAGGATCAACTAATCAAACATCAATCAACAATCTACAATCAACTCAAGAATTAATGCATATAATCTCCACAAGATTAAATCAACTTGACAACTCAATTCAAGAAACAATTTAACAATTATTCATGAATTAAAGTTGCAGAAGCTTACCGAATGAAGAATCGATAAAGAAATTGCGAATCCGGAGGAAGTGAGACTCGGTCGTGAATGAAGGATATGAGGAGAGACCGCATGGCTGCCGGTGATGAAAAATGGTGGTCGCGCAATGGCGGAGTTGACCGGAGGTGGTGGTTCGCGGTGGTTTGGCTACTAGAAGCTTGATCGGAATTGTTGTGTTCTTGAGTTCTTGATGAAGTTGTTGTTGTGTTCTTGAGAAAGAATTGAGAGAATCAACTTTGATTATTTAGAGAGTTTTTTAGAGTTTTTGGTGTTTGTAAATTGTGATTGAAGTTATGAGACAAATTGTGGGTCAAAAGAATATATAGTGGAGTGTAAAATGAAAGACAAAAGATAGAATTTCGGCTTAAGTGAAAATAACAATATCTTCGACAAATTTTTTTGACTCTGAGCCTTCCACAACATCGTCCGTCTTTGAATCACGGTTGCAACACAAGAAGAACGGACATCATACGATCAAAATCGAGTGCGATCGATACATTTAAGCTACAAGACTTCACTGAATAAGTTGTTTTTTTGGCTTATTTGGTGTCCGCTACTTGAAAACTTGACGAGGTTAACCTTTTCGGAGCATAATATTGACTCGAATTTGTCAACAAAGTTGTAGATCTATGAGTCAGTGACCTCGTGTTAAAATTTGAGCTCAATCGGACAAACGACGAGGGAGATATGAATTTTCTCGTGAAACCACTTTCAGCCTTTTTCTTCGGTTCAGCACTTCAGTTTTGCGAAATAAACCAAAACGACAATCTTCGGGGCATCGTTCAAACTCGAGCTTGTCTTGGAACTTGAAGATGATAAAAATTTTGAACCAGCGCTTCAAGAAAGGACACAATCCGATGAAAATTGACTGAGTTATGAATTTTACAAAATCTGACAGACAGTGCACTGCATCAAAGAACCCCACTGATAATTCACATTTTCGGGATCCTTCTGCTCGAACCTAACCCAAACTGAATTCATAGAATTAAGTTAACATCTAAACAGAATTTTAGGCGCCGGAACGACATCAATCCGATGAACGAGCTGAGAGTTGTAAATATTTTTAGTGTTCAAAGCTCACCGGTCCAGCACTGTTTTTCACTATATCGACTCTGAAAACTCGCACATTTGGAGATCTTCTTCAAAGAATTAGTTCTCGGCCAAAACTCGAAATTTGGAAAGGATATCAAGACAGAACTTTTGGAATATGAATCTCTCATAAATATTGATCCAATCAGAAGTTACGAACTCTTGATTACCGCTAGCACAGTTAATCGACGAAACCGAAATTTCATAAACAAATAACTCCCACCACGTTACTTGATGAATTGGCCTCCGATTCAAACAAGAAAGTTGTAGAGAACATCGAAACGGTTCTTACCATTGAATTTCAGGCCAAAACAATTTTTCGGGCGAGAGTTACAACCTTTGCAAACTGCACCGTAAAACTGATATTATGCTTAAACTGCTATGAATAAACCGAGAACTTTGGCTTCTTTTGAGATTCTTGTGCACGTTGTAACACCCCAAATTTGCCCTCTCATTTTCATAGCATCTAGCATATCATTTTCGTATTTTTGCACTGCATCATTAGCATAGAAAAATGAAGCATAACATTCTCATGACCTAGCATTAGGCATATGATCATCTGTGGGTGGATTTGAGGTATTACAAGCTATAACAAGAGGCCCAGTGGACTTGTCCAAGTCCCATGAGGAATCTACATGGCATTCACAAGTTCAAGATCAGTCACAAAAACTCAAGAGGTTGGGAGAGTATTAGAGAACCCAAGCTAGGGCAGGCCCCTACACCATGATCCTAAATTAGGGTTTCACTTTCAAGTATGAAATCTTTGAGACTTTGGCCATTTCATCTGGGAAAAGTCCCTTATATGACAAGAGGATCCTAGGGATGAAATTTGGTGAGAAATTTCCTTAGGGAAGTCAGTTATTTCATCAGAAGTTCAAGAGTACAACTTTTCTCCTGTGTGAGGGAAATCCTGATTAGGGTTATGGGCCAGATCCCCCTATCCTCTTAACTTTGACCATTTCTTGTGGGAAAAGGATCTCATTTGGTCTGCATGGCTTATATATGAAGTGTGAGAAAAAATTCATTGAAGAAGTCAAGATTTGGTCTAGTTACTTGAAGGTGAAGCAAGAAAGTCAACTTTGCAGTCAAAAAAGTCAACATGAAGATTTCAGGGTTTTTAATCAGGATTATCAATTTGTGAGGTCATATCATGTCAAGGAATAATTCAGTTGAGCTTAAAAGTCAAAAATCGGGAGTATGCAAAAAAGGTTGCTAAAATTGGATATCTAGAAATTTCCATTTTTTTGGAAATTATTTGTCCCGAAACTTCAAGCTATTATTTCATGTGCGAAAAAGCTCCGAATGATTTTCCGGTGAACACAAAAGTTGTAGAACACGATTTTCCCTTTCCGAAAAGTCGTAGAACACTTTCATAGCATTTTTAGAACTCAAGTTATGAATTTTAGAAGTTTTGGTGCATTATGGGTTTTTTTTGGTGCATAGGTGTCATCATACTATTGTACTTTTATTTTATTTTGGGTGTCACATATTGTGGTACATTTTGCCTACATTTTTTTGATGCCCACCCCACACTTTCACGTGACCTAATGATAAAGGGGGGTCACTTGTTATTTTGTTACCATTTTAATATAAAAATTGAAAAAAAAGTACAAAAGGTGGTACAAAGTTGGTGTAATGGCCAGCGTGACACCAACAACACACGCCTCTCTCATTGTGCACTCAGCCCTCACACTTTTCTTCACTTTTTGACACTCATGCACATGCAATGGCATTGGAAAAGATGAGGATCTCATGTGAAAATGATCACTTTGTAACATCCAAATGCAACAAATTAACACCGCACTTTTCTTCACTTATTCTCAGCATTTAACCTCACCATGACAAGCATGTGGACCACAAGAGAGTATCAGGCCCAATCCACATGTGATGACTTTGTGAAAAATTGAAAGAATGAAAGGAAGGGTCACGGGTTCTGCATCTGTGATAGTAATAACAAACTTGCGTTTTCCACTTTCCATGGGCACAAAATAATCACTCTCTATAAAAGGAATTAAGTCACGAAATAAGAAAGAAGGAGATTCTCATTTTTTCACACTCTCCAACCTCTCTCTTCTCTCATTGTGAATTCAGCTGCATAACAGAAAAAAGAAGTTTCCAGATCAAAAAAATCCAGCATCTCATTCTTCATCCTCAAGACCTCTGCATCCACACATTCACTCTCACACCACATCCATAGTAGTTCTTGGAGCTTCGGGTAAAGCAGTTTCAATCACTCTCTCTGATCTTGCACCAGCTTCATCTGCAAGCCTTTATTTGGCCAAGGTACATACGGCAGGATCATCGTGAGCCTCGGTTTTCTTTTAGGATCTTGAAGAAAAGCTTCTAACAGGTTTGCATTCTCGATCTGTTTGCTGCAAGTTTAGTGTTGTTATAGTGTGCCTTGAAGTTGTTAATAACCGTTTAGCTGTGCTTGACTTGGTCTGGTGTTAATAAGTAGCTTATAATGAAATTTCGATTTCGGTATTCTTTCTTGTTTCGCTTAACCTGAATTGCACAGTGCGTTTTACTGAGTTTTGCTAGTAGATTTGTGATCCTTATGATCTATGCTTCATGTGGATAAGTGTTTTATTAGTTTCTGAAATTGTGTTCGCGGCGACGATCGAAACCGCACGTGGTGGTGTTACTTTGGCACGATATTTCTGTGGGTTCAAGCGTTTGTATCGGTTCTGTTTCAATCTAGCTGCATTGATCTCATTTCGTAGTTGAATTTTGATGTTTACATTTTCGAGTTTCGTTGAGTTTTGAGAGAGTTATGCTAAGGTGAAATCAAAGAAAATTGTTGCTAGGCTGCGTTTTCTGCTACTACTTGCTTCGGTTCTTCATGCATGGGGTTGGAGGAGACGATGACGTGTCTCCTTGTGGTTGGTCCATGGTTTTTCCTTTTTAATTATTTTTATTATTATTTCCTCCCTCATTTTAAGTGAAGTTGACCGATTGATAGGTGGTGGACATAAATTTTGTTCATAAAATAAAAGGAAAAAGCTGAGTGAGTTTTTTTGAATTATTATGGGTTCGGATGGGCCTTTGCCCAGATTCGCTAGTGGCACCCCACTCCTATCCAGGCCCATTCGAATTCACTTCCAAGCCTGCTAATACACCTCCCATCAAATTCATGTTATTTTTCTTTTCCTATTTTAATTTCTTCTAATTCAGTTTGGTTTTAATTCATATAAAATAGTTATAATCATCCAAAAATTCTCAAATAAATCATAGATGTTCCTTTGTGTTTCTAAAATTTTGTCACATTTTTATTTTATTTTTTTCATTGATTAGCGTGCCAGAAATAATTCATCAATGCACATAGCTTCTTTTGCTTCTTTTCTTGACCAATCTGTCTTGTCCATTTTCTACAGACTTCAATATTTGGAGTTTTGATCCCATTCTTTTTGCTTTGTGTTCCTAAGATCTTCTAGTTTTCATGTGATTTTTCTCAGAATTTTTAGGAAATTATTTCTTGAGTTTTGGTCTGATATCTTGTGATGTAAGTTTCTTGTCCTAGCTTGTGTTTGTACATCCATTTGACCTAGTTCCTTTCTGAATTTTTGCAAGTCCTTTTGGAAAGTTGATATAATGTGTTTTAAGATCATTTGGTTCCACTTGTAGAATTTTTTAGATGGCTGGTTGATTATTTGTGGATTTTTGTTCTCACCTTGTCCCATTTTGCTTCTTTTGGTTTATTAGATCTCTTACAGGCTTAGAAGGGCACTTGTGCCAACTTCTTCTTCTCATTTGGGGTTCCTTTGGGGTGTGGGTACCTTCCTGGTCCTAGGATAGGTCTTGTTTCTTCTTAATTTTTGAGTTTGCTTCATATTCAAGTCATTTGTTTCTTTAAGTGTTTAAATTCCATATTTTAGTTCCATTGCTTCTATTTTGACATTGTTTGGTATTGTGTGACTTCTCTCTTCATCTTGCTGGTTTCCTAAGTCATTCTTCATATCATTTTGATTCTGGTTTTGAACTTTGTGTTTGTATTTTGTGTGTTTTGTATTACATTTTTCGTAAGTGCGCACTTGTTTCCACATGTATTCATGTTGCCTCATTTTAAGTCATAAGCTTCTCATCTTTATTTCTTTGAGTTGAATTAGCATTAAGCATTTGTTTACTTCATTTCACTTCTGATTGTTGGATGATGTTATGTTAATTTGTTCATTTTTGTTCACTTGTGCATGCTAACATTGCAGGGGCTATGGTAAGTGTGAGATGTGGGAATTGAGTTCCACATCTCTAATTCTTATCTCTTCCTTTTATGTTTATGTGAGCTAACTCTCTTTTGTTTGGCCTAGGCCTTTCTCATCCCTTCTTCTATCTTCTTCTTCCTTCTTCATTAGGATAGAAACCTCACTAACCCTTAGGACATCCATGCATGTGAATACTTAGGATTATTTTAGTCCCCCTTTTAGAATTTTTCCTTTGAGATCCTTTTGGTTCTTCTTCTCTTCTCATCTCATAACTCTTAAAAGATACTTTAATAAATGTGAAGTGATGCATTGATCCATAGCCTTATCCCATGAGGTATGCTTGTAGTCTTCCCATCTTGGGATAGTACATGTCTACCTTGTGATGCACAAGTCTGATCAAGGTATCTTCTTCATAAAGAAAAGCATAAAAAACACTTCTTCATGTAAATAATCAAAACATCTAATAAGTAAACAAGTTAGTGAGCCTAAGCCCTAATCTTTGGGTTCGAGTTTTGGGGATCTTCTCCTTACTTGAGTGTGCTTGTTCTATTATTCCATCTTGGAATGTAGTGACAAGTGCACATTCCATTGATGAGAGCTTGAGTTCACTTCCTTGTGACACACTCATAAAAGCTTCATAAAAAAACACAAACAAACAATAAGCGTCTTTCCTTCGGGAATTCTTCTCTCACCTCATTCGCTCCGTCCGCGAACTTGCTCCTACGTGTCACCTTGCAAGACGGTTACGCACTCGTCGTCCGAGCCTGCAACACCTGAGCAATGGCATAGGCAGTTCAAGCCTTTAATTCACAAGCAATTTCTTTTCTACCCCTAGTTAGGGGAACTACGGCGTCTCTGATCCTCATCATCCTGATGAGGTACGTAGGCAGCGGGGTAGGGCCCGTTCGAGCACAATCTTTATTTTCCCTACATTTTTCTTTTCTTTTCTTATTTTAGCTCTTTTCAGTTCCAGTTTCTTTTCATTTCCATTTCTTTTGCTGCAGCTTTCATACCCTCACCCTTTGAAACAATTTTCTTTGCAAGCGTGGATCCCGTCGGGTACGGCGGACGATCTGGGTGCTAATACCTTCCCAGGTCGTAACCGACTCCCGAACTCAGACTCTTTGGTTCGCAGGACCCGTGTCCTTCCTCTTCTTTCTTCTGGTTTGTGCAGCATTACCATTCCCTTTCTTCGGGATAAAAATGTCTGGCTGGCGACTCTAACCTTTCCGCGCCACTTTCGCATTTGTACTAGGATGAAAATCCCGGGAGCGACACACGTGCCACATGACGAAATAAAGGTCAGTCGCAACCTGTGATAGCTCAATGGATATGTATGTTCACATATGTTTATGATGCAATTATGATCTAAATGCAATGCAGTGTATGAAAGGATATGCTAAATGACATGAAAATGAGAGGGCAAATTTGGGGTGTTACAATAGTACCCCTTTTTCAACCGTTGTGAAAGGGGTTTTTCGTAGTAGTGTATCTAACTAAATCATCAACAAACAACATAATTTATCTACAAAATAATAAACAATCATTAACATTAACATAACATGTTTATCAAACATACCTCAACAACAATATTTATCAACATATCAAACTAAATCATCAACATACTCCAATAGTTTACCAATTTTTTTGAATAAAGATGAAAAATCTGATAGTGTAACAAGTACCAATTTTTTCAAAACAACCATCAATTGTTGTATATTTGTGGATTAGTCAAAAGACTGGTAATGGTAATTGTAGGATTGAGATTTTGCCATCAATTTTGTACAATTGTACTGATAATTTTGTAAGGTCTAGAATGAATCCAAAGTTGTATAAGCATGGGTCATGTGTTGTTTAGAAAAACACCTTACAATTCCTTAGTTTTTGTTTAACGCGAAAGTGTACTTCAATAGGGTGAAACCTCTTATGAGATTTCGGCTCCCCGTGGGCACCACATATCTCGTCGTTCTGAGATCCAAGTTTAGTGATATGTTGTGTGTGTGACGCCCTATTTTCATATAACTATTTATTTAATTTTGTAAAATCGATTATTTGCTTTATTTGGAATTTTGGTGTGAATTATTGAGTTTGGAGACGTGGCGGAAGAGTTTATTTGACGAAATGTTGACATTATGGAATTAATTGATTTTATTAGATAAACTAAAATTAGTTATAATTTAATCAATTTAATATATTAGGATAATTAGAAATTGGGAGGAATAAGGACAAGGTGGTCATTAGAATATTAAGTAAGGGTATTTTAGGAATTTAGTATTTAATTTATAAGGGTTACATGAGGAGGTTATAGAAGAGTGGCTCATTCTGTGTTTTTGGGGAGAAGAAGAAGCATGAGAGAAACCAAGAACGCGGAGTCAAAGAAAAATCGAGAGAATCGAAAGGACGAAGAAACGGTTCAATCGGATAGCGATAATCTTAAGGTAATGGGTGTTTAATCTTGATCATTATATTTGATTAGAAATTGATTAGTTTCACAGTCGTAGAGAATTTCTTTTGAGAAGATGAAAGTGGGTATGGAGAGAAACATAAATAGTATGGAGTCTGTGAATTATGTTGAAAATTTTGTGTGAAATTGGGATGGAATCGGTAGAATTAAAACATGCCTAATTGGTCTTGTGAGGCTTCGTTCCAGAAAGGGTGGCTTGTACCACCTGAGCGTTCTTAAACAATAAATTAATTAACTAGATGATGGCTATATGTTAGTTGTGAGAATTAATTAAAATATTAGTTATTTATTGTATGAAAAGGTTAATTAGAGTATTAGTTATATGATAAACTATGAGATTAACTATTTTAAACATGTGTTCAGGTGTTAAAGTGGGGGAGGGGGGACAATGTGGCAGGGGCCACATTGTCATGTGGCATGCGCCATACTTCTAAGGGGAGGGGGCACACAAATGTGGCGGGTGCCATATTGTGTGGTGGCCTGTGCCACACCCCATTTATTTGTGGCCTGCGCCATATGCTTTGGTGGCAGGCACCACCTAGTATGGTTTGGGGTGACCAGAGCCACTCCCACGTGGCCTGAGCCACCCAACAATTTTGGGATTAGTACAATTCCGGTAATTAATTCAGCTTCTGTAATCGAAATGTAATCCTGGAAAACTTGAAAATTTTAATATAAATCGAGGACCAGAAGTGGGATACGATTAAATGGGAAACTGAATAATATTATTTTTCTATCAAATAACAATGGAGTTTTTTTTAAGAATAGTGAGGAATAACTTAATGAATGTTTTTATGTTAAAATACTGTTTTGTGAATTAAGATGTATATTGTGCTTTTGGATGATAAAATAGTAGCTGTAAACAATGGGAAACAGTAAAAATGTTATAAACCAATTATTGAGATTTAAGACTATTGACAGCAAGAATATCATAGTGATTATTTTCTGTCATAAGAATTAAACTGAAATTCCACTGTTTGAGATTTGTGTTTGTGCTATTGATGTTTTACTGCGAATATACATTGTTGTAAGATTGTGAAATATATGTTGTATAATTGGATGTTGATAGTGGATGATAATTGGAATATATGACTGAATGATGATGCATTTGACTAGTTGTGGCCAATTTTTATTATTGTGTGCATCATGCATTCATAGCATTGGTTAGGACGAATTTTCCAGTGATGTTTTGCAGGATGAAGATCCAGTGATGAATATCGGACGATAATTGTGGCTTGTTGTATTGTATTGTTGTTTGTTTACTGCTTTATTTACAGTTTTATTTACAGCTTTCAGTATTTATTTTCCGCATCATGTATATATACTGGACTGTCTGGACTGGTTTTCTCTGGTGGGATGGGTGTTACTGGTTCTTGAGAGATATGAGCCAGGTACCCGGCTCGAGTGCATCATAGGACTTAGAGTGGTTCCACTTTGGCCTCATGAGATCTTGTCATGGGGGTAGTAGTGAGTTCCACACCCAGGTTGCGATTGTCTTGGAAATGTCTTGATTTGGGGATCTTCCTCTCTCATTACATAACCCTGACAGTTATGTGCAGCTGGGGACCGATCATTGAGAACCTTTGTGGAAACAACCCTCTCCAGTGGTGACAGTGGCAGACCACATTTTGTGGCAAACCCATTCGCACCCGAGGGTCCACTGGGAACTCGCATAGGATGGCCTGGTTCTCTTATAAGAACCCAGTCAAAGCATCTGGTCGTATGACATTAGTACTGTATCCTACGGGCTGAATGTACTATTGTTTCTCGATTTCAGCGCTTGAAGCTGGGAACTTATAAGGGATGCTTGTTTTTCCCGGACTCAGCTGAGGCCTCCCTACGTAGTATATAATGCCAAACCGATTCCCTGATTTGGTCATGAGCCATTTCTCGGAGATGGCGACAGTATTATTGCTATGTGGCTTTGAGAGTCCGTGATGTCTGACCCGGAGCCTTTTACCCGTGATATTGGGGGGTGTTTACAGGTGTGCAGGAACCCATGACCTCAACATACACTCATCTGTTCAGTGGTTCTTGTTATGATCTCTGGTCCTTTGATTATGATCCATGGTTCTATGATTCTATAGTTCCGAAGTTATGGTTCTGGAATTCTGGATTTCTTGATACTGTGATTCTGAGATCTTCTATCAGAGGGTTGTGATTATCAGAGGGTGTGACTCAGTGAACTTTTGGGTTTGCCAGTTATTCAGAGGGGCCCTTGTCAGTGTTCCAGTTCAGATGGTCCCAGTTGGTCATATGCTTGCATTGCATTACATTTGCATCATTCTTTGCATTAACTGTTTATGTTTCCCATTTTTCAGGTCATTGCTCACAGTTGTTCCCAGTTTTGGTATTCTTATCTCCATGGCAGAAATCAAAAGAGATCCGAGAAAAAAGAATGTGCATTATACCTTTCTTCGGCCGGAAGTTAAAAGTGTTCAGAGGTTAGCGGGTCTGATGAACGATCAAGTCTTGGGTAATTTCAAGAAAAGATATGGCCAGATACTGAAGTTTGTGGACAAGCCTACTGCAGACCAAAAGGACAGCTTGCATACCTTGTTACAATTTTATGATCCCCTGCTGCGTTGCTTTATTCTTCCAGGTTACATCTTAGCTCCGACATTGGAAGAGATCTCCAGCATGCTGAGTGTTCCGATCAGAGAGACATTGCCGTTCTACGGGTCAGAGGTTGTGCTCAGAGATGAAGACATAGCCAAGGTTTGTAGGTTGCCAGTTGTTTCAGTCAGAAAGGCTTTGCAAGAGAGTAAAGGCAGAGGTCTACCCTGGAGTGTGCTTATCCCAGAGGCTGAGAAGTATGCTACAGAGGCTAGGTGGAACGACTTTGGAGCTTTGCTTGCATTGATGGTATACGGGTCTAGCTTGTTTCCCGGAGAGAAAGAGTTTGTCAACTTAGAAGTGATCTCAATCTTTGCAAAAGGCAATCCAGTGCCTACTCTATTGGGTGACTTTTATTTTAGTGTCCATTACAGAAACGAGAAAGGTAGAGGTGGTCCAGTGGTCTGCTGTGCTCCTTTGTTTGCTGAATGGTTTGCTAGACAGTTGCCTAAGTCAGGTGCCTTCAAGGATATACGAGACGAATGGAGATGGTCCAGAAGATTGATGGGACTGACTGAAGAAGACATTGCTTGGGGTTATGACAGGTATTTGCTAGGAAAAGAGTTGATGGTTAGTTGCGGAAGGTTTGCTGGAGTACCTTTGCTGGGAAGGAAAGGTGTCATCAGTTACTACCCGACATTATCCAAAAGGCAGTTTGGCTACCCTTTGAAAGATCCTCCTCAGATGGAAATGTTTGCTGAATCTTTGTATTTTCCTGCTGACGGAAACAGAGAGTTAGTCCAACAAGCAGTTCAATCCTGGGCTCACAGGATAAGAAAAGGGAAGAAAGACTTCGGCCGAGTTGATCCCAAGACATATCCACCATATGCTGAATGGTTGCAAAAACATATCGAGTCAGTTCTCATGCCTTTTTCAGTCGAGGCTCCACTTTATCCCCGAGAGGTACCAAGTCCGAGCAGTACGGTTTCCTTGGAGGAGTACAAGAAGCTAGAAGCTCAACTGCATGAGGTCAGAGTAGAGAATATTGAGATGGTAAGCCTATACCACCAGGCTAATAGAGCCAAGAAGGAAGCTGAAGACAAGCTGCAGAAGCTCCAGGCCTCCTTGGAAAACAAAGAGAAGGATTTTGCTGGAAGAGAAGCCCATTTCCACAGATTGGGTATGATGGAAGCTCAAAGAGAAGCTAAGCACAAGGAGACTTTAAAGACTCTCAAGAGTGCTCGACAGTCCATTGTTTGGTTGAAAGGCCAAAGGGATGAAGAGCAAAAGAAGTTCAAAGAGAAAGAAGAGTTCTTTGAAGTTCAAATGGCTTTCAAGAAGGAGGAAGTGGAGCAAGCCCACGCCATCCGGAGGGAGAAGACCCAACAGTTGGCCCAAAGTCAATTAGCTCTGGAGGAAGCAAGGAAAGAGATCGAAGAGCTCAAGATGAGAGCGGGTGTCAAGAAAAGCAGGGCAGAGGTGGCAGAGCCGGAGTCCTTAGCTTAGTTTATTTTTCAGACTACCTACAGGCTTGTTGTAGGAGTCTTGCTTTTATTTCTTTTGTCTTCATGTACTGATTTGTAACCCTTCGGGGAATATTCCTGGATGTATTCTGACTTTTAGCCTATAGTGGTTTGTCCATATTCAGTATTAATGTGCAAGTTATCGTTTTGAATGCGCAAGATTCGTTTGTCTAGATACTGCTAATGTCTGAACACTTATCAAAGGGAAAGTTTGAAAGCTAAACACTGAAAGTGATTGTCGAGATAGATGCCAAAACTGGGGCATGCCAAATGCTTAAAATTGGGAACATGAACAGTTACATTGCATTGCATATAACCTGTTTGTTTGTTTTGCAGGTGTTGCCTCAGTTACTAACGTGTTTTGTGATAACAGGCACTATAGCTCCTCGTAAAGTTCGAGAACAATCAGCAGTGCACAGATACCCAACCAAGACTAACAGAGAGCGAGCCATGGATCAAATGCAGGAAGATTTGGCAGATCTAAGGCAGAGGATGGATAACTTCATGACGTTAATGGCCGGCATGGGGCAGAATCAAGAGCGTCTGCGAGAGATGGTTGAGAATCAGAACAGGAACGCTGCTGCTGCTGCTAATGCTGATAATCATACCGGTGCGGGCGCACGTCAGGGTGGAACTCCAGTTACACAACCAGGAGTGACAATAAACAACAACAGGTTGCATCACCTTCAGATGGACAACCACGAGGATCAGTTCACTCTACTTGATGAAGCCGAAGGTCAAGGGGTAGAAATGAACAAGAGGTTTGAAGAGATGGCCGAGCAAATCAAGGCTATTCAGTCCCAGAGCTCTTTGGGATTCGATATAACAGACTTGGGCTTGGTTCCTGGAGTCAGGATTCCGTATAAGTTCAAAGTTCCAACCTTCGAGAAGTATAACGGCACTGCTTGCCCGAAAACCCATCTGCAATCATTTGTTGGGAGAATTGTCGCGCATACAGACGATGAGAAACTGTGGATGTATTACTTTCAGGACAGCTTGGTGGGAGCTTCCCTTGAATGGTACATGAAGCTCAGCAGGGTTAATGTCAAAAGCTGGAAGGATCTCGCTGAAGCCTTTGTGAGGCAGTACCAATATAACATGGATATGGCTCCGAATCGCACCCAGTTGCAACATATGGCTCAGACAACAAAAGAAGGCTTCAAAGAATATGCCCAGAGGTGGCGCCAGCTAGCTGCCAGGGTGCAACCACTTCTGTTAGAGAATGAAATGGCCGATATGTTTATGGGTACCCTCCAGGGGGTATTTCTTGAGAGATTGGCGTCGAGTTCTGCTACTAAGTTCAACGATATTGTCATTGCGGGAGAAAGGGTTGAAACGCTGTTGAAAATGGGGAAGATACAAGACCCCGGTGCTAGTAGCTCAAATGGAGCGAGGAAAGCTTTTAGTGGACCTCCGAGAAGGCGAGAAGGCGAGACCAATGCTGTATTCGGCCGAAACCAGGGTCGTGGTTACAGAAGACCCTATGAACATATGGCTGCTGTTACCATTCCTGCAGCTCCCGTACAAAAAATGCTACCTCCACCACAACAACATCAGCAACAACAACAACCTCGAACCAACTACCAGCAAAGACCATATCAGCCGAGGCAGGCTCGCCCGGCTAACAGGGTGATCGAAGCTATTCCGATGACGTATGCTGCTTTGTTGCCGAGACTACTAGATTTGAACCTTATTCAATTGAGGACTTTTGCACCACCACCTCCTGGAGAGCTTCCAGCTGGTTATGATGTCAACGCGCGATGCGCTTTTCATTCAGGAGCACCCGGGCACTCAACTGAGAAGTGCAGGGCGCTGCATCACAAAGTTCAAGATCTTGTAGATTCAAAGGCGATCAACTTTGCGCCACCACCGAATGTCAACTCGAACCCTATGCCTAATCATGGCGGGGCAAGAGTCAATGCTGTTGAGGGTGATGACAAGTTGAGTTTGGTGCTGAGTATGGATGAAGTCAAGACGCCGTTGAGGGTGGTGTAAGAGAGATTGTTGAAGGGTCAAGTATTTCCTGGTTGCCATCTTGATTGTGAAGATTGTATAAGTGCTGCGAATGGCTGTGAGAAATTGAAGACGGGTTTGCAAGGGTTGATCGATGATGGGTCCTTACAGTTCAGTAAGGTTAGTAATGAAGAGGCCGATGATGTGTCAACCATTACTATCTTCTACGATGAAGCTGACATGCCCGTCAGACAAGAGCCGGTTACCATTTACGCTCCTCAGATTAGTCCCGTGACTATAACTGTACCTGGGCCAGTGCCGTACACCAATGATAGGGCCATTCCGTGGCATTATGGTTCCGATGTCTATGTAGCTGGACAAAAGATGGAGAGTAGACCTATTGCTGACCTGACCATTGAAAATGTGGGAGGTGTTGGGGGCTTTACCCGAAGTGGCCGTTTGTTTGCTCCCCCTGCACTGAGAAAGGATCCTGAGGCCGAGGCTTCGTCCAAAGACAAAGGAAAACAGACTGCGAATGACGAGTCAACTACTCCTGTGGCTGGGCAGGGGACGTTTGAAAAGGAAGTAGAGGAGTTCATGAGGATCATCAAAAGGAGTGACTACAAAGTGGTTGATCAACTGAATCAGACGCCTTCAAAGATTTCTATCTTGTCACTGCTGATGTGCTCTCCCGCGCACCGAGAAGCCTTGCTGAAAGTACTTCAAATGGCCTACGTTCCTCAAGAGATCACTGTCAACCAACTCGAAGCCGTTGTTGGAAGTGTCAATGCTAGCCATGGCTTAGGCTTCACGGACAGAGACCTCACTTCGGAGGGAAGGAATCACAACAAAGCACTGCACATCACAATGGAATGCAAGGGCGCTGTGTTGTCTCATGTTCTTGTAGACACAGGCTCTTTCTTGAATGTGCTTCCGAAGAAGGCGTTGATGAAGCTTAACATTGATGGGATTGTCCTGACGCCGAGTGATCTGGTGGTTAAAGCTTTCGATGGTTCAAGAAGATCAGTTTTCGGAGAGGTTGAGTTGCCTGTCAAGATAGGCTCTCAAGTCTTCAAGAGTGTCTTCTATGTCATGGACATCCAGCCTGCGTATAGTTGCTTGTTGGGCAGACCGTGGATACATGCAGCTGGAGCTGTCACTTCAACCTTGCATCAGAAGCTTAAATACGTGGTGGACGGCCAAGTCATCACAGTTTGTGGGGAAGAAGATATATTCGTCAGCCACCTATCGACGTTTAAATATGTGGAAATGGACGGAGAAATCCACGAGACTTTGTGCCAAGCTTTTGAAGCAGACGTCAGTATCTTGACTCCGGTGAAGAAAAACAACGAAGGCACGTCCATTCATTCCTACCAGGAAGCAAAGGAGGTCGTCCAATCAGGCAATGCTCGGGGCTGGGGCAAGCTGTTGGAGCTGGAAAAGAAGGATGATAAATTCGGCTTAGGGTATCAGCCCGGTGGGTCTACTCAGAGTGGTAAGGCCATCACATTCACAAGCGCTGGGTTACTCGACCGCGATCAAATTTGTACGGCAAGCCAAGACGGGGATAGTGACAGAGATTGGGACAACAATTGGATCCGCCCGTGTGCACCCGGCGAGGAGCTAGGAAATTGGTCTGCTGAAGACATTGTTCAAGTCACCTGGCTCTCAAAGTAATTGTTTTGTTTCCTTTTATTAGCATACTGCATTGTCAAGTCCAGCATTCTGCCCAAGATGTTTGGATCCATTGTACTGGGCCACCATGTTTTGTATCGCATTGTTATTTTGCTATGAAATAAAAGGACATTTTCAGACAAACTGTGTTCCCTGTCTTTGTTTTTAAACTTTTTCACAAAAAAAATATAAAGAATGGCAATGTGTTTTTTCATTTTGTTTTGCGTTAGCGTCTCTTTTTCAAAATAAGCAGATTCTGAATAAGCACATCATTTGTGCAGTGTTGATCATCCGGATTCCACGGATAACGTTCCTGCTATGACTATGCATGACTTTGATAATCCAGTCTACCAAGCTGATGAAGGGGTTGAGGAAGACTGTGACCTCCCTGAAGAGTTGGTCAGATTGTTGAAACAAGAGGAACGAGTTATTCAGCCTCATCAAGAGGAGATTGAGACCATCAACATTGGCAGGGAAGATGTAAAGAAAGAAATCAAGATAGGGGCCAATCTGCAGGCCGACGTCAAACAAGAGCTGATCAGTATGCTGAGAGAGTACGTGGATATCTTTGCTTGGTCATATCAAGATATGCCAGGTTTAGATACCGACATCGTGATGCATAAGCTACCCCTGAGAGAAGACTGTCCTCCTGTAAAGCAAAAATTGAGAAGAACTCGCCCGGATATGGCGATGAAGATTAAAGAGGAGGTCCAGAAGCAGTGGGATGCCGGGTTCCTTGCCGTGACTAGTTACCCACCTTGGGTAGCTAACATCGTACCAGTACCTAAGAAGGACGGCAAGGTCCGGATGTGCGTTGACTATCGAGATTTGAACAGAGCAAGCCCAAAGGATGATTTTCCGTTGCCACACATCGACGTGTTGGTCGACAATACTGCTCAATTCTCGGTGTTCTCCTTCATGGATGGATTCTCCGGTTATAATCAGATAAAAATGGCGCCGGAAGACATGGAGAAGACAACGTTCATTACCCCGTGGGGAACATTCTGCTATAAAGTCATGCCCTTTGGTCTGAAGAACGTCGGGGCAACTTATCAACGGGCGATGGTCACATTGTTCCATGACATGATCCACAAGGAGATCGAATGTTATGTGGATGATATGATTGCAAAGTCCAAAGACGAAGAGGAGCATTTGGTTAACCTGAAGAAGTTATTTGATAGATTGATCAAGTACAAACTGAGGTTGAATCCGAACAAGTGCACTTTCGGAGTGCGTTCCGGAAAATTGTTGGGTTTCATTGTAAGTCAAAGAGGAATTGAGGTAGATCCTGCTAAAGTGAAAGCTATTCAAGATATGCCTGCACCGAAGACAGAAAAGGAAGTGCGCGGGTTCTTAGGTAGATTGAACTACATTTCTCGGTTCATATCTCACCTAACTGCTACGTGCGAACCGATATTCAAACTGCTAAGAAAAAAGCAAACGGTCAGGTGGAACGATGATTGCCAAAGAGCTTTCGACAAAATAAAGGAGTATTTGCAGGAGCCTCCGATTCTGATGCCTCCAGTGGAGGGGAGACCATTAATCATGTACTTGACCGTGCTAGAAGGGTCGATGGGGTGTGTGCTCGGCCAACATGACGAGTCTGGTCGAAAAGAGTACTCCATTTATTACCTTAGCAAAAAGTTTACCGACTGTGAATCCCGATACTCACTGCTCGAGAAAACTTGTTGCGCTTTGGTATGGGCTGCTCGCCGACTGAGGCAGTATATGTTGACCCATACCACACTTCTCATTTCCAAGATGGACCCTGTCAAGTACATCTTTGAGAAACCAGCATTGACCGGAAGGGTTGCTAGATGGCAGATGATTTTAACTGAATACGACATCCAGTACACTTCTCAGAAAGCCATCAAAGGAAGTGTATTGTCGGAATACCTTGCTCAGCAACCTCTTGAGGATGACTATCAGCCGATGAGATTTGATTTCCCTGATGAGGACATCATGTACCTCAAAACAAACGATTATGAGGAACCACTTCCGGAGGAGGGGCCTGACCCTGAATCCAAATGGAAGTTGATGTTTGATGGGGCTGTCAATATCAATGGTCGTGGAGTTGGTGCCGTACTTATTACTCCTGAAGGTGTCCACTTACCCTTCGCTGCCAGAATTACTTTTGGCTGCACCAACAATGAAGCGGAATACGAGGCGTGTATAATGGGAATAGAGGAGGCAATTGATCTTCGGATTAAGAACCTCGACATATTCGGAGATTCAGCCCTCGTCATTAACCAAATTACCGGCAAGTGGTATACACATCAAGAGCATCTAGTTCCGTACAGGGATTATGCTAGAAAACTGTTGACATTCTTCACGACAGTTGAGCTCAAATACATACCACGTGACGAAAATCAATTTGCCGATGCTTTGGCCACTCTCTCTTCGTCGATTAAAGTCCTGTGTTGGAATTTTGTGCCCAGAATTGACATCTCCAGGCTTGACTCTCCAGCTTATGCTTTCTCTGTAGACTCCGTGTCTGACGAGAAACCTTGGTATTTTGATATCAAGTTATTCCTGGAGAAGCAAGAATACCCAACAGGGGCATCTTCCAAAGACAAAAAGACCTTGAGACGACTTGCTGCTAGTTTCTTCTTGAACACAGACGGGGTTTTGTACAAAAGGAACTTCGACATGGTCTTGCTCAGATGCGTGGATAGACACGAAGCAAGTCTGTTGATGCAGGAAGTCCATGAAGGATCTTTTGGTACCCATGCAGGAGGGCATGCCATGGCAAAGAAACTGCTGAGATCAGGATATTACTGGATGACAATGGACGCAGACTGTTGTTCATTCGCTCGAAAGTGCCACAAGTGCCAAATATATGCAGATAAAGTGCATGTTCCTCCTAACCCGCTCAACGTCATGTCATCTCCTTGGCCTTTCTCTATGTGGGGCATTGACATGATAGGGAAGATCGAGCCAACTGCTTCGAACGGTCATCGCTTCATCCTGGTCGCGATTGATTACTTTACCAAGTGGGTAGAAGCGGCGTCTTATGCCAATGTCACTCGTCAAGTGGTGGCAAGATTTCTGAAAAGAGATATCATATGCAGATATGGAGTGCCCGAAAGGATCATTACTGATAATGGTTCTAATCTCAACAACAAGATGATGGCAGACTTATGTCGGGACTTCAAAATACAGCATCACAATTCTTCTCCTTACCGACCAAAGATGAATGGTGCGGTAGAGGCAGCTAACAAGAATATCAAGAAGATTGTGCAGAAAATGGTTGTCACCTACAAAGATTGGCATGAGATGTTACCGTTTGCTTTGCATGGGTATCGAACGTCAGTCAGGACGTCAACGGGGGCAACTCCTTTCTCTCTGGTGTATGGTATGGAAGCAGTCCTGCCTGTTGAAGTAGAGATTCCTTCACTGCGCGTGATGATGGATGTCAAGCTGGATGAGGCTGAATGGGTGCGTGCTCGTTACAATCAGCTATGTCTAATTGAGGAAAAGAGATTAGCGGCTATCTGTCATGGTCAGCTTTATCAGAGGAGAATGAAGCGGGCATTCGATCAACGAGTACGTACTCGAGAGTATCAAGTGGGAGAGCTTGTATTGAAGAGGATCGTTCCTCCAGGTTCAGATAACAGGGGAAAATGGACCCCAAACTACGAAGGACCATTCATAGTGAAGAAAGTATTCTCAGGAGGAGCGTTGATGCTCACCACTATGGATGGAGAGGACTTCCCATCCCCTGTCAACTCGGACGCAGTTAAAAAATACTTCGCATAAAGAGACCCGCTGGACACAAAAACAGAATGTAAGTCCAGGCAAGAAAAGGGCATCCCGACGAGCTAAAAACAGAATAAAAAGCTCGGGCAAAAATTAGGGAAATAAATATAAAAGAAAATGTATACCCGCTGAGTTGAAAAGCCACATTGGACAGCTCAGGCAAAAAAGGGTATCCCGGTGGATTGAAAACCCGAGAGGGCGATCCACGCAAAAAAAGGGAATAGGCGAACAACTGTGATCCAAGTTATCTGAACCACGTCATCGTTTCGTACAGTTCGACAATGTCAGAAGGATAGGAAACAGTCCCCTCGTCCTCTCAGAAAGCCAAAGCAGAATGGAGAGTCTTGAAGACATGCAGGTCATAGCAGAAATGGAACTCCTCGGAATGCCGTGTACATTGCCATTAGGATAGTTTCTTTTCTCAATTTTATAGTGGCCACCTCTTTCCAGGTGGTTGCTTCCTGATGTAAAATCTTTGCCTATTTCAGAGGCCAGTCAATAAAAATAATATTCAGTCAAAAAGCTGTGTGTGTTTATTTTTGTTTGCAAAATGTCCTGAATTTTGGCAAAAATAGCATTGCATCTAAACATGGTAATAATTTTGAAAAGAAAACTGACATGCAGGGAAACTGTAATCCTCTTTGAGTGTCGGGTGACGATGGATGAAACGATCATTCCATGCAAATCCCCGGGACACACGTGTGTTTTCTGTTGATTGCAGGTTGCAGGATGGCGTCACATTCTCTCAAGCAATTTAATCTTCCCCAGTAGAGTATCTCCCCAAGCAGAGAGTTCTTCCCCCAGCAGGTATCTGAAAGCCTGACCTGTCTAGCAGAGATTTCCTCCAACCAAGCCTTGGCAAGCAGCCCAAGCAAGCTTTTCTTCCCCAGTAAGGTAGCAGTCCATTCTTCCCCAACGGAGTATGCCTAGCAGGTACCTGAGAGCATGTCATCATCAGAGGAGGAATTAACAGTATTTTATCATCAGCAAGAGTCCCTCCCAGCAGGCGTGACTGAAAGCTTGATATCCCCTCAGAGACTTGAATCATCAGATGCTCTCCCCAGCCAGAGTATTTGCCCAAGAAATTTCCCCAGCCAAGTCTGAAGGTGATCTGTCCCCACAGAGTTCATATTTGATTTTCACCACCGTCCGTGAAATATTTCTCAGCCAAGTTGCCATACTTTTGGGTATTTGATGATATAGCCAGATATTCATCACCTTAGTCAGAATGGGTATCCAGACCTCGTGACTTGTCTTCCCCCGCAGAGTTGTATCTCTTGTTGCCGATCAGGTATTCGTTCGTTGCTCGTCTGCAATTTTCAACACTCGTATGTGTTATCCCTAAGCAAGTTTTCCCCAGAAAGGACATATCACTGCTTTATTGCTGCTCGTCTGCGTCTTTCAACACTCGTCCGTGTTGACCTTTTGGGTATTGCTCATTTGCTGTCTCCAGCAGTGGTTCTTGATTACTTCGATTTAACTTGTCTGCAATTTCAAACGCTCGTCTGTGTTTGAGTATATCAGTGGTTGAGTGCTCGTCTGCAAATTCCAGCACTCGTCTGTGTTGTGAGATGTATTATTTTGCTGTTGATTCCCAACACTCGTCTGTGTTACGATACCTCTGCTATTGCTCGTCTGCAATTTCCGGCACTCGTCTGTGTTTGATTATATCAGTTGGTGACTGCTCGTCTGCAAATCCCAGCACTCGTCTGTGCTTTGAGATGTATTATTTTGCTGTTGATTCTCAACACTCGTCTGTGTTTGGTTATGATAGTTGCTCGTCCGCAACTCCTCAACACTCGTCTGTGTGCTGAGATGATATTTGTTGTTGCTCGTCTGCAACCTCTCAACACTCGTTTGTGTTGGGTATTGGATCCTTCGCTGCACTCGTCTGTGCCTTGGCATGTATTCTCTATTGTTGCTCGTCTGCAACTGTCCAGCACTCGTATGTGTCTGTTTGAAGCTCGTCTGCTTTTATCCCCCATAAGTCGTTTGTGTTCGTAAGCTCGTCTGCTTTGCTTGGATACTCGTCTGTATCATCCTTAGCACTCGTCTGTGCTAGCTTACACCTGAATGTGAAGATTCGCTGTTTATCTTGATATTTCTGTGACTACTTCAAATGCTCGTCTGTGTTTGAATTTCTGGTATTCGTCTATACCAGTGGCTGATACTCGTCTGTATCATTGCTTGAGGCACTCGTCTGTGTTTCTCAGATTATCGTCTGATACTCGTCTGTATCATTGACTTATGGCACTCGTCTGTGTTATCTTGATGATCATCCAATACTCGTCTGTATTGAAGAGGTTTCAAAGCCTGACAGTGGGAATTAAATGTCGAAATGGTTACCGGTCCTGGCGTAACAGGTAAATCCGAAGGAGGCTCGTCTGTCTCAAGCACCAATTATGGTTGCTGCACCTGGCGTAACAGGTTTGCTCAGAAGACTCGTCTGTCTTATACCATATATCCGCGGATAATATATGAAGAAGGTTCGTCTACCTTGATTGCATGTCTATCCCACAGACTTAAGTGCATTACCGGTCCTGGCGTAACAGGTAAATCCGAAGGAGACTCGTCTGTCTCATGCTATATGCAGTGTTTGAGGACTCGTCTGTCCAGCTCCTGGCGTCACAGGATTGTTTGAAGACTCGTCTGTCTCAGATTGTTCTTGCAGTGTTTTGAGAACTCGTATGTCCGGCTCCTGGCGTCACAGGATGGTTTGAAGACTCGTCTGTCAACATGTTATTATTCCAGATATCAGTTACAACTTGGAAGAAGCTCGTCTGCTGCTTCTCCCCTTCAGTCACCAAAGCGTCATTTGGTCGGGTTTATTTCCCGGTGTTGCATTCTTCGTCAGAGTGCAAATTTCAGGTCTTCTTGGTATTCAATCACAGTTTATCTTGAATGGTCGATAGCCCGTACTATCGTCCTTTTCAGATTAATAGTTGATTGAATAGGGGCAGCTGTAACACCCCAAATTTGCCCTCTAATTTTCATAGCATCTAGCATATCATTTTCGTATTTTTGCACTGCATCATTAGCATAGAAAAATGAAGCATAACATTCTCATGACCTAGCATTAGGCATATGATCATCTGTGGGTGGATTTGAGGTATTACAAGCTATAACAAGAGGCCCAGTGGACTTGTCCAAGTCCCATGAGGAATCTACATGGCATTCACAAGTTCAAGATCAGTCACAAAAACTCAAGAGGTTGGGAGAGTATTAGAGAACCCAAGCTAGGGCAGGCCCCTACACCATGATCCTAAATTAGGGGTTCACTTTCAAGTATGAAATCTTTGAGACTTTGGCCATTTCATCTGGGCAAAGTCCCTTATATGACAAGAGGATCCTAGGGATGAAATTTGGTGAGAAATTTCCTTAGGGAAGTCAGTTATTTCATCAAAAGTTCAAGAGTACAACTTTTCTCCTGTGTGAGGGAAATCCTGATTAGGGTTATGGGCCAGATCCCCCTATCCTCTTAACTTTGACCATTTCTTGTGGGCAAAGGATCTCATTTGGTCTGCATGGCTTATATATGAAGTGTGAGAAAAAATTCATTGAAGAAGTCAAGATTTGGTCTAGTTACTTGAAGGTGAAGCAAGAAAGTCAACTTTGCAGTCAAAAAAGTCAACATGAAGATTTCAGGGTTTTTAATCAGGATTATCAATTTGTGAGGTCATATCATGTCAAGGAATAATTCAGTTGAGCTTAAAAGTCAAAAATCGGGAGTATGCAAAAAAGGTTGCTAAAATTGGATATCTAGAAATTTCCATTTTTTTGGAAATTATTTGTCCCGAAACTTCAAGCTATTATTTCATGTGCGAAAAAGCTCCGAATGATTTTCCGGTGAACACAAAAGTTGTAGAACACGATTTTCCCTTTCCGAAAAGTCGTAGAACACTTTCATAGCATTTTTAGAACTCAAGTTATGAATTTTAGAAGTTTTGGTGCATTATGGGTTTTTTTTGGTGCATAGGTGTCATCATACTATTGTACTTTTATTTTATTTTGGGTGTCACATATTGTGGTACATTTTGCCTACATTTTTTTGATGCCCACCCCACACTTTCACGTGACCTAATGATAAAGGGGGGTCACTTGTTATTTTGTTACCATTTTAATATAAAAATTGAAAAAAAAGTACAAAAGGTGGTACAAAGTTGGTGTAATGGCCAGCGTGACACCAACAACACACGCCTCTCTCATTGTGCACTCAGCCCTCACACTTTTCTTCACTTTTTGACACTCATGCACATGCAATGGCATTGGAAAATATGAGGATCTCATGTGAAAATGATCACTTTGTAACATCCAAATGCAACAAATTAACACCGCACTTTTCTTCACTTATTCTCAGCATTTAACCTCACCATGACAAGCATGCGGACCACAAGAGAGTATCAGGCCCAATCCACATGTGATGACTTTGTGAAAAATTGAAAGAATGAAAGGAAGGGTCACGGGTTCTGCATCTGTGATAGTAATAACAAACTTGCGTTTTCCACTTTCCATGGGCACAAAATAATCACTCTCTATAAAAGGAATTAAGTCACGAAATAAGAAAGAAGGAGATTCTCATTTTTTCACACTCTCCAACCTCTCTCTTCTCTCATTGTGAATTCAGCTGCATAACAGAAAAAAGAAGTTTCCAGATCAAAAAAATCCAGCATCTCATTCTTCATCCTCAAGACCTCTGCATCCACACATTCACTCTCACACCACATCCATAGTAGTTCTTGGAGCTTCGGGTAAAGCAGTTTCAATCACTCTCTCTGATCTTGCACCAGCTTCATCTGCAAGCCTTTATTTGGCCAAGGTACATACGGCAGGATCATCGTGAGCCTCGGTTTTCTTTTAGGATCTTGAAGAAAAGCTTCTAACAGGTTTGCATTCTCGATCTGTTTGCTGCAAGTTTAGTGTTGTTATAGTGTGCCTTGAAGTTGTTAATAACCGTTTAGCTGTGCTTGACTTGGTCTGGTGTTAATAAGTAGCTTATAATGAAATTTCGATTTCGGTATTCTTTCTTGTTTCGCTTAACCTGAATTGCACAGTGCGTTTTACTGAGTTTTGCTAGTAGATTTGTGATCCTTATGATCTATGCTTCATGTGGATAAGTGTTTTATTAGTTTCTGAAATTGTGTTCGCGGCGACGATCGAAACCGCACGTGGTGGTGTTACTTTGGCACGATATTTCTGTGGGTTCAAGCGTTTGTATCGGTTCTGTTTCAATCTAGCTGCATTGATCTCATTTCGTAGTTGAATTTTGATGTTTACATTTTCGAGTTTCGTTGAGTTTTGAGAGAGTTATGCTAAGGTGAAATCAAAGAAAATTGTTGCTAGGCTGCGTTTTCTGCTACTACTTGCTTCGGTTCTTCATGCATGGGGTTGGAGGAGACGATGACGTGTCTCCTTGTGGTTGGTCCATGGTTTTTCCTTTTTAATTATTTTTATTATTATTTCCTCCCTCATTTTAAGTGAAGTTGACCGATTGATAGGTGGTGGACATAAATTTTGTTCATAAAATAAAAGGAAAAAGCTGAGTGAGTTTTTTTGAATTATTATGGGTTCGGATGGGCCTTTGCCCAGATTCGCTAGTGGCACCCCACTCCTATCCAGGCCCATTCGAATTCACTTCCAAGCCTGCTAATACACCTCCCATCAAATTCATGTTATTTTTCTTTTCCTATTTTAATTTCTTCTAATTCAGTTTGGTTTTAATTCATATAAAATAGTTATAATCATCCAAAAATTCTCAAATAAATCATAGATGTTCCTTTGTGTTTCTAAAATTTTGTCACATTTTTATTTTATTTTTTTCATTGATTAGCGTGCCAGAAATAATTCATCAATGCACATAGCTTCTTTTGCTTCTTTTCTTGACCAATCTGTCTTGTCCATTTTCTACAGACTTCAATATTTGGAGTTTTGATCCCATTCTTTTTGCTTTGTGTTCCTAAGATCTTCTAGTTTTCATGTGATTTTTCTCAGAATTTTTAGGAAATTATTTCTTGAGTTTTGGTCTGATATCTTGTGATGTAAGTTTCTTGTCCTAGCTTGTGTTTGTACATCCATTTGACCTAGTTCCTTTCTGAATTTTTGCAAGTCCTTTTGGAAAGTTGATATAATGTGTTTTAAGATCATTTGGTTCCACTTGTAGAATTTTTTAGATGGCTGGTTGATTATTTGTGGATTTTTGTTCTCACCTTGTCCCATTTTGCTTCTTTTGGTTTATTAGATCTCTTACAGGCTTAGAAGGGCACTTGTGCCAACTTCTTCTTCTCATTTGGGGTTCCTTTGGGGTGTGGGTACCTTCCTGGTCCTAGGATAGGTCTTGTTTCTTCTTAATTTTTGAGTTTGCTTCATATTCAAGTCATTTGTTTCTTTAAGTGTTTAAATTCCATATTTTAGTTCCATTGCTTCTATTTTGACATTGTTTGGTATTGTGTGACTTCTCTCTTCATCTTGCTGGTTTCCTAAGTCATTCTTAATATCATTTTGATTCTGGTTTTGAACTTTGTGTTTGTATTTTGTGTGTTTTGTATTACATTTTTCGTAAGTGCGCACTTGTTTCCACATGTATTCATGTTGCCTCATTTTAAGTCATAAGCTTCTCATATTTATTTCTTTGAGTTGAATTAGCATTAAGCATTTGTTTACTTCATTTCACTTCTGATTGTTGGATGATGTTATGTTAATTTGTTCATTTTTGTTCACTTGTGCATGCTAACATTGCAGGGGCTATGGTAAGTGTGAGATGTGGGAATTGAGTTCCACATCTCTAATTCTTATCTCTTCCTTTTATGTTTATGTGAGCTAACTCTCTTTTGTTTGGCCTAGGCCTTTCTCATCCCTTCTTCTATCTTCTTCTTCCTTCTTCATTAGGATAGAAACCTCACTAACCCTTAGGACATCCATGCATGTGAATACTTAGGATTATTTTAGTCCCCCTTTAGAATTTTTCCTTTGAGATCCTTTTGGTTCTTCTTCTCTTCTCATCTCATAACTCTTAAAAGATACTTTAATAAATGTGAAGTGATGCATTGATCCATAGCCTTATCCCATGAGGTATGCTTGTAGTCTTCCCATCTTGGGATAGTACATGTCTACCTTGTGATGCACAAGTATGATCAAGGTATCTTCTTCATAAAGAAAAGCATAAAAAACACTTCTTCATGTAAATAATCAAAACATCTAATAAGTAAACAAGTTAGTGAGACTAAGCCCTAATCTTTGGGTTCGAGTTTTGGGGATCTTCTCCTTACTTGAGTGTGCTTGTTCTATTATTCCATCTTGGAATGTACTGACAAGTGCACATTCCATTGATGAGAGCTTGAGTTCACTTCCTTGTGACACACTCATAAAAGCTTCATAAAAAAACACAAACAAACAATAAGCGTCTTTCCTTCGGGAATTCTTCTCTCACCTCATTCGCTCCGTCCGCGAACTTGCTCCTACGTGTCACCTTGCAAGACGGTTACGCACTCGTCGTCCGAGCCTGCAACACATGAGCAATGGCATAGGCAGTTCAAGCCTTTAATTCACAAGCAATTTCTTTTCTACCCCTAGTTAGGGGAACTACGGCGTCTCTGATCCTCATCATCCTGATGAGGTACGTAGGCAGCGGGGTAGGGCCCGTTCGAGCACAATCTTTATTTTCCCTACATTTTTCTTTTCTTTTCTTATTTTAGCTCTTTTCAGTTCCAGTTTCTTTTCATTTCCATTTCTTTTGCTGCAGCTTTCATACCCTCACCCTTTGAAACAATTTTCTTTGCAAGCGTGGATCCCGTCGGGTACGGCGGACGATCTGGGTGCTAATACCTTCCCAGGTCGTAACCGACTCCCGAACTCAGACTCTTTGGTTCGCAGGACCCGTGTCCTTCCTCTTCTTTCTTCTGGTTTGTGCAGCATTACCATTCCCTTTCTTCGGGATAAAAATGTCTGGCTGGCGACTCTAACCTTTCCGCGCCACTTTCGCATTTGTACTAGGATGAAAATCCCGGGAGCGACACACGTGCCACATGACGAAATAAAGGTCAGTCGCAACCTGTGATAGCTCAATGGATATGTATGTTCACATATGTTTATGATGCAATTATGATCTAAATGCAATGCAGTGTATGAAAGGATATGCTAAATGACATGAAAATGAGAGGGCAAATTTGGGGTGTTACAATAGTACCCCTTTTTCAACCGTTGTGAAAGGGGTTTTTCGTAGTAGTGTATCTAACTAAATCATCAACAAACAACATAATTTATCTACAAAATAATAAACAATCATTAACATTAACATAACATGTTTATCAAACATACCTCAACAACAATATTTATCAACATATCAAACTAAATCATCAACATACTCCAATAGTTTACCAATTTTTTTGAATAAAGATGAAAAATCTGATAGTGTAACAAGTACCAATTTTTTCAAAACAACCATCAATTGTTGTATATTTGTGGATTAGTCAAAAGACTGGTAATGGTAATTGTAGGATTGAGATTTTGCCATCAATTTTGTACAATTGTACTGATAATTTTGTAAGGTCTAGAATGAATCCAAAGTTGTATAAGCATGGGTCATGTGTTGTTTAGAAAAACACCTTACAATTCCTTAGTTTTTGTTTAACGCGAAAGTGTACTTCAATAGGGTGAAACCTCTTATGAGATTTCGGCTCCCCGTGGGCACCACATATCTCGTCGTTCTGAGATCCAAGTTTAGTGATATGTTGTGTGTGTGACGCCCTATTTTCATATAACTATTTATTTAATTTTGTAAAATCGATTATTTGCTTTATTTGGAATTTTGGTGTGAATTATTGAGTTTGGAGACGTGGCGGAAGAGTTTATTTGACGAAATGTTGACATTATGGAATTAATTGATTTTATTAGATAAACTAAAATTAGTTATAATTTAATCAATTTAATATATTAGGATAATTAGAAATTGGGAGGAATAAGGACAAGGTGGTCATTAGAATATTAAGTAAGGGTATTTTAGGAATTTAGTATTTAATTTATAAGGGTTACATGAGGAGGTTATAGAAGAGTGGCTCATTCTGTGTTTTTGGGGAGAAGAAGAAGCATGAGAGAAACCAAGAACGCGGAGTCAAAGAAAAATCGAGAGAATCGAAAGGACGAAGAAACGGTTCAATCGGATAGCGATAATCTTAAGGTAATGGGTGTTTAATCTTGATCATTATATTTGATTAGAAATTGATTAGTTTCACAGTCGTAGAGAATTTCTTTTGAGAAGATGAAAGTGGGTATGGAGAGAAACATAAATAGTATGGAGTCTGTGAATTATGTTGAAAATTTTGTGTGAAATTGGGATGGAATCGGTAGAATTAAAACATGCCTAATTGGTCTTGTGAGGCTTCGTTCCAGAAAGGGTGGCTTGTACCACCTGAGCGTTCTTAAACAATAAATTAATTAACTAGATGATGGCTATATGTTAGTTGTGAGAATTAATTAAAATATTAGTTATTTATTGTATGAAAAGGTTAATTAGAGTATTAGTTATATGATAAACTATGAGATTAACTATTTTAAACATGTGTTCAGGTGTTAAAGTGGGGGAGGGGGGACAATGTGGCAGGGGCCACATTGTCATGTGGCATGCGCCATACTTCTAAGGGGAGGGGGCACACAAATGTGGCGGGTGCCATATTGTGTGGTGGCCTGTGCCACACCCCATTTATTTGTGGCCTGCGCCATATGCTTTGGTGGCAGGCACCACCTAGTATGGTTTGGGGTGACCAGAGCCACTCCCACGTGGCCTGAGCCACCCAACAATTTTGGGATTAGTACAATTCCGGTAATTAATTCAGCTTCTGTAATCGAAATGTAATCCTGGAAAACTTGAAAATTTTAATATAAATCGAGGACCAGAAGTGGGATACGATTAAATGGGAAACTGAATAATATTATTTTTCTATCAAATAACAATGGAGTTTTTTTTAAGAATAGTGAGGAATAACTTAATGAATGTTTTTATGTTAAAATACTGTTTTGTGAATTAAGATGTATATTGTGATTTTGGATGATAAAATAGTAGCTGTAAATAATGGGAAACAGTAAAAATGTTATAAACCAATTATTGAGATTTAAGACTATTGACAGCAAGAATATCATAGTGATTATTTTCTGTCATAAGAATTAAACTGAAATTCCACTGTTTGAGATTTGTGTTTGTGCTATTGATGTTTTACTGCGAATATACATTGTTGTAAGATTGTGAAATATATGTTGTATAATTGGATGTTGATAGTGGATGATAATTGGAATATATGACTGAATGATGATGCATTTGACTAGTTGTGGCCAATTTTTATTATTGTGTGCATCATGCATTCATAGCATTGGTTAGGACGAATTTTCCAGTGATGTTTTGCAGGATGAAGATCCAGTGATGAATATCGGACGATAATGTCCAGTGATGGCCTTAATCCCATAGTGAGGATTAAGTGCAAATTTTGGTGTGCTCTGGTTCCAAATGAGAATAAATCCTATTGGTGGGGATCTTTGGAGATAACGATGACTAAGTTATCAGTGGTGTTTCGGTACCGCATGCATAGAGTCCATGAATTGCATTCGCATTGTGTTTTGACGTTAATTGTGCAACAAGTGTTGTTTGATTTCTATGATGATTTTGATAAGTTATATGATGTATATGAGAATGTTATTGATATCATTATTTGTGAAACTGTAACACTGTCAGTTTCCTAAATCGTTTATAATGATTATGATTACTCACCCTTTCTGCTTGGAATTGTTGCTTCTTTCGTGGGTAACTTGCAGGTAATCA
This sequence comes from Lathyrus aphaca, assembly GCA_963966055.1. NCBI lineage: Eukaryota > Viridiplantae > Streptophyta > Magnoliopsida > Fabales > Fabaceae > Lathyrus > Lathyrus aphaca. Next base: position 147,368,854 of record OZ014524.1, read on the forward strand.
GGAGTAGTGCCAGAAGCTTAGGAGTTGCTTCAGGGTGTGTCAGTTTACTTCATTGAAGTAAAGTGGGTCTTGCTCTGATATGTGACATCGGGGTTTCTTTTGGGAATTTGTCTATTTAGAATATTCCGTGCTTTGTTATTTTGGAGTTTAAAGTGTTTCGATGATTTTTCCTATTTTGAAGTTTGGAGTTATGAACTCGAGATGTTTTGAACTACGAGATTTTCTGAGATATACCTTAGGGTATTGTTTTTAGTTAATAAAGAAGTTTTGAACTTTAATCCGTTGTGTTGGTTTTATTATTTGATTTTGGATATGTCGTTATTTTATTTAGAAAATATTTTAAACCCGTGTTACGGAGCAGGAACCTTTTGTTCAGAGATAATTTGCGATGTTGTGACATCCGTGATTCTTGATGTGAAACTTATTTTTATTAAAATAAGTCGTATTTAATT